>NC_061160.1:5552299-5574799 GCF_022113875.1 Hydra vulgaris | reverse complement strand
CATTCTCATTGCAGTAAACAATTCTGCATTTGCAAAGAGCAATATCTAAAAGTTTATCAAGCTTAGGCTCCCAGTGTTTTATGTAAGATTTTTGAGATTTGTTTCGAGCTATCTTAGAGAATGCAGACCAACTTCTACTGAGTCTTAGTGTTATTCCTTTTGTTCCACAAACTATGGGTTCTATAAATTCTGTGTTGGAAATAAGCCAGTGTTCTGCAACCTCATAAGCAACATTAGAAAAAATTTCTTGCATTGATAAATTACGCTGATTTTTTTCATAGACTAGTATTCTGTCTCACTGCAGATCCAGAAAACGCTGTAAACAGTCACGTAAGGTTGGAAATTCAGTTTGGAGGAACTTTCTAGGACCTCCAAGATACTCACTTAGTTTGGTGTTAATCGATTTTCTGGTTTTCTTGCTAACTAATAACGCCATTTTTCTTTTTTTAATATATTATGAGTCTGAAAGATATAAAGGCAGCAATAACGGCAATTAATTTGAAATTAAATTTAAATAGTAATTATAATATTTATAAGGTATATTTGTATATTAACTGATACTTATACATAAAATAATTTTTAAAAAAACTCAAAACATATTATCAAAATTAAGCATAGGGCTAAACAGTATTTTAAATAATTATTATGTACATTTATAGCATAAATAGTCATCAATTAGAAAAAAATACAATATTTTTGGAAAATTAAAAACGTTTTCCCGGTACCAAGACTTGTTTTTTCACTAAAAAAAAGTATACAATTCAACTCAGGGTATTTGAATACATAGGAAAAGTGATGTACTGAATGAAATTCATGACATGCAAAAGTATGATATACCCTAATATATATATATATATATATATATTTATATATATATATATATATATATATATATATATATATATAATATATATATATATATATATATATATATATATATATATATATATATATATATATATATATATATATATATATATATATATATATATGTATATATGTATATATATATATATATATATATATATATATATATATATATATATATATATATATATATATATATACTTGCAAAACCTTGTAACAGTCTGATCAATCAAATGGTCTTAATTTGTCAATAGACAAAAACACTTAATTGCATTGGCTATGAATATGAAAACAAAACCACTTATCATCACAATTACAAAAAAATCAATTATGAGGTCTTGCAGTTTCAGTGACAATATAGAAAAGGTTAGCTGAAAAAAAAAATTTTTTTGATGGAACTTAAAGTTTCATGCCATTTTTGGCACTCATCAACTATATAATAAATCAAGAAGAAAAAACAATTTTAAAATACAATTTTAAATAATAATTATAAACCGTTAAAAAATTTGATTAAAAAATAAAATGCAATGGAATGAGTTCTGACGTCAAATAATAAAAATAATAATATGGAAAAAACATCTTTACTAATTTTCCTGATTTTGAATTTTGAATTCCAAAAATTTTTCCTTGGAGACAGTCTGAGGTATTTTGCAGAAGAACAACAGTCTGTCTAATAGTTATCTTTCAGTATTTGCAAGAAAACTACCATGCAGAAATATATCATCCTTTGAGACATAAGACCTAAGAAAAAGTGTTACTTGATTGCTGCAAATTTAATATTGATTAATGGAAATCAAAGTTAATAAATATTTTTTTTGGTAGAGTTAAAGAAACCAATTTAGATTTCCTAAAATTTATTGGATAGTGTGGAGGTTGAAAGAAAGTCTTTTTAAATCATTTTCTGTTTCAGAACTTTTTACTTCTTTTCCTTAAAGTCTTTTTATGAATCATTTGATTGGTAATCTTTCCTTTTAACTTTTTTAAATTCTTTTTACTTCTCTTTTATTTTTACTGCTTTTTTACTTGGTCTTTCTGAATTTGAAGTTGTCTCTGATTATTTTTTTCTGTATATTCTGTATATACCTTTTTTCTGTATATTTCTGTAAATACCTATATTCAGTTAATTAAAAAATAATTTAAATATTCCAAATAAAAAAGTTATCGTTTAACATGAAACTACTGAAAAATGTAACACTTTAAAGGCCTGTCAAAGTATTTTTTTTGACAAATTTAATTCTATAACTTTATCTTTATTTAGTTAACTATAATTAATCCTTAAATAAAATTTGTAAAAAAAATAAAATAGTATTTTTGCTCAAACTTCTTAAATAAAACCTTTTTATTTTTTATTTAGGAAGTATTTTTTTCAAATACGTTTAAATACTCATACAATTTTCTTATGTTCTAATTAATAAAAGAAAATGCAAAAAAACAAACTTTGGCACTGAGACTTTCAAAATATAGTTTTATTGCTATTTTAGATTTTTATAAAATTTTTAAATTAAAAAAAAAAAAAATAGAACTTTTGATAAATAAAAAATTAATAACTGCCCATTCACATAACTATTGATTATTTATTTATCAAAAGATTATTTTTAGTTGCTGTTCACAAAATTCTGTTGTTTAGTACCGTTGGGAGACCACAAGTGTACACCTCTAAAATAGTATAAAGTGATTGGATGATGATTGTGGTAAAATATTGGATGATTGTGATGATATATTGGATGATATAATGAAAGACAACAACTGAGTGGAATCACAATTATTATCTAATATTTCAAAAAATAACAACAGTATTAAAAGGGATATGTATATGAATAACCTTATAATGTTTCCATGCTCCTGCCACACTTGGCTCATGCATATGTCTGGTGGTAATGGATCAACATCTTCCTCAAATGCACTTTCATCACAAGACATACGAAACATCATAGGAGAGGATGTGTAAGATTTACGAATGTATGTTGATTCATTATTCTGACTTTCCATCACTAAAACAAAAAAACTTGTATAAAATATTATACTTATAACTAATAAATACCTTCAAAAAAAGTTGATTAAAAAGTACCTGCATTCATATAATTGACACGTGGAGAACTTTTAATATTTGTATTTGGTGAACGAGCTGATATAGCAGGAGAACCTGTCTTTCCTGCAGGTGATGCTTTCCATCCCTGAAAAGGAATAGGTGGACAAGAATGACGCTTTTTAGGAGCAGGAGATTTTGATAGTCGAGTATCACTAGTGGAAACATAGCTCAATGATTGGTTTGATAAAAAAAGAAACTCAGGTAAATTGTCTTGTTGCTGCAAAGGATCAGGCATGTCCTAAAAAAAAAAACAGATGTAATGGATTCAAAACCAGACAAAACAGCTAAAAATTAAAAAAATTATTATATTTCTTTCAAAAGTTGATCATTTTGTATCTCAATAGTTTCAACCAATCCAATTACAAAAAAGATTTTATTTTAGAAAAATGTAGCAAAAGTGTACAGGGTTTTAGACTGTTATCATTTTAAAAAATCCTATGTCAGGCTCAGATTTAAGGTAAAAATGATGAAAACGTAATTAGTACATACAAAAAATAAATGAATTAAGTTGATAGATTTTTTTTTAATGTTAAAATAAGTTATCATTAAAAAGAGAGATCACTCATTCTAAAGTAAAAAAAATATATTTTTTTTTAATTGACGTTAGTTATTCTCTAGTTAAAACTTTTTAATATGTTTATTATTATGTATTCTTATAATCAGTGATAGACCGAAACCAAAATAAACTGAAATTTCGGGTACTCAAATTTGGTGCCGAAACCGAAACCAAAATTTTGGCAAATATTTTACCCAAACCAATACCAAAATTTCAAATAGTCAAAATTTATTTTATTAAAAAAATTTATTTAAAAATGTAATTTTACATTTATTGTTTTTTTATACTCGTATTATGTTAAACATAATTACATGTGAATCCCAAAATTGAGATTTGGGATACATGTGTAATTTGTGAAAATTCTAAAAAATAACTGTTTCTCTAAATTAAGTAAATATCGGTTTTCGGTATATTTTTCAACCTAAATTTCAGTTTTTACCGAATTTATAAAAAGTACTGAAACCGAAATTTTGGTATCAGTTCAAATTAAAGTTTTAGCAGAAACAGAATTTCGGTCGATCATTACTTATAATACAAAAACTCTTTATTTACATTTTTACTGTTTATCTTAATTTAGGAAAGTTTCAAAATTTTTTTCTTATTAATAAATAGTACACTTTAAAATTAGTTCATTATGTTTTTATATTAAAGAAACTAAAAATACTTTTGGTAAACTAAATTTGCTGGTAAAATACACCGAAAATAACGACAGCATAAATTATATAGATAAAATTTTAAAATGTATTTTCCTTTTATTTAGAAATGCAAAAGTTTAATTTACAAAAACAAATTTATTGTATTTATTTTTAAATACAAAAATTAAAACTAATTTTTGTATTTAATAATTTTTTTTAAAATATTAATACCTAGTATACTAGATATTTAAATTGGCCACTTAAATTTACTTGCTGCCTTCATGTGTTGAACAAATCTCACTCTGGTCCTCAAATCCTTTTGTTACTTATTTAACTTAATTCTAAAACAACATATTGCAACAAAAGTTCTTTTAAATAATATTTTTTTCAGCTAAAACTGGAATCACTATAGTTTTTTTACTTTATGCTTTAAAACACCATTGCTGATGATGTTTTAAAAACTTAAATATTTAATGCAATATTGAATCACTATAAACTCATCTATTTATATATGTTTATTCAATAGCCATTATTTATTTATATATAAGTTTAATCAGTAGTTTTAAAATACTATAGTATTTAAAATAACATTCCATACAATATATAGTATTTTTATCAACTTTTTTCAGCTATTTAAAAAGTTACAAGAGGATTGTGGGAAACCGTCAAAAAAGTTTTGTTAAAAATTTAATACTATTAAGCATATTTTTTTTACATTTATAATTTAAAAATGATAATAAATATAAAAGAAGACATTATTTTAAATGATTGTTTAAACTTTTTTAAATTGTATTTAAAAGCGATGTATACAATTAATATAGATTATCCAGGTCATTTTAAAAATCCGATCACATGAGTTTTTTAAAGTTGCCATTATAAGAGGATAAAAAAGTAAACAAACTGTTTGCGGTATTAATTTTAATACCATTTGAAATAGGTTTTTACTAGACTTTAGTACCAATGTTAATATATTAATAAAATATTTAATATCAATATGGTATAATAATAAAGATTTATTTTATATTTAAAATCAATACCAAATTATTTACTAAATTTACTATAAAGAAATGTTGTGCTACAAAACATTAGATGCTCCAAAAATAGATATGATCTATTTTTGGAACATCTAATTTTTGAATCTTATACAAAGGAACTTAGACACTTGCTTAATTCCAGATAACGAACTCAAAAACAATGAAGAAACCTTTCCAGCTTACACTGATTTATTATATTATCTATTATTTTCACCAAGTTCTTATACAGCTGAGGATATGAAGACCTATAAATCATGGAAACGATTCAATAATAAATAACAAGCGATTCAATAAGAATTAATATATTTAGTAAACTTTTTAAGGTGTTTCATTCTCAAAATCTAAATAATACCCAAATTAATCCATGGATTTTTGCACAATTTAATATCCACATTGTAATTGCAAGGCAGGCCTTGGTGAAGCATCTACACATACCTGCTGCAGTTTTATTTTGGATTGATAAAACTGTTAAAATGTGAGAATCTAAAACAGTAACTGATTATAATTCTTAATGGTTATCACTAAACCCACGAGCAAAGTTAACAATTTTGCTGGTGGGTTTGGTGGTAACTGCTGGTGGGTTTGGTGGTAAAATTAAAAAAACTAAAATTAATTATAAAAAAGTAAAATCAATTATAAATCAAAACTAAAGGCAGCTATTCTATGAACAATCCTTGAATCAGCTCATAAATACTCTACTGAATCTTATAATTCTAAAGTACCAGATGGTGTTATTAAATATTCTTTTTTTTAAAAATATTCATAAAAATTAAATTTCTATACAGGTTTAGAAAAACCATTACAAGATATGATTCAAATTGAAAAAAACTTGTTATTGCTAATTAGAAAAAAACAATCAATTATCACTTAAAAAAGACCAAGGATAATTTTACCAAGTAAAAACTCAACTTCTTGTTATTGAATATTAATGCTGCAATTTTTTCTTCACAAAAAATTAAATAAATTAAAAGACTTTTTAATTTATTTAATTTTTTGTGAAGAAATCTTAACATATTAAAGGAATTTGAAAAAAGTATCCTTATCATTAAAAAATTAATTTCCAAACTTGGGAACTTAGACATATTGAAAGCAATGTCATTTCAGGATCTAATTTGTTACTGTCACATCAGTTCAAAAGATGGCGATATGATTATAAGATGTACCAATATACATTTTAAAATTAAAAAAATCGCTAAAATGGTTTTAGGACAAAAAAGAATTTACCTTAAGAAATATTATACATTTAAACATTAAAAAAGTAAAAAAAAGCATGCTGAGAAAAAAAAAAACTTCATTATTGGTGAACAAAAATGTTGAGAGAGAAAAAGTTTTTTAATGTTAATTTAAAAAAAAAAAGATTTAGATAAAATATTATTATGTTCAATTAATCTTGTAAACATTTATATAGTTTAATGGCATATTATTTTTAAATTATTGTTCAAATTATTTGCTAATTAAATTCTACCCAAGTTAAACAAAGCACATACTGAATGAACAATTTTATCTAATGTTGTATGAGATTCTCCATTTTTAGTAAATAAAAACTCAACGTTTCTTGAGTCACGTAACCCACGGAAACACTCTATAGAAAATGCTTTGGATATCCGAAATAACTAAAAATTGAAAAAAAAAAAAGAAATTCCGGAAATATCTGGAAAAGGATAATCCCTGAATTAAAACAAATCAAGGTATCAAAATTATTAATTCAAATTTTAATTGCAAATAATTGTCTTTTGTTCTTATTTTCTCTCTACTATATCACACAAAAATGATTTAAATATGAAAAAACTTAATTAGATTGCTCAGAATGAAACAAGTTGAATAATTATAATTTAACATTTATAAAATATAAATATATTCCTGCTATGAAAATAACCCACCAAGGAATAAATCATTTCAAAAATATTTATATAACTAAAAAATGTCAATGTTTTCTTATATAAATATAAGTTAGGAAAATAATGGCGCGAACCATGGGTCGCCTTGAATTTTTTTTTAATTTTTGGAATGCAATGACCTTTTTTTTTTGTTTGCCACACCTAATATCCAATATCACATAAAAACACTATACAATTTCTTTCTGGCAAACACCCTGGTATAAGAACTAGGCCCAGTCTTCCTTTAGCAATGAAAAACCTGATGCTAAAACTTTTTCGAATAATGATCTAATAAAATTATTATCTTAGCAAAAAACTGTATATTATAGACATCACTTTATATCAATATATAAAAACATGTTAAAATACAACATGTCATCATTAATAAAAAGTATTATCAATGTGATACAAAGACAAAGAAACATTCAATACAAACTTTTACACAAAAGAATATTTAACTTTTAAAGTTTTACAATGCATAAAAATTGTACAATACCTTTTCTTCTGCTTTTTTAATTAGCCATATTGAATGCAAACCAAGCATAGTATCATAAGACAACGCAATAGAATGTTCTTTACTTGTGTATATTATATGCTGAGAAACATCTGTAAAATAACTTGGTCTGCAACTATCTAAAAAAAATTATCAAGTAAAAATTAAGTTAAAAGCTCAATGCTAATAAGTTTAGTTGTTTGAATTTTTTTTTTTTTCATTTTTGTTTTTTTTAATTTATTAATTTAAACAAATTATTTAAACAAGTTTAGTCATTTGAACTTTTTTTTTTCAGCATTTTTGTTATGTTTTAATTTATCTATTATCGTTACGCAGCTTTCATTTTATGCACATATGGCGATTTGCATACGCATTCTGCATTCAGAAGTTTTAGGATAAGCAAAGACATTTTTATTATGGAATATTTAAATTATCTTTTAATATCATTTATGTGATAATTATTAAGAAAATATTAGGTCATAAAAAAAAGCGTCTAAAAGCAATTGTGAACTTTATAAAGAAACAGTTTTATTAAAAATTTTATAAAAACTGTTTTTTTTAATTAGAGACTTTAAATTAAAGATCTAATTAAAAAAAAATTATTGAAGATGTTTTTTCTGTAATTCATTTTCTAACTACATAAAACATTTTTTAATTACATAAAACATTTCTACATCATAGATTAAATTCGAAAGTAATTTCGCAGTACTGTTGACACTATTGCAGTATTGTTGACATTCCTATATTGATGAATGGTAACCCTCACACTGAGTCCTCTTCTTTACATCTTCTTGGATAATCATATATTAGATTATCATAGATTGTATATATATGATATATACAATCGATTGCTAAATTAGCATCTGTTAAGGTTGCTTCTCTTTATTGTGCTCCTGATTCCATTCTCTACCTCTACAAATCTCTTATTCATCCCTGTATGGAATAATGTTTTTAAATTTGGACTGGTTCTTTTAATGATGCTCTTTCTCTTCTAGACAAGTTTCAAAAACGAATTGTAAATGTAGTTGGACCCGTTCTATCTGTTAAGCTTAAGCCTCTTTGCCATCATCGTTAAGTTGCATCTCTTTCTTTTTCTTCAAATACTATCATGGCCGCTGCTCTAAGGAGCTTTCATCTTTAGTTCCGTCAACAAAAAATCATTCTTGCTTGACTGGTCATTCATCTAAGTCTCATTCTTTTACTGTAACTGTCCCTGCATGCTCTAAAAACTTTTATTGGTCTTCTTTCTCCGCACTTTAACCCTTTGGAACTCTCTTTCCCATCTTCAAGTTTTACTGACTCATACAACTTTCAACTTTTTAAGTCTTCTCTCAACCGTTTCCTTGCTCTATAATTCTATTCTTTTTTTCCAGTTAATAGTGGTTACTTGCAGCCTTGTTTGTAGTGAATGCGAATAAAATAAAAAAAGCAAATAATTATTTAAGTTATCTATAGAAGTTTAGTTATTTTAACTTTTTTTTTTTTTAAACTTTTTTAAAACTTTTGTTTTGTTTTATCTATTTAAATAAATTATTTAAACTTGAGTCGTTTCTAATTTTTCTCTCCAAACTTTTCTTTATTTTTCTATGAGTGATGATGAGTCATTTGAACTTTTTTTTAGCATCTTTGTTTTGTTTTAATTTATTTATTTAAATAAGTTTAAACAAGCTTTTTGTATGTAAAAAAATTTTATCTAACTATTTTTTTCAAAATTCAAAATTTATAAATCAACTATTTAAACATTTTTACTTAAGTTTATATTTTACACACACGCACACATAATGACATAAATTTTGTTTTATTCTGTTTATTTCTAGGATACTATCATTATAAGCACTAATCATAGATTATTCAGGTTGTATTTTAAAAATCCAGAAAATTATTTAGGTAAAATATCGGGAAAAAAACCGGAATATATTTTCCTTTATTTTACTCTTAATTTTGCTTTTAGCCGAGTTGTTTCTAATTTTTCTCTCCAAACTTTTCTTTATTTTTCTATGAGTGATGCGTGAAAAAGCTTAAAAGACAATCCAAAACTTTTTTTTTTTTTTTTTAAATTTAAAAGTTAAAGCTTATTGGTAAAATTTTTAAATAAGGGCCTCAAATTGAATCAAGAAAATAAAATTGACAAAAAAAAAGGAAGATTCCCAAATTGTATATTCTTTCTTTTTAAATTATAGTCAGAACATGATGTTACAGTCAGAACATGATGTTAAAGTCAGAACATGATGTTACAAAAACAATTCAACAGCTCCTAAAAAGTAACCTTTTTTTTTTCATTTCAATATCCTCATAAGTGCCAGGAAAAGATAACCTTCTTAAGCCAAGATATTTTATAATTTTAATCACCCAAGATTTATAATTTCAATCAGGAGTAGACTCGATACTACTTGAGGAGGAGACTCAATACTACTCGAGGAGGAGACTCAATACTTCTCGAGGAGGAGACTCAATACTACTAAAAGTTTTAAACAGGGGTCCAGACTCTAAGCTTTCTATATCAAAGTTTTTAGAATAAAATTGTGTGGAGAGGATATTCTTCTGACAAATTCATTTGAAAGAATTTAATAATAAATAAATGGTTAATAAATGTGCAACAAATTATAAAACTAAAAAAAGGCTTTACATGTAACTTAATAAAACAAACCTTGATATCTGTAAACAACAGGTTTAAAGTCTTCTAGAGGGTGCAATAAACTGAACAATATTGGCATTTTTCTAATGACAAAAACAAATATTGAAATTAATTTTTTGAAAATTTCATTTTCATAACAAAGATTTATTTAACAAAATTATAATTTTTATTGATGTTGTTTTCTTTTTTTAAAACTCTTTGTTAAATTCTTTAGTGCTTGTATGTAAAAAAGTGTTTTAGATTTGTTTTAAGTTACCAACTAAATTCTGATTTAGTATTAGTGAGTATCTAACAATTTAAAGCTAAAAGTAAAAAACTAAAAACCAAAAAAAATTTAATAACTTAAAAGCTACATTTAAAGTTAAAATATTTAACTTTGAAAATTAAATATTTTTAACTATTAAACAAATTTGATTTTTTGTATATTTTTTTTAGATGTTTTTAGACTTTTATAGAGAAAAATTCTCAAATAAACAGCAGTCATCAAATTATTTTTGCAGATAAAAACAACGTATTAAATGGTACAACACTATAAAGCATAAAACATTAATGTTAACGATTTTTAATAAAGCTTACTATTTTGAACTTTATTGTTAATTTGTGTCTATTATATACTGTTTTAAATTGTTTTATGACTAAGTTAAAAATAAAATTATAAACAAAGTTAAACAGAAAATCATGCGGACTAACTTCCTATCATCTTCAGTTTCATACGATAACACCTCTCTTTCAACACAAATCCCAATACTTATCTCCCACATCTTTTTAACCTATAAAAAAAGATTAAAATTTCAAATTATTTAGACAAACTGCATAAGATAAAAAAAAATTCATTAATTACTTTTATTTCTGATTCTGACAGTAACATGTTTTGCCTACAAGGAATCTGATTATTTTGAATATGACACTATCACTAAGAATAATACTGTCTAAAAATGTACACAGCACTTATCCCACCCAGATGAAGAGATCCCACCCAGATGAAGAGTTCCCACCCAGATGAAGAGATCCCACCCAGATAAAGAGATCCCACCCAGATGAAGAGAACCCATCCAGATGAAGAGATCCCACCCAGATGAAGAGATCCCGCCCAGATGAAGAGTTTTTAATAAAAAAATTATTGCAAGATTAATGTTTTGTCAGTATGATGTTGTCAGTAACTTGTGTTTTTATGCTGTTAGTAACTAGTGTTTTTATGATGTTGTCAGTAACTAGTGTTTTTATGATGTTGTCAGTAACTAGTGTTTTTATGATTTTGTCAGTAACTAGTGTTTTTATGATGTTGTCAATATCAAACTACTGTTCAGATTCGAAACTAAACACAACAAAAACAAGAATTACATATAAACATACAAAAAAAAAGAAAAAGAGACAACACTCTATCTTGCTTATAAAAAAATACATAAGAAAAGTATTGTAAATAAAAAAGCTCCCCAAATTTCTCCCAAATACGAATAATGCTGTTGAAAAGGGTCTAGAATGGCCTCTGATATATGTGTCTGTAGTTAGAGATTCTCAGTTTTCAATTTTTCTTTGTAAAAAAGGTATAGAAACTTGAACAACTTGTCTTTTGCTCTAATAAAAATTTTTCAACTAAAAAATATAAGTTTGATATCTTTTTGCTAACAAAGCTCAACACTCTTAATAACAGGCAGTCAACAATCAATTTTTTTTATTTTTTTTTGAAAATATGATATTTTAATCTCTTAAAATCAGTTTCATTCAAATTTGATTAGAAAAAATTGTTAATTGATTTTAAAAAAATTATTAAAATTTTACTATAAGTCAAACTTTTACAATAAAATCTAATTCAACTATTTTAAAAATAGAAGTTTAGCACAACATTAACAGCAATGTCATTTGATGTTAATGTATATGGAGTTTATACCAACAATCAAAAACATAAATGTTTTTGATTGGTGGAATAAACATCAAATGTTTTTGATTAGTGGAGTGAACATCAAGTGTTTTTGATTGATAAAATAAACATCAAATTTTAATTGGTGGATTAAACATAGTTTACCATAACAAATAAAACAAAAAAAAGACCATAATTTTATCTCAAAATTTCAGTATAAAAAAAAAAGAAAACTTTCAGTTTAGTATTCATGGAGAAAACTTTTAGTTAACTATTGATTGAGAAATCATTATTATAAAATCATAACTATTTAAGCAATAATGAAGTAGCTTTAATTTTAAAATTTAAAGTTTTTTTTTTTAAAATTAGATTCTGTTATCATTACTATTTAAAAATATATACACATGTAAGATATTATTAAAAAAAATTGATTTTTTTATTATTATTAAAAAATATAAACAGACCGTGAGTTAAAATATTTAAAAAATAAGATAATACTAAAAATTTTAATTTTTATACATATTCTGTAATAGCAATAGTTATAATCATAAAATAATAATTAAAATGATAATAATTAAAACATTCTATGAAAAGAAAATGTTTACAATTAAAAATACTAACAACAACCAAAAATAAAAGAAGCCGTTTTCATACATCATAAAACTACTTTAACGTTTTTAAAAAAATATAATGCAACTTGATTTATTTAATTGATAGTTTTTTATTTTAAAAAAAAAGAAAATAAATAAATATATAAGCCTATTAAACTCTAGATAAATAATAAAACAATAAAATAAACAATAAATTAATAAAAGATAAAAGTAAGGTAAGATAAAAGATACTTGTGTAAAGAATTTTTTAATGAAAATAATCAAAAAACTACTTTTAATATGAAAATTAATGGACTCTACAGCCTTGAGAAGTGGTTATCCAACAACAACGATTTTTGTTACAATGCATTTTTGGACCTACTCTAGAAGAGAAGAAGTACAAGATAAAAAATTTATATAAATAATTGCATGGTCATAACTACCTAAGGAAAACTTAACACAAGCTAGGGTCAGAGAAAAAACACAAATCAAGGAGTACAGGTAAGTGATTAGAGTTGTCTGGAAATCATCCTAAAGGTAACTATCTGATAAAGAAACTGAGAAATGCAGAAGTTATGGGCTTTAGTGCCAGCAGGGCGTTAGAGCCAAATCATTCAGTGTGATAAATCTTAAAATCACCAATAGCAACAATTTTGGCAGAAGGGTAAAGAGAAAGAGCATGGCTAATTTGATCAGAAATTAAATCTAACAGTTGGTAGTGGAGAAAAGTGAGAGGACATGGTCAATTTTGAAATTCTAAAAGAATATCTAAAAGAGAAATCTAAAAATCTAAAATCAGAAATCTAAAAGAGTTCAGTATTGAGAAGGAGAACAATAAAGAACAAAGAGATAAAGTATGCTAAGCAGATAAAGTATAGTCAAAAGATTTATTAATTAACCCAAATTCATAACATAGGGCTTCTTATGTGGCTTCAACAATGTGCGCTAATAGCATTAACAGGGACACCATTCGCGCACAATATGGATGTAATACTGTAAAATATCAGAGTGTTAATACTGTTAATACATGTTTCACAGCTGTTGATGGAATCAGTTTCTCTAAGAGCTTTAATAAGGAGTTTAAGAAACCTTACTACCAGCTGGCCTCAGAACCATTAAACTAAGTTTTAGAGCTACATCTTCATTAACAGTTAAAAAGAGTTGCATAGCCACTATCAAGAAAACACAAGCAAAAAATCTATAAGTAGAGTCAAGAAGATCAAGATCAAGTAGAGTCAAGAAGATCCAGCATTTATTAACCAAAGTAGGAAAAAAATTTAACACAAGTTTACATCTACGTTAGTCTAATAGATGAAGGAGTTCAAGGCTGGTCAAAATAATTATTTTTCTTACCCCTAACTTTTTTGCCAAGGGGGCCTTCTACAAGACAGTAGCTGGATATACTTAAATATATATTTTATATATTTAAGTATATCCAGATATATAAATGGATATCCATATATATAAATGGACATATTTACAACACAGTAGCTGGATTATACTTAAAGCAAATCCTGATAAGTTTTCTTTAAAGTGAGTGAGTCAGTCAGAATGAATAAAATGTCATAATGAACTAAGAACTATCCACGCATTATGATTACAAAACCTTAATGAACTAATAACCACTCCCACATTAAAATCACAGTCTTGTCACAGAACTGTTAGTCTTGATGAACATTAAAATTACACAGAGTTAATGAGTTAATAATCACCCACACATAAGAATTACACAGCCTTAAAAAGTTAATAATCCCCCACACATTAGGATTAAACTTAAAGAACTAATAGTCTTTATATATTTTTTCATATTCATTTAATTATAATATTAAAACTTGTTAATTCATACTTTTTAGTGGATAGTTTTTTTAAGTATTTCTGCGCCTTTTATTTGAAGCAATAATTAACTTGTTTAACTTTAAATAGTTACCTTAAATATTATTATTAAATAGTTACTTTATATGTTATTATTAAATAGTTACCTTAAATGGCAGAGGAGTATAATAAGCAGTACCTGTGTCAGTAAACACACTGAGGTACCCTTTCTCTAATATGCACAAACAGTCATTAAGCTCTAAATAAACAATATTTTTAATTAGATGTATACCTTCCATTAAAGTAAAGCATAAAATTACAGCACTGACCTTGAGAGTCATCTACCATTTGAAATTTAGTGTAAACAACATCTTTTATATCAGTTTCAACTGTGAAGCATTTACTAAGCAAATATGTATTGTGATATACATCGAGAACACTTACAACCACTGTTCTGCCATTCCAGTATACCTACAACAATAAATAAAACAAACTTGGATAACTGTAGACATAACAACATTAAAAATTAAAAACAGCAAAACAAAAAAAATTAAAATTAATTTTAACCTCTTCTTCTGTGTATTCATTGTTGCCATTTCTTTTTTTAACGTGAATAAAGCAACCTTCATTCTAAACAGTTATTTTTTATTTATTTATTTTTTATATAAATAATAATATAAACATCACTTATAATTATTTTATGTAGTAATAATAGTAGCACTGTATTAAAATTATTAACAATGCCAATTTTTTACTAGTTAAATTGTTTTTTAAAAAGTAATATTTAGCTTCAAATAAAAAGTTTGAGTTTACTTTGATTGCGTTTGAAAAAGTATTGAATTCAAGAAAACCAAATTAAAAAATAATTGAACTAAATAACTTTAAAGTTTTGCTTAGTTTCTATATGGGGGTAAATAATTTGAGAATTTGTATGTATGCATATATATATATATATATATATATATATATATATATATATATATATATATATATATATATATATATATATATATATATATGCATATATATTATTATTTTAAAAACATCAATAAATACAAATTTCTCTTGATACTAAATTTATTTTTTATTTTTTGTTGGATTGTTGTGACTAGCATTTTTAGCTTAAAAGTTTTTTGTTTGTTTTTGCTTACATTTTATTTTTAAAATGGCAGTTCTATTTTTTGTCAATAGGATGGTTTCATCTCTTTCTGACGTAAGTTGTCCAAAAATGATTTCCAAAATTTTGACACATATTGTCCCTTATCTAAATTGATACCATTTTGTTTAAAGGCACATCGGTGGTACTGTATTTTAAGTGCCTCACAAACTTGAATATCAAACATTTTAGCATCGACTTTTAGGGTTCTGCAACTGTCCCATTTTATTTGTTGTGCACAATGTCTCTTGTGTGTGGCTAATGCAAATTGTTCTGTTTTATTTCCTATTGTACTGTTTCTGTGTTGTTGCATGCTTATTTGTATTTGCATTTTTGTTTCAAATATACACTTTTTACTACAATGACATTTAATAAGGTAGACTCCTGGGTGGCTGTTTATTTGTAGCTTGGATTTATTTCTTGATGTTAATATTGCCTCTAGGTTCAAGTTTGATTTGAAGACTGTTTTATATCTTGCTTTCCTAAACACCTTACATAATTTAGACACAACTTATTACCTAGGCACATTAATAACATAAGTAAATCTATCTTAACATATGCACAACAAATTTTGTTCCCCTGTTTTGATGTTTTTAAAAACTTTAACCTTTTTTAAAATACTCTCTCTTTCATTTGTTTATCTTTATATTTATATATATATTTATATGTTTATATTTATATATATATTTACAGAGATTTAAAAATGTTTTGTTCTGTATTTTAGAAAATTGAAAACGATTCAAAAACTATATATATATTAGCAAGCAAAAAAGAATTGAACCCCTAGCTACTTAGGCCAATAAGGCAAGGGTAAGACTTATATAAGCATTATAATAGTAACTATATAAGCATTATAATAGTAACTTCCAGGGTATAACTTTATGAAATGACAAATGCAACAAATCAAAATTAAGGAGATATACCCAGAATGCAATTTTAAAGTAAAAGTAAAAATGTAAAATTTGATATAATTTTCAACATTAAATAATTTGAAGTTTACTTAATTTAAATGTTTGTATACACTTTTGTTCACATTTTCTTATAAAAAAGATGCAGCAACTCTTTTTTGTCATTAACTTGAGTGTAATAGATGCTGCGAGTTCTCTGCAAACTTGCACAAATGAGCATTAATAAGTTGCTTATTATTATATATAATGTTTAACTGATATGATTGCTGACAATTTTTTTTAAAAAAAAAGCTTATAAGAATCACATAACTTCGCTTTTGCTGTAAACTTTTGCTTGATAAAAATAAATAACATATATTCGATTGAATAATTACTTGATAAAATAACATAATCTATTTGATTGAATAACTGCTTGGTGAATTTGAAATTAAATTTTTTTATTTTTACAAGTAAGCAATATATAAAAAACAAACAATACATAAAAAGTTTTAATTTTTAAAATTTGATGAAGTGCCAGGCATTAATATGGTTACATAAACTGCTTTTAAAATTTTTTGTTGAGTTTGTGTTGAAGATGATAGCAGGTCCCTACCCACTAGTTCCTACCTGCATTCCAATGGTTAATGACTCATTGTCATTAACAATTGGAACACACTACATTTTTTCAAAATAAACTTTTACTATAAAGCCAGGAATATAGCCATTATGAGGTCATGAAAATTGGTCTAATTAACTATAACTTTAATTTTGAGTTAAATTTCATAAAATTAAATTTCATAAATTATCATTATCATAATTTGATAATGATAATTTATCATAAGCATGTTTGTATTTTCAGGTACTTAAACTAAATAAAGATTTACAATAATTAAAAAAAAATTATGAAATACTTGCAGCTATAGATAAAAATAAAGATCAAAAATGACAAAAAATCAATTTTTGCAAACTTTTAAAGCATGATATTTTGACAAGCAGAAATGTTTACTTTATTTATTTTATTATTTTTAGTTCTAAACTAACCAGTAAACAATAATAAGGAAAAATACCCATTAAAAAGTATATAGTTTGTTCTATTTTTATGTATAAAAATACTTTTGACACCATTTAGTCAATATTCCTGAAAAATTTGTCAAACTTATAAGTCAAAAATTTAAAGAAACTACGAAAAAAAAATTTAATTTTTGGAAAATTTTCTTTCTACTATGAATAACATCAACATACTAAAAATATAGCAAGTTTGAAGAGGGTAACTTTTTTGTTGAAGAGGGTAACGTGAGCTTTGCCTGATTTATGGTTCAGATTGATAAATAGTAATGTAATTGCAAAATACTTTCTGAAGGCCTAATAATCAGCCTACAATCAATTAATTTTTGAAGAGTAAAAAATTGATTTTTTGACTCTTCAAAAAAAGTGTACTGAGTGTACTGGGACATGTCATCAGTGCTAACATGAAGGCATAATTTAATTGTAATCCTAATGTCATTTGGGAAGGTGAACCTTTTTAGCTGTGGTAAAGGCAACTTACCTAAGAGAAGGAAAGTACTGATATAAAACTCCCCATTTAACGTTGGGTAAAACAGGAAAAAGTTTGAAAACTTTGGAAATTCCTTTAAAACTTTGGTGATAGTATCACCATAAAAATATTCTGTACTGGTCTGCAAAAAAAAGGTTAGTGCTAGGAAGGGCATTTAGTTTTACAAAAATGTCATATTTAAATAAAAAACATTTAAAAATCAGCACTATGGAAGCCCATCCAAACCACGCATGAGTAACTATGGACATTAAATTTTAAAAAATGGTTTGGAACAACTTTTACTAAAAAATCAAATACTTTGTTGCATTAATTATATCTTATTAATAACTATTATAACTTGCTTCTCCATGCAGCGGCCATGTTCGTCAAGGTTCATGTTTCAGAGATATATAGTTGAGATAGAGTTATAACCACAATTAAGTAGCCTCCTTGTCTGTAGTGACCTTGTCGGCCTTGGGGAGGTAAATTAATATTTATAAAAAAAAAACTGGATATATAATCTTGTTGTTATGGCAAGAATTATAATTACATAGTGACTTTTTTTCTTTTCCTTCCTTTCTATTTTATTAATACTGGCAAATAGTACCGGCAAATATGTTTTTTAATGCTTACTTTTAACTGTATTTTTTATATCTGTCTATAATATCTTTTTTGTTTAAGCTAATTTTATGTTTGCCTGTTTTGATAAGATTTATCATTCTTATTTAATTTCATTTTTTTTTTTTTTTTATTTGCATTCACTCCCAACAAGGCTGCAAGCAACCACTATTAAGTTGGGAGTTATTAGGAAAAAAAAGAACAGTTATAGAGCAAGGAAACGGTTGACAGAAGACTTGAAAAGTTGAAGGTTGTATGAGTCAGGAAAACATGAAGATGGGAGAGATTTCCAAAGGATTGAAGTGCGGGAAAAAAAAACTAGATGAATAAAAGTTTTTAGAGCATGCAGGGACAGATACAGTAAACGAATAAGACTTAGCAGAATGACGAGTAAAACGAGAATGAATTTTAGTTGATGGAACTAGAGATGATAACTCCTTTGAACAGTGACCATGATAGTATCTGTAGAAAAGAGAAAGAGATGCAACTTTACGACGATGGGAAAGAGGTTCAAGCTTAGCAGATAGTCCAGGTCCAACAACATTTACAATGCATTTTTGGATCTTGTCAAGAAGAGAAAGTGAATCGTTAGAAGAACCAGCCCAAATATGACAACAGTATTCCATACAGGAACGAATAAGAGATTTGTAGAGGTAGAGAATGGAATCAGAAGTAAGGAAATGGCGAGCACGATAAAGAGAAGCAACCTTAGCAGAAGCTAATTTAGCAATCGATTGTATATATGGTTTCCATGAAAGGTCAGTAGTAAGCGATAATCCAAGAAGACGTAAAGAGGAGGACTCAGTAAGAGGATTGCCATTCATTAATATAGGAATGTTGACCATATTAGGGTAGTTGTTTGCAGTAAGCAACTGGGTTTTTTTAGAGTTGAAATTCACAAGCTACTGTGAATTTCAACTCTGAGACTTTTTGTCAACACAGGAGTATAAAGTTGAGTCATCAGCAAAAAGAGCTACTTTAGATGAAAGGTTGTCAGGAAGATCGTTTATGTAGATAAGAAACAAAACAGGGCCCAGGATGGAACCTTGGGGAACCCCAGAAGTTACTGGAAATAAAGAAGAGTGTTGGCCTTCAAGGATGACTTTAATAAACCGGTTAGAAAGAAATGATTTGATAATCTCAAAAACTTTACCAGAAACACCATATGAAGCAAGCTTATGGAGAAGACCAGCATGCCAAACTTTGTCGAAAGCTTTAAATATGTTGAGAGCAATAGCCCTAGCCTCACCGCCTCCATCTAATGCACGATAAAATCTTTCAGTTACAGCAGTTAGCAAGTCGGCCGTAGAGCGAGAGGATCGAAAACCGTATTGATTGTCTGACAGCAGTTTATTTGACTCAAGATGAGATGTGAGGAATTTGTTGATCAAAGACTCAAAGACCTTGCTAATAACAGAAAGAAGACTGATCGGACGATAATTGGAGGGGTCAGAATTTTCTCCAGAGTTTTTGAATATTGGAACCACAGATGCCATTTTCCAACAAGCAGGAAAACAAGACTCAGTCAAACACTTGTTAAATAGTTTAGAGAGAATTGAAGAAAGTTCTGGAGAACAATTCTGCAAGACTGTGACAGGAATGTTGTCTGGACCACAAGCTGTAGACGAGTTTAATTGAGATATGACTTTAGCAACAGAAGCCGGTTTGATTTGAATGTCTAACAATGGGTCAACCTGTTTGACTGGAATGGAAGGAAGAGAATGTCCATAATATTCAAGAGTGGAATTAGAAAAAAAGTTCTTTGCAAATAGTTCTGCCTTATCCTTGAGAGAGGTAAAAAGATCAGTCCCATAAATGAGAGATGGAATGTTAGATCTACTCTTGTTAACAATGCTGTTGAAGATTTTCTAAAAGTCTTTAAAGCCTAACTTCTGCGATAAGATGCGAGATTTAGTGAACTGAGAATAATGGAGTTTAGCATCAGAAAGCATCTTTTTACACCGATTTCTTGCAATAATAAATAGCCGTTTGTTTTCAAGAGAGTTGTTCTTTTGAAAAAGATGAAAAAAATGATTACGATTGGATATAGCAGCCGCACAAGAAGGAGAAAACCATGGAGTAGAATGAGGCTTGACTTGAAACCGACGAGAAGGAATAAAAGCTTCCATTCCAGCCTGAATCCAGGAGGTTACGTAGGAGGCGCATTTGTCAGCTGAGAGAGAAAAAACATCAGCCCAAGGACCATCACGAAGAAAATCACGAAAGGAATCCCAGTCAGCTTTAGGGTAGTAGTAGGTGGTGCGATGATAAGTTGAGCCCAAAAAAGACGTACAAGAAGAAAGATTTATAGTGATCATTGCATGGTCAGAACCACCTAAGGGAGAAAAGGGAGAAACTGAACATAAGCTAGGGTCAGAGACAAGACATAAGTCAAGGAGTGAAGGTAAATGATTAGGGTTGTCAGGAAAACGAGTCACAAAGTTAAATATCTGAGTAAGAGATTGAGAAATGCAGAACTTAAAGGCTTTAGTGCCAGCAGGATCAGTGGTGTTAGAGCCAAGCCATTCAGTGTGATGGGCATTAAAATCACCAACAACAACAATACTGGCAGAGGGGTAAAGAGAGAGGGCATGGTCAATTTGATCAGAGATAACATCTAAGAGAGTGCAATCATGGGAAGAAGGAGAACAATAAAGAACAAAGAGAAAGGTGATAGAGTGAAGAGGTGCTAGGCAAAAGCACATAAAAGAATGGTCAAAGGATTCGAACCTGATTTCACGTCAAATAGGGGAATTAATGCGTATGTATACCCCTAAACCTAGCATGTGACTATTTGAGTCTTTACAAATCAAAGGATAGTACCCATCAACACTGACATCTGAAGAAGGAATTGCAGAATTTAAATTTGTTTCACTGAGTGCAAGCAAGTCTGGTGAATTTTGCAGGAGGTAAGACTCAACTGATGGAAAGTTGCTTCGTAGACCGCGAATATTTATAAAAGATATATTAAAATATTTAGGTGGTGGGGATGGTTTTTTAGGTTTTAAATTTTTGGTTACTTTGGTCATGATTTGGGTTTAATGAAAACTCATTCATAGATAGAGCACAGCCTCCTAATCAATGAGCTATGCTGTTGTCTCAGTCCTGTTAATTAACCCTAAGCCGTGACATAGGGCTCCTTATGTGGCCTTGACAATGCACACCAAAAGCATTAACAGGGACACCATCCATGCGCAACATAACACTGTTAATACTCTGATATTTTGCAGCTGTTGATGGAATCAGCCTCTCTGAGAGCTACCACAGAGTTCCGGAAACCTTACTACCAGCCGGCCTCAGAACTATTAAACTGAGTTTTAGAGCTGTACCCTCATATGGAGATAACAGGAAGAGTTGCATAGCCATTATCAAGAAGGCATAAGTAAAATTCTATGAGTAGAGTCAAGGAGATCCAGCATTCATCATCCTAGGCAGGAAACAATGTAACACAGGTTACATCTACGCCAGCCTAATAGATGAAGAAGGGGTTCGAGGCTTTTAAATTGGGTTTTATATTAATTAAATAAATTTATGTTTGATTGAGTGAAAACATTTTAACATCAAAAACACTTCAGTAAATAATTCTACTATTTGTTCTCTTGCAACAAAATGTAATAATGAGTCCAGGTATTTTTCCTGGTGTCCACCTGCTGGGTTTTATGTTAATTAAATAAATTTATGTTTGATTGAGTGAAAACAGTTTTAACATTAAAAACACTTTAGTAAATAATTCTACTATTTGTTCTCTTGCAACAGAATGTAATAATGAGTCCAGGTATTTTTCCTGGTGTCCACCTGCTTTGCATACCAAGACTGAATATTTTTATTGATACTATTATTTAAAGAAATGCTAACCAAA
>NC_061160.1:5496834-5546834 GCF_022113875.1 Hydra vulgaris | reverse complement strand
ATGACAGTCTCCATTTTTTACTAATGAATATGTATTTTTCTTCATAAAACAAAACAAACTAGTATATAAAAACCTTGTATATTTCTATTATCTTTAAATTGTTTAAAGTTCGAATATGGATTGTATTTTGAAGGACAAAAGATTTACTTTAAAAACTTTTAAATCTTGGGACTTTGCTGATGCTTTGCCGATGCGACGATCACAGAAAAAGAGAAGACTTACGTTATTAAAATCAAATGTAAGTTATGTGATCTTCATCAAAATAAAATATTATCCAAAAACAATAGTGTCGTAAGGGCAACTGCCCAACGGTTTAAAAATAATACAAGTCATGTTAAAATATTTTAAAATGTTACTATATTTTAATTAAGTTGATATATAATTAAAAATAAAAATATAGTTCAATAAACAAATTAAATTTGTTCTTAACAAAGATTACCTCATATTTATTCTTTTTTTTATTTTATTAAGTTAAATTGCTTACAAACAAAAAAAAAAAAGAGTTTAGTAATTATACCTAGAATGAAAATACTTTTGAGTTTGTTTATAAGTTAAGGAACTTAATTTTTAATAAACAAATTTTTACTAACGTTTACTATTACAATTCAAATTATTTAATATACTTAAATTATTTCAGTTGAGTATTTTTTTAAGTTTGCACGATTAAAGTTTGGCGTAGAAGTATTTGTTTTTTTGTTTTAAGAATAATTAACAAAAGAGTTTGCATAATTAAGTCTTTTATATTTAATCTAATTTTTTTTTTAAATTTCCTAAAATTAAAAAAAAAAAGATTTAATCGTTGAAAACGATTTTTCTCTATAGCTCTGTTTCTTTGTGATTTGTTTAAAAAGTTAAATATTTTTACAATAACATAAAAAATTTATGAATTAAATTCCTAGCGAACGCGTTCTAAACTACGTATCAAAAATATGCTCAAAGCAGACAAAACTTTTTTATATTTTTATAAAACGCAAGTTGAAACGCTTTTAAAAATTTAAAAAGTATTTAAAAACTTAAATTTTTCTTTTTTAGTCAAAACAAAATCATTGTTTAAATAATTAAAATGGGTTTGTGTTTATCAATGTTAATATTTTTTGTTTACTCTAAAAAATTTTAAAAATAAAAAAAATCATTATTGTTTTTTATTCAATAACGATTAAAAACAATTATTCAAAAAAACAATTATTATATATACATTTATATATATATATATATATATATATATATATATATATATATATATATATATATATATATATATATATATATATATATATATATATATGTATATATATATATATATGTAAATATATATATATATATATAATATATATATATATATATATATATATGTATATATATATATATATATATATATATATATATATATATATATAAATATATATATATATATATATGTATATATATATATATATATATATATATATGTATATATATATATATATATATATATATATATATATATATATATATATATATATATATATATATATATATATATATATATATATTATATTATATTTACAAAAGTTGGTTTGAAAACTATCAAAAATCTATATATTATCTTCTTTATTAACAAGTATAATCCATTCACTTCAAAAAAAATTTCTAGATGATTAAAAAAAAAAATAAGGAGAAATTAAGGACAGCAGTCAAATTTTAACTTTTTTTAAGGTTATTTAAAGACATTTAAGGAGATTTTTATTTTTTAAGGATATTTAAGGTTTTTAAGGTGTGGGAACCCTGTAATAACAAAAAACTTTTTAATTTTAAACGCCATTTTGTTTCCGGCAAAGGAAAGTTCCGGCTCTTTGACTATTTTTAGTTTTTAAATCAGGTCTGATTAATGCGCTTATATTTGACGTCAATACAAAAAGTTTCTTTCAAAAAAATTATATTCCAGTGGTTTCCTCTTTAGTGGTTAAACAAAAATGTAATATTGTAACTTTGAATATAAATTTTATATACAACTGAAAAATATATATTAGATCAATTTAAAAACAATTTCTTGAATTAGAAATATAAAATTTATAAATATATATAAATTGAATTAGAAATATAAAATTTATAAATTATATAAATTATTATAATCATAAATTAAAAATATAAAATTATTCTTCAGATCATTTTTAAAACAGTTATTAAAAAAATAAAGATTTTTTAATCTTTCAAAATTTAGCCATCTTGGATTATATTGTACTTAGTGGTGTATATAAAAAAATTAATTACTTATTTTCTAAGAAAAATATTCATCTTGTGTATTTTAAAATTTGCTTCACCTAAATTACTATTTTTATTATGTTAGTTTATTTAACTCAAACACTTAACGACACATTGAACAAAAAACAAAAACATGCTACAGAGAACGTTTTTTATAACCACCGCAGACTAAATATAAATGGGAAAACCCAATTTGATTGTGTAAAACTGAACTGATTTTAAAAACTCTGCAGTGAGTGAAAACTTCTATTATTGAAACCAGATATTTTTTTAACAGAAAAAATAAGCAGATTTGAGAGCCTAAAATTAGGAAGTATGATGGCAAGAGAGCCTTTGAGATTTGAGAGACTAAAATTATTAAACATTTGAGATTTAAAATTATAAAACATTTGAGAGCCTAAAATTAGGAAGTATAATGGCAAAATAACATATACTTTTGTTAATATCTTATTCAATAATATGTTTTGAAAGGTTTAAACTTATTTTCTTATGTTTATGTATGATATGAACACAACTTGCCTTGGCACTTGGGGATCCCTTCAAGTATGCTAATTATGTTGTGTACCAATCAAGTATGTTTTGGAATTGTTTTTTATATGCTACAGTATTTCTTTATTATGTATTTATTGCTTTAGATCATTGTAAAATAGTAAATAAAAAAAATAATAAAAAGAAATAAATATAATATTTCAACAACATATTTGCAGTCTATATTTTTGTCAACTTTTTTTTTATATCACTAATTTTTGTTTACCCCGAAAATATATTTATTAGTATTACATTAAATTAATTTGTAGCAGAGTATTATCACTATACCATTACTGTTACACTGTTACTGTTACACAGAGTATTATCACTATACCATTACTTACACAGAGTATTATCACTATACCGTTACTTACACAGAGTATTATCACTATACCGTTACTGTTACACAGAGTATTATCACTATACCATTACTGTTACACATTACTGTTACATATACACTGTTACCATTTACAACTACTTTATACTCTAAATTTTTCTTACTTAAAAACGTTAGTAAGGTACTTTAATACAAACATTACTTATTTTAAAATACTCTTAAAAAGGGTTCTGGAAGCCCTCGTTATAATTGGGGTTTGGAACCCTGATTAAAAAATGTTTTAATAAACCCCAAGGGGTTCTAAATGCTTTTTTACAAGAAGGGTTCTAGAAACTTTTTTTATAACCCCAGTTTGAATAGTTCTAGATTTCCCAAATCTCATTTTGTAATTGGAGTTCCATAACTGATTCTCAGATTAAGAACCCCAATTGAGGGGTTCCAGAACCACAAGGTTCTAGAATCCTGAATTTAGGTACAGGTTCTTATCTCTGTAAAAATATTTTAAAAAAATTGGCAGCAGCAAAACCGTAAACACCAAAATAAATTATTTAATGGTTTTATTTTATTTTATCTATATTTATATATAATAATTTGTAATTATATATAACAACTTATAATTACACATAATAACTTATAACTATATACAACAACTTATAATTATATATAATAACTTGTAATTATATGTAATAACTATAATTATATATAACTTGTAATTACATATAGCAACTTATAATTATATATAATTAAATCAGAATTGTACAGAAAACATTCACTTTGTATATAGGGCCATTAATTTGAGGCTTGATCCCAGGAGACATTTCTTCCTCAACCAACATTATAAGTTTTAAGAAAAAAATTGCTTTACAATTTTATTCTTAAAACTTATGTTGGTTGAGGAAGAAATGTGGAAACCAATAAAATGCCCATGCAAAATATGTCATAAATAAAATTAAGATGGCTATTATAATTAGAACAAATTTACATGTGGTACAAGTTCACCATCATCGGTTTATATAGTTCAGTATTTTATTGTGACTCAGTTTATACAATATATTTGTAAAATCTACCGATGTTAAATAAAGTTAAATAAATAAAATAAATATATAAGTAATAACTTATAATTATATATAATAACTTATAATTATATATAATAACTTATAATTATATATAATAACTTATAATTATATATAATAACTTATAATTATATATAATAACTTATAAAACACAGAACTACTAAACTAGTTTAAAAATTATACAAATATAATTCCACTAATTTCCTAATATATTAAAATATAATTTAACATAATTTCGTAATAAAACAAAAAACTGTTATAAGTGTATTATTTTGATGTTGCCTATAATCTAGAAATAATCTTGATATTTTGAAGTTAATAAATTGAGAAAGGGATGTATGTGAAAATGCAAATCTTTTTATGTTGTTATATTGTTATTATAACTAAATATAGTGTTAAATTTAAATTATATATAGTTTAAATTTTTATCTATATGATAATATGAATAATGTATAGTAAGAATTTATAGAATCTTAAAAATCTTTCTGAAAATGCAAATAAATTTTTTGATATTCAGAAAACCATAAAACATATGTAAATAAGAAATGAAATTTATTTTAAGATTTTGATTTTGCTTCTATGTGTTCAGCTTCTTTTTTTTATAAGGAAAAAATTAAAACTAAAATATTTCAGAATTGAGAGATTTTAACCATTAATAGCAAGATTTCAGAAAAGCCACTGAACCAACACTGTGTGTAACTAATAAAAAGTGAATAAAAATAACATACCTGATTGACAACTACAAAACAAATTTTATATTTTTGAGAAATATGATGCAACTTTAATCCAAATTTAGCAAGCATTTGTGACCGATTAATCATATTGCTTGCATCATATTCGGCTCTGAAAAGTGCTGCAACTGAATCCAGAACAATCAACTTGATTTTTTGGTTTGATAAAAGTAAATCAACTTTTATATTGAGTAATGTCCACAGGTCATCCTAAATAATTAGAAAAAAGATATTGATAAATATTAAAACCTTCTAAACAGATTTACACCTTTAAATACAAAAATAAAATCATAATTTAAATTTTTTTTTATACTTGAATATTATCTAGATTTAAATTATAAAATTCTATAAATATTAAGAAAAAATTAGAAAAAAAAGGACTTATAAAAATTAGAAAAAAAAAGAACTTATAGCAACTTAATAGCTCAGCAGTATGTTCAATGAACATGCGATCAGTAAGAATTGTTGGAGCAGCACAAGGAATTCTTTTAACAATATTCTCTGACATCTGTTGTAAACGCTTCATTGGAAAAGCATCTTCTGTACATATGTACAAAACACCTAAACTTAAATATATAATTAGTAATGAACTCATGTGATGTTATTCAAAAATAGATTAGAAGCAAAAAAGTAATAGGAAGATGATAAACAATAAGGGCAGAGAAAGATGAAAAATTACATTAAATATTAATATATTCCCAGCACTGAGATTAGACTATGAGATTAGACTTTAAGATTAGACTATGTGATCAGACAATGAGATTAGACTATAAGAATAGACTATAAGATTAGACTATGAGATTAGACTATGAGATTAGACAATGAGACAGTCAAATTTAAATTATCACAAAGAACAAGAATAGGGCTTGGCAAAAACCGGAAAATCTTAAAAAAACTGGTTTTCCGTTTTTTCAAATTGTAAAACTGAATAACCAGTTTTACTCCATTTTTTTCTTATGAAAAATGGAGTGCACAATTTTGTGATTTTGAGTTATTTAACAATCTCGAAATTAAAATAATTAAGCAATAAAAAAATGTTAAGCAAAAAATGAAATGAAACAAAGAACGAAAATATCTAAAAGTTGACAAGGCTTTTCAAGTTAGTCTTACTTGTCATTTCTGGATTGTTTTGATTATTATAAGTATTTCAAAATTTAAAAATTGTTGAATGATTTTGTCAGTATGTAATCTAAAAATAAATAACTGATAAAAAAAAAAAAAAATGAAATAAATAAAATACCAGGGAGGTAAATAGAATGGAAGGAGAACGAAGTTGAAAATCATTTAAAATCGTAGTACAGTCTTTGTTGTATAATTATTCCAGCGGAAAGTCAAAATGGCACCTTTGCGTTGAAAAAGGAAAATTTTTAAATGTAGTTTTTAACCTTTATAAGCTGTAATCAAAATGGATTACTTTCTTAAAAGTTGACAGATAAGCTTATAACAACTGCTCTAACTATTAATTAGTAATCACAACAAAAATCTATGTAAAGTAATTGTTTTTTGAATACCTTAATACTAGGTATAAATTTATCAAATTTTTGACAATCTCTACTACTTGGTTGAAACTTTTACTTCCCTGTTTAACTATAGGTTTTTTACATTTTTAAAGAACGTTTTTTCACCAAGGAACTTATTATACCTTTCCAGGATTTTATTTTGTGTTGTAGTATTTTTGGATTTAAACACAAATTGTAGGTTATGTAACCAAAATCTTCAACCATTTTATCAAAGCATGCTTTGATAAAATGGTTGAAGATTTTGCGGTTGAGTTGTAAGGATGTATTTTGTTGTGTTATATTTTAGAATTTTGTATCAACATAGACTTTTTTTAAAAGGTAGAAGAGTTAAACTTCATGTTACTACAAGATTGTTCCTTGAGAAATGACGTACTTTAACTTTGTTCTCCCTCCAGTCTATTATATCTCTGTGATAAAACTGAATGCAATATTAAAGTACTTTTTAAAACTATATATTTATTATTTTCACTTGTCAAAATAAGAAATCTTCAAACAATTTATCTAATTAGAAATCTATAATTAACGAATGTTTTTTTTTTTAAGAAAAAAAAAAACGGTTTTTATTTTCGAGAAAACTTAACAAAAACCAGTTAATCGGTTACAATTTCTACTGATTGCCAAGCCCTAAACAAGAATATCTTGTAAATTTTTTCATGTTGTTCTGAATGTGAAATAGTATTATCATTGCAAACAAGTTTATTCAAGTTAAATTATTTTTTTTAAAGATTTAGCATGGTATTAAGGAGCAATATATATAACTATCTAAATATAATTAGGCTAGTTAATTTTTAAATACTGAATCCAAATTGCCAAAACCAAAAACATTCAAAATTAAAATAAAATTTTTACTAAAAGTTTTACTAAACTGATTGCACTATTAAAGTTTACCATGTCAGTCTTTCTACAAATTTCGACAAGCAACAATTAGAGTTGTTTTATCCTAAATTATCTATCAAATTGTTTTTTATTTTGGTTTCTATTTCATTATAAGTATTTTTTCTTTTCATTATATTATATTATTTACAAATGTATTTTTAGCTTTTTTAGTGTTTTTCACACTTTTAGTTATAAATGTTTAAAACTTCCTTCAGTAGCTTTTCTTAACTTTTAAACTTTGAATTTTATTATTAGTTTTTAGTTTATTATTAAAAAGATTTATTTATCATTATGCTATTCTGTGAGCGGTTGTCTATAGCTTACAGCAAACAATTTTGGACAATTATGGACTCCTTACTCTACCCCAACATCTTGTTCTACTGACTGGGGGTTAGTAAACTGTGAAAAATTACACAACAAATCGGTCATCTCCCCCTACCTACCTCTTCTCCAAAAAAAAAATTGGAGTTACTAGAGAAAAGAATAGATTTATAGAGAAAATTATTAGACTCAAGATGAGAGATTAAGTGTTAATTTAAGATTTAAAAACCTTGCTTATGATAGGAAAAAGACTAATGGGGCGGTAGTTAAACAAGCCAGATCACTCCCCTGAATTTTTGAAAATAAGAGTAACAAATACTGCTATCCAGCAGGCTGGTAAAAAAGACTTTAATAAGCAATTGTTAAATAGTTTTGAAAGTATAGAGAAAAGCTTCGGAGAACACTTCAGCAAGACTATAACAAATATGTTGTCGTGACCACAAGCTGTAGAAGAGTCTAAGCTGGATATACAAAAGCTAGAGTGATACAATTGTCAAGGATCAAGTGGACCTCACTAGTGGAATCAAGAAATGAGATTGATAAAAAGTTCTTAGCAAACAATTCAGCTTTGTCTTTAGGTGAGATCATAAAATCTAAACCATACAAGAGGGGTTGAATAACAGAATTGCCCTAATGTAACTTCCCTATAACATTTTAAAGTTACATTACGTATTGTAATGAAAACAAGATTTGTTACTTTACATGCAAAATGTCTGTTATTTTTACGTAACAAAGACGTCAAATTTTATGTAACAATACCTAACACTGTAACGTAACATTATGTACAAAATGTCCATTATTTCTATGTAACCGAGATGTAACATTGTAAAGTAACTATACGTAATACAGTAACGTAATGCTACATGCAAAATGTCCATTATTTTTATGTAACCAAGATGGTACCTTCATAGTCAAATTTTTTTTTTCAGATATATATACAAAGAGAAAGAAAGAAAGAGAGAGAGTGAGAGATGTATATCAAAAGTTATGACTTAGTGAAAGAGAGAACTCAAGTTGGACTAGATGTAATATTGTGCAAACTATACATACCAATGGCTATAGCTAATTAATATGTTTCACATAAAAGAAACTAAATAAAGAAACGTTGACATTTTATATACAATTTTGCTTGCGGGTTTTTAAAAACTTGTATTATTAACCGAAAAACATCATAACAAGATCTAGATGAGACAATTGAGACGTTAAAATCTCAAATAAAAATTTTTTTTAACATTAACGTAGGTTTCAGTTGATAATTTTTTTTAAGATATAACTTTGCGAATTGAAGCTTTTTTTTTTTTTTGTGACAAATTAAAAATAAATGATGATAATTAGTAGTTTTTGAGAAAAAAAATTAAGATACAAATGTCTTGATAAACGCTTTGTTAAATTAAGATGAAAAGTAAAGTTTAAAAAATTTATGTTTGAGACATATTTTAGTTACGTCTCAAATCTAGATTTAGTTACGTTACATCTCAATTGGTTACACTTTATCCAGTTTAAAAAAAAATTGAGATGAAATATTGCGAACTGAAATTTTTTTTTTTCGTGACAAAGTTACCAATTAAGACTATTTCACAATAAAAGTAAAATTAAAAGCTATTTCACAATAAAAATAAAATAAAAGAAAGCCTGCCTTATTTAGCAATAAGGCAGGCTTGGTAAGGAAGCGGGAGCGATCGTTCTTGATTGCTGACCACAGAAATAATATTTAGTTGCAAAAAGCTGGCCAGATTTTTTAGTCATTTTGAGAACATTTCAAAAAGCAAAAAGAAATGCGCAAAAGATTAATTGGACCAATGAGAGACAATTACAAAATAAAAAAAAAATTAAAAAAATTAAATATCTTTTAACGCGAAAAAACTAAAAGCAAAATAAATTACGTTTAGAACAAATATTTTCGAGACATCGCTCTTTTATAATTTTTTTATAAAATTAAGCGACGCTTTTTATATAAAGTAACATCTTACGATTGGTTAAAAAGGATTGTTTTTTATTTGTCAAAGTTAGCAAGTTTTAGTTTTATCTAAGCTAAATTAATTTATAAATTAAAAAGCAATTTTTTTAATGCCTATTTTATGTTTTGCATGATTAGAAAAGTTTAACATATTTGAAACAATTCTACTTAGTAAGATAAAAAAATGAAATAATTAAATCATTGAAGTACTATAAAAAATCAACAAGATAGAAATCAACTAAAAAAGTTAAAAATACGTTATGACGAGGAAGCGAAACTGCTTCACAATATTGTTGATGTTTATTGAGTGGGCTTTTTAATTTTAATTAGTAATTAAAGCAGAAAAAAGTATAACGAGTTTTTAAGAATTGCAACTAAAGCGAAAATAATTAGATTTAGTAAACCAATATCTGGAAAGTTTTCTTTCTATCTAACAACTGTGTGCTTGTTCATCCGCGAGTTACTTTGTATGCATTGTTAGTGTTTAGTAACCAGAAACTTCTTATATGTTTGTTACATAATTATTTCTATTTACTTTAATGATTATGAATAACTTAATTGAAAACGCAATTATTTTTTTAAGTCTTTGTTTACAAATTAAATCGATAAAAAACAGATACACAAAATTACATTTACATAAAAAATACATACCCTTTAAATTAAAAATAAGTATATACTAATAAAATCTATTACTTATAATAAACTTAAGATAAATAAAATAAGTATATACTAATAAAATCTATAATTTATAATAAACTTTCAAAATTTTGACAATTTAAATAATATATATTTAAAAAATTTATTTTTGTAAACAAATAATAAAAAGTCTATAAGATTTACGGCTTTGCAGATGTGGCTCCGAGATTGAGCCATAGAATTGATAGTATATTCTTAAAACAATCTATGCTAGAAATGTCAAAATGTAACAAATCATGAATACAATTTCTAAAACATTTCAACAATACTCTAAAACTTTATTTCGCTTAGTCAGCATATTTTTTGAATCAATAGAATTAGTTTGTTCATTAATTTGACGGGTTTTTAGAGTTCGCAAATATTCTTTTTATTCTTCCGCACCAAGATGTTTTGAGAACATTCTAAGTTTTTATGTTTCCATGTATGTCCGTCAAACAAAAATTTTTTGTTTCTTACATAAACTTAAATGTTCTCAAAATGACTAAAAAACCTGGCCAGTTATTCGCAACTGAATATAATTTCCGTGGTCAGTATTCAAGAGCGATCGCTCCCGCTTCCCGATCAAGCCTGATAAGGCAACAATAAACAAACATTTACTGCATTATCAAGTTTACTTATATATATTTAATTAAAAATTAGAGAATGTAAGCTTGTTACTAATTGCAACCAATTGCGACATAACATAACTTTAAAATAATATAGGGTACTAATAAAGATTCTCCAGAAGTAACAAGAACTATATTTTAGAGATGAAATACAAGATTTTGTGACCTAAGAATAGCGTGCTTTGGAATTAGACAACACCTTTTTACAATGGTTTCTAGCAATAGTAAACAGATGTCCGTTTTCTGGAGAATTGTTTTGCTGAAGTAACAGTTTCAATTGGAAATTGCAGTAGCACAATGTGAGGAAAACCATGGAGAAGAGTGAAGTTTGACATGTAATCGTCAAGAGCAAATAAAAGATTCCATGCCAGCCTGAACCCACAAAGTTAAGTAAGAAGCACATATGTCAGCAGAAAGACGAAAGATTTCTACCCAAGAGCCATCACAAAGAAAATCATGGAAAGAGTCCCAGTCAGCTTTAAGGTAGTTGTAAGAGATACAATGATAGGGTGATTCTGATTATGAAAAAGAATGAGATAATAGTTTTAGAGAGATTAAGTCGTGATCAGAAGCACCTAAGAATGAATGTGGAGAAACTGTGTACTGACTAGGATCAGAAACAAGACATAAGTCGAGTAGAGAAGAACTTGGTGATGACGATGGTTTTTTGTGTTTTATAGTTTTTGGTACTTTATTCATTTTTAAATTTGTTAGAGAACTTGACTCAAATCAAAGATAATAGTATAATATTTAATAATCCAAGCAATTTTCTCATTACTACTAATAAACCCTAAGCCATAACAAAGGCCTCTAAATGTGGCCTCAACAATGCGCACCTAAAGTATGAACAGGGACACCATCCATGCACAACATGGCACTGTTTGTACTCTGATACTTTACAGCTGTTGATGGAATAAGCCTCTCTGAGAGCTACCACAGAGTTCAAGAAACTTAACTACCAGCCAGCCTCAGAACCATAAAATTGAGTTTTAGAGCTGTACCCTCATTAGGAGATACTAGAATGATTTTCCTAGCCATAAAAACAGAGACACAAGCTTAACTCTTCAAAAAGATCCAGCATTTCTGTTTATAAAAAATCAATTTCCACAAAAATTAAGTCAATTGAAAAAGTTAATTCCAATATATGTTAACTTGGAATAGCCGCAGTCAAGTGTACATCAACAGGGTTTATGTTTTAGGATAAACACTCTACTAATCAATGGAAAAGATTTTCCTAAATACCCCACCCCTTCCACCCTGTAACAAATTGTTATAAAATCGTGACATAATTTGTGAACGACCTTGTATGCTATTATGAAGTTGGTTAGTTAATGGGTTTTCATACAACAAATCTTGCAATCAATTGTCTTCGAATATATTTGGTGTTTCAGACTGTTTTTTATCATCAACAGCAAAATCAATGATGATGATTATGATGATGAAGATGATGTTAATGATGATGATGATGATGATGATGATGATGATGATGATGATGATGATGATGATGATGATGATGATGATGATGATGATGATGATGATGATGATGATGATGATGATGATGATGATGATGATGATGATGATGATGATGATGATGAGCTGGCAAGTTAGTGACATTTTAAATATATTCAAATTCTTTTAAATAAATATTGTTAATATTTTTATAAGTAAAAGTTTTAAGCTTTAACCTTTAGTTTCATGTCATGTTTCCAGTTATCATATACTTTACTTTGTTACTAAGTAGTAAAATAAATATAATAATGTAAGACAAATAATAATAATAAAAATAATAATAATAAAAATAAGAATAATAAAAATGCATTAATATACTTGAATAACTATCTGATATCAAAGCATTCAGACAAAGTTGTAAACAAAGCTGTGTCTTTCCACTTGCACTTTCACCACATATTTCAGTAACACCAGGAAAAATTATTCCTCCATGAAGACATTGATCGACTAATTCACAGCCTGTAGATAACTTGTGATGCTTAAATTAAATGGAAATTATTGTGTTTTTTAAACTTTCAATAAAGTAATTTTTTATTTTGAACAATTTAATTTTTTTTTTTTTGTTCCAACATTAAATTTTACCTTATATTCTTCATTTGTGTGTATACTGTATGCAGTTTTAATTGACGATTTTAACAGATAATTAGCCGCTACACTCAGCAATTCTTTTAGGCTTGATTCATTTAATGAAACTTTTTCCTTTAACTCATAAATAGTTAAAGAAAATAGACTTGAAACTTCAGTTATTCTAGCTATTAAAATAAAAGAAAACATTGTTAAAGATTGTTAATTTTTTAAGATAATAAATTCGCTAATCTACTACCTTTTATAAGCTGCTGTTTAATGCTGGCGTTGATGTCCAAATTATTAATAGACATTAAATCAGAATAAAAAAGGCAAAATTACAATTTCCTAAAATGTATTTTTAAGCAGTTTATTGCCATTTATTTATTTTTTTTAGTTTACATTAATTTTTTTTGTAGTCTGATTTATACTTAGCAATAAGATTTTGACGGAAATCGGTTTTGAACAGTTCGCGCGATTGGAATCGTACGGCAAAATTTAAAAAGCTACTTCAAAAGGCCGGGTGAATGAAAATGAGCAATTGCTTTTACTCAGTATTTGGTCAACCTTACATGAGTAAAAACTTTAACAGTTTTTACATGAGTAAAAACTTTAACAGCTCAAATTTTTATTCATGTAAAGTAAAGCAATTTACTCAATAATTGCTCAATTTTAGTAAACAAAAACTTAAAAAAAATTGCCAATGTTTTTATTCATGTAAAGCTGACCAATTACTGAGTAAATGCAGTAAATGCTAATTTTTATTCACCCGGCCTAAAGTATCGTTTTCCGTAACAAATGTGAGGTAAACTAATTAATTAGAAGACGAATTTATGAGTACGAGTTTATGTGTACTAATAGAAGAATGAAATGTGTACACCAAGTTTAACTGGAAGACGAATTTAGGCCATTTGTGTACCCCAAACTTAACTAAAAGACGATATTGACCTTTTAAACCGAACTTAACTAAAAGCCGAACTTCAGTTTTAAAACCAAAGTTCGGCTTTTAATTAAATGTATTTTAAACTTAAAAACACATTTAAAAAATTAGGCTTTATTATCGAATTTTAACTAACTTATCATGCATAAACCAAAGTAATATGCATTTAATATTACTTACAGAATGCAAGTACACTGGTTTTAAAAATATTATTTCTATAAAAATAATGAAAGTAGATTTTTGAATAACCGTTTATTTTTTTCAGGTCGTAATTAACTATATTTTAAGTTCTGACAAAACACAAATGAAGCAAAGTCATTTTTTAATTTAATAAAACAAAAAATATGCGCTTACAAAAAACGACAACAATTAGTGACGAAAAAAAAAACCTTAAATCTAAAAATGCAGCAGTACTGAGAATTTAAGTTATGCAATCTTTAACAACTTTAACAACAATAGCAACGTTAATTGAAAAATTTCAAATGTCAATTTTGTAAAAATAAAAAGATTGTGAAGAATATTATGTTAAATATTCATCAGTTCTTTCACTCTCTTAGCTCTTTAACTCCGGCTGCTGCGCGGATAAACAGATATACATTTTTCATTGAAAACAATCAATACCTGCCCAATTTAACTAAAAGTTAAATGAAAATCTGTAATTGCTACCAAATTTAACTGAAAGTCGAACTTAGAAATTTAAACCGAATTTAACAGAAAGTCGAATTCGGATTTAAAAAACACATTTAGTTAAAAGAGAAATCAAGTTTTAACTAATTTATTTTTTTAATTTTACTTAGGTGCTCCAAGAAGTTTTTACGGTCTTATCACAGAGCACCGCGGAAGACAATTTAATAGGAAGTTCACGCCTCCTTTCTTTGCCAGAGGTGGTGGTTCGAACCACGGATCCTTTGTTTTTGAGGCAAATGCCACTGCGCCGAGGCTGCTCAACTTATCATGCATTAGTCAAAATAACATTTAGTGATATTTACAGAACGCTAATATATTGATTTCTATTATATTACAGAAAATATTACGAGATAAAGATTTAAACTTTATCTTATAATTTTAATTTTTTTTTAATCTTTAAGATAGTTCTGTGTAATGTAGACAAGATTTTCTATATTGAACTGTTAGTTCGGGTCTAAGTGAAAACTTGGCCAGCTGCAGAAAAGACTTATTCTGAAGAAGCTAATGAACATGGAATGTTTATTAGCTTCTTCAGAATAAGTCTTTTCTGCTGCTGGCCAAGTTTTCACTTAGATAAAAGTTTTTCACTATTTAAAAAACTACTAAGGATCCACGGATCCGTAGTAATTTTTATATGAAATAAAATGATTCTGCTCTTACGGTCCAGCGTGTTGGGCAAAGTATAGAAAGTTTTATACAGACTTTTATTAAACATTATAAAACAGTTTCAAGATTTCAAGGTTTTTTGTTTGTGTTTATTTAACAGCATTAGTTTAACAGTGTTTGGTTTATGGTGCCTTTTAACCAAGTTTTGATTCTTCGTAGTGTGTTGATAGCTCTCTCGCTAGCAGCGTTTGTTGTTGGTATCAGAAGGATAAGTTTTATCAACTTCCTAATTTCTGATAATAATTACTTTTCAACTTCATTTTCTTCTCTGTAAAACACAAAAGTTTATGAATTATATTACCATACAAATACGCATTTAGTGCATATGTTAGTCAATAAATAACAATAAGGTTTAGTGGAAATTCATTCATATCTTACCTAACAAAATTATGATTTTTTGTCGAGTCTTTTTTTTTCTTTTCAAGAGTGTCTTTTTTTTGTAGATTGACTTTTTGTGTAATGGTTCAATTGTGGATTCGTGCATAACTTGTAATTGAAGCATTCAAATCTGTAGCATAGGAAGCAAGAACTTCTTTATTTATTAAACTACCTTCAGATGAAACATTTATTAGTACTGATTCTATCTTTTGAAACATTAAATATCCTTCTTGTTCAAATCTAGATTGAGTACTGCCAATTGTCATTTTTATAGCTTCGAAAAATATCTTCATAAAAAAGTTAAACCTAGAATTTTCAGATAACACTGATGTAGATGCTCCTATTTCAAAACAACGAGGTAATTTGCGATGACGCGGCTAAGCAGGTTTTTCTAATGGAAGCAATTTTCTTTTGATTTCAAAACGGTTCTAGAATAGCTCTAATTAATTTTAAGACCGAATAAATTTCAATGTAATCAAAGTTCTTTTAACTTTCTGACCTTTACTAGCCGAATGTGTAACTATTTGCGAACTTTTTGATAAATTATCTTCCATGCATAGAATAACCTTGCCCAATTCAATTCCAAACAAGAAAGTGATTTTGTCTGCAACTCCTCCTAAAAAGTCATTTGTGCTGCAACTCCTCCTATTCGAGCTACGATGTCACTGTCTTTTTTCTCAGATTTAGCTTCTTCCCAAGCAACTCGTAGAGCGTAGTAGTTTTTTATATAAAATAAAATGATTCTGCTCTTACGGTCCAGCGTGTTGGGCAAAGTATAGAAATACCGGCTGTCTCACGGAGAATTTTTTCTTTTACCTGTTTGAAAAGGTTTGAAAAGGCATTCACGTTTGGGAGATTTTTTAATAATTTTATTTTATTTATCTAATAATATTTAAATTAAAATATTAAATTAATGAAAAATAAAACTTTAAATAAAAAGAGGAAAATGCAAACTTATTTTAAAAAATCATCCTACGTGAACAAAACAACTTTTAGTTGTAGCAGGTTTAACCCCACGATGTAACAAGTTTTAATTTTTAAATATATATATATATATATATATATATATATATATATATATATATATATATATATATATATATATATATATATATATATATATATATATATATATATATATATATATATATATATATATATATATATATATATATATATATATATATATATATATATATATATATATATATATATATATATATATATATATATATATATATATATATATATATATATATATATATGGGTGGAAATGTATTATATTGCCCAAGTTTTCCTAGTGGTGCAAATTACAAGGTATTTTTTGATAACTACTTTTCATCAGTACTTTTTCTGACTGAAGCTCAAGTAAGATTTATTGACTGTTGGAACTGTTCAAAATGATTGAGTAGTTCCAACAATTGTTGTTGAGGCTAATTCTGGAGTATGCATTGTGAAATGGTATGATGTTAACATTTTTCAGTAAATTTTAAACTTTGTTGGATGTGAAAAATGAAATAAGGATCGCAGGTGATTAAAAAAAGAAAACAAATTCATTGCAATTAGTTGATCAAAAATTGTTGAAGTATTTAATTCTCACATGGGAGGTGTAGGTTTATGCGATATGCTTTTAGAGTCATATAGAGTTAAATAATGTAGAGTAAAATGCTACATGCATTTATTTTATTACTGCATTGGTATAAGTATAATTAACAGTTGGTTACAAGTCAATAACAAATGGTGACGTTCTAGATAAAGCTGGAAAATTACCCAGTAACATAACTAAAACATGCTAGAGAACAACTTTTAATCAGTAGTATAAATCCTCCATAAAAAAAAGACCACCAACTATTTGTATCAGGGCCGAGAGGGAGGGCAAGAGATATCCAAGGGGCGGCAAATGAAAAGAAGGGAGAGGGAGGGCGGCAGATATCCAAGGAGCGCCAAATGAAAAGAAGGTACCTAAAAAAAATGTGCAATGTTTGAAGTGTAAATCTAATCACTTGGCATTGTATATCATATAAAACTATTAATGAATAGGTCGTTAATGAGCTCTGTGACAACAAATTAAAAAAACCTTGTGTTAGTATTGTAAAAGTTCTTTTTTTTATCAGTTATGTTTACTTATTAAAAAAACATAAACAAATTTTTTTTGTAATATTGAGTCATAATTGTTGCATGAAAAGCTTAAACTTAAATTCGATGTACTGTTTTTTGTTAAAGCTGTTAGATAATTAATTTTGGTCACTAAATTTTATACATTTTGGGCTCATCCATAAATTCGTTACGCTCTGAGGGGAGGAGGGGAGGGAGAGGAAAGGTTTAGTGGTATTGCGACAACTCTTACGGGACTTGTTCTAAAGAGTTGCGATGTTGTGACAAAGGGAAAGGGGTCAAAAACAATCAAAAAATATCTCCATTTGCGATGTCATTGCGAAAAGTGATATTTGATACTGAGTAAATGACATTCCCGAAACCATTGTAGCATCAACTTTGTTTTAAATAAAATAACACCAAAAATTCATTAAATTTTTTTTAGTGAAGTTACGCTTGGATTTAGTAAAGTTGCATTCGTATAAATTGAAGTTGCATTCGTTTTTGTTGAAATTGCATTCGTATTTAGTGATGTTACATTTGCATTTTGTAAAGTTGCTTTAGTATTTATTAAAATTGAATTTGTATTTAGTGATGTTGCATTCGTATATATATTAAAGTTGCATTTGTCTTTATTGTTGTTGCGTTCGTATTTAATGAAGTTTGTATACAACATTTTCTGTATTATTTTATTGTTGCTTATTGATTTTGACAATTTGTTGCCTCCAAGTTTCAAAGGTAACAGCATTTTTAAGAGTTTGATTTTCTTTTTAGTTTCAAGACATCAACAAAAACTCTTTTGGTTATTGTTTTATCTGAGTTAATGAATTCCTTTAAATACTAAAATTAAAGCAGGTACTTAAATTAATTTTAGTACTTAAAGGAATTTAAGTACTAAAATTAATTTTAGTACTTAAATTCCTTTAAGTACTAAAATTAAAGCAGGTTATTTTACTAACAATTTCCTATTGAAATTTTCTTATACAAGCCGTTGAACTTGGTTTTCCGATTTCAGTAAACTAAATAGACATGTTCGCTGGCTTATGTAAAAAATCTCTTCAAAGAGATTAAAAACACGAGCTTGTTTTTCAGATTCTGTTGTTGCATTTGATTCTGGTTCACCATATATAACTATCTTAGCCTTTTTAATTAGTTTTGATGACATTTAAATAATTTCGATAATTGATGGGATAGGTTGATGAGTTGTGATTCATCCTTTTTTCAGGAATAAGATCAAGTCATGAAGGTGTTGTTTTTGCAATCAATGCCTCAATTCTCTTTAATGATTTTTCACTAACGCAGTTAGATCCAAACTTTTTAAATTTTCATCTCTTTTAAGCTTTTTTTTGATTCTGTTTCATTTAATTTTTTCTTTATCAATATTTGTTAACGATGCCAACTAAGACGTTAATAAAAAGTTTTAAACTTCGATACTGGAAATTGTTGTCGATTTATTTTTTCCTAGTATCCACTTTAAAAACAAAAGACTTTATGTTTTTCCAAGCTAAAAAATTAATTTATTTGTAATACTGATTGAAAATGGATCGAACTAAAGCAAGAAAACCAAACACTAGTTCTTTCTTTTAGTTTCAAAAAATAAAAACGGTACCTTGTTAAAGAAAAACTTTTCTCGACTAATTGAAAATATTTTGTTAAACCAAACCGCAGTTACTTAAAAAAATTCGAAAAGTTTATGTATGAACTGAACCAAGCAAGCCTTAATAAATAAACCAGTATTTGGGGCACCGATTTCACTTCTAAAGATTGATAGCACGTTTTAATAAAGCATATTATTTTAATGTTATTAGGGTAAAGGAGGACAAGTGTGGTTGAAGTAGGACAAGTGTGCGGGAGAAGCGGAACATTTTGAGGAGAAGTGAGATATATAAAAACTATATAAAAACGATTTTAAAACTAATTAAATATTAATTTGAGCAAGTTTTGATTTTAAAGTTAAAATTTATTTAAATAAAGCAAAATAATTAATGCATAAAATTACATATTAAGAGTTAAAATTTCTTTGTTAAAAAAAGAAAAAAAGTTATTTCACATTTAGTGTGCAAAAGTTCAGTTGAAAAATTATTTCAGTTTTTGTTCTTGATTTTGCTCCAGCTAGTGGTTGAGGCAGGACTGCTTTTATATCAACAATATTTACACTACGAATGCCATTAATTCTAGGTTTGACAAATTTAGGAATTTTTTCAAGCACTTTTGGAAGTTGACCTCTACATAAAAAATCTTTGTGTATTTCTTTCTGCACTTGCCTACATGATAAGAAATCGCGTTTTCACAATTTTCAATTTTTCTTCAAACTCAAGTGAGTAACAATTTTACGAGAAGGTGCTTGCAAAATATATATAAAACTTTTTCAACTGTAACACAAGAAACTTATTTTCATCAATTGCATGATTTTATAAAGTTTATGTGTTAATCATAGAATTTAAATTAAGACCTGATCTAAGAATATATAGTTTAAATTACCTTTGGATAACCTTGTACAATTAGGACAATTATTACAAATAGGACAAATTACAGTGGAGTTTTATATTACTGCTTCATGTTAACCATAACCTGAGATATTTGAAAGAGTATCAATTGTAATCGTTTTTGCTATAATAGAGTCTTCATTGCATGGTTTTTGAGGCACATCTCTATCTGTAACAACTGATGGTAAAAAATATCAAGGCAAAATTCTTGTTACGCGAAATCCTGACATAATATTTGTTGGTGTGGAAGATTTTTCCCATGCTTGTTGAATGAGACTGGCGAGCTCATAAATTGTAAAGGCTTATCATGGATTGCTAAGCATCCAGCTATTGACAGCTGCATTAAAATATGTTTTCATTGGACCAAAGACAGACCTATCTAAGGATTGTGTCTTATATGAAGTATGTAGTGGCAAAGTCATCATACAAAAATGGTTCTCATTTCCATATTCAAATGACTGTAGTGAAAGGTGACTTTTATGATTATCCATAATTAATAAAACTTTGTGATTGGCTGTTGGACAGGCAAACTTAACAAAATGCTCTAAGACATCTATAAATATTTTAGCATTCATCCATACAGATTAGTTGGCTAATCCAATAGAACCTCCTGGTGCTCTTCTCATTAGTGGGTTTCTAAAAACAGCTCTAGATGTTATTTTCATGACTTGCTTTGTTCCCTTCAATGCAATGACATTTTACAGTCAATGACAATGACACAAAATCTGTCTCAACAAGATTATCAATCAATCAATTCATATATTCTGAAATAGTTATTTAATTCTCGGAAGTTTACAAATAGTACATGTACTAATCTTAAGTAAAAACCTTGCAAATAAAAGCTAAGCCTTACAAATAAAAGCTAAAAACCTTGCAAATAAAAGCTAAGATTAAAAATTTTAAATGATGTTGCTTTAGACTCTGAGACCTTCTTGTAAAAAATATCAATTAGCGATTAAAATACCAAATAGCGATTGAATGCAGATAGTCAGAGAAGTAAAGTTGCTTCTGGTTTTCTAACAAATAAATTTGGGTTTCTTTTGAAAATTCCCATTAACCAATCTCAACCAGCTTTATTTTGTTCTATCCAACACAAAATTATTCTTACTTGAACTGTTGTAAAGCCATACAACATAACGAAAAAAGTTTCTCAATAGAGAGTGACATGGGAACGGGTTTTTGTCCCCATCCCCACCCCGTTCATCAAATTATGTCCCCATCCCCACCCCGCTATCGCAGAGGTAGTCCTCATACCCACCCCATTTCCGCATTCCTTTTAGGTTTCCCCGCACTGTCTCCGCAAACGAAAATATTATTTCTATCAAATATTATAACATATTGTAATATTCCTTTTAATACTAATATACATTTTCATTTTTTTTAAACATTTTATAAAACACACAGAAGACAAATATAAATGTATTAATAAAAAATGCAGAAGACAAAACGCATTTTAGAAAAAATAAATATGTGCAATTACTATAATACTGTAATTAAATTAGCATGTAAAATTATCTTTAATATTAAATCTAAAAATAAATGAAATTTAAAAAAATACAGTAAATAATTAAATACTAAAAAAAAGTAAAGCCTTTACATAGGAGTATGTTTTATATTCAATCTTATTCATTTATAATTAACAAAAAATATATGAAACAAAAATTTTATTTAAATTATAATTTTTTAATCCACGAATAAAAAGGAGATTATCTACTGTTTCTGTGTTTAGCTGTGTGCGCATGTCTTCAATTGTGCTAATAAAAAATACACGTTCAGATGATGTTTCTCTAGCCGGTATTGCAAGAAGAAAGCGAGCAATTCTAGACAGTTTCGGCCAAAATGCTTGTTTTTTGCTTCCAGAAAGTGAGAAAGTTCTGCGATGAATCTGTGCTCAGCATATATGCATCTAACTCATCTGTAGTATTTTTTTCGGGTGTACAAGCATATATATCTTCAAAGAAGGGTTCCGTTGTTTTCGTCTCTAATTTAGGATTATACATTTATACATATATAGTTTATATATTTAACATGTGAAGCAAACATGCCGTCGACTGCAATCTTTTGAAAATTAGGCCAGACATAATTTGTTCCAGAATTTTTAATAAAAGTTATTCTAGTTGATTTTGAAATCATTAGTTTTTCCAAAGTCTTGTTTGTCCAAAGGCAAAGAAGTCATATTGAAAATTAATTTTTGAAACGTATAAAAAAAGGTCATAATCGTTACCGCTAACATTGTCTCCATTACCGCGGTATTTTTTTTTTTTTTTTTTTTTTAAATTTTGCTTACATTAAAATGTCAAAGTACAATTATATATGCCATATATATCGTGTTACAATTAAATTCGTGTTACAACATTTATCAACTAAATTAAAATAAGAAAAAAACACGGACATACATATATAAATATAAGCATATATACACATACAAATGCATAGATAACATAAACTGCTTACAATGAAACATAAGCTAGGATCTGAAAGAAGATCACAAGATCTTGTCATCAGAACAGAATTATAAAGGACAAACAAGCAAAATAAATACCAGTATAAGATACTAAAAAATAAAGTAAAAATTAAAATAAAGAAAGTACTGAATTCAAGTTGTATAACAATTTTCAAAATATTAGAAGTATCTGAGTATATTATCAAGTGAAATAATACATTTTTTTAGATTGAGCGTAAAAAGGTAAAAGGAAGTTGGTAAATCAAAATTCTGCAAAACTATATTATTCCATAGGTGGGGTCCACGATAAGCAATGCAAAATTGATTAAATTTTGTGTGACAAAATGGTTCTTTTAAAAAGTTTATGTTTCTCATGTCGTATTTGTTGTTAGGTTTGAGTTTGAAAGTATTATTAAAAACGGTAGGGGATTGATTATTTCTCCATAGATATACAAAACATAAAACTTTAAATACATTGAGTTCCAATAAATTTAACAATCTCATTTCAGTAAAAAGAGGATTTGTGTGTGTAAAACGATCGGCATAGTTAATTATGCGGATCACATGCTTTTGACGATGATAAAGAAGTTTTAACTTACTTTTTACAGTACTCCCCAAGCAGTGTTGGCATAATTTATGTAACTGTGGATAAAAGAGTAATAAAGTTGTTTTAAGCAATTTTTATTTAGGTAGTTACGAGCTTTATATAGAATCCCAATGTTTTTTGAAATTTTAGTAGATATATAATTAATATGTTGATTCCAGGAGATGTTTTCATCGAGATAAACACCTAAGAATTTTGTAACGAAGTCATTTTTTATTTCAATTTCGTCAATAAAAAGTTGCGGCAAATTTATTGGTAAAAATCGCTTTTTTGCATGCGAATGGAATAGAGTCCATTTGGTTTTATTAATATTTAAAGTTAGCTTATTACATTTAAACCAGTTTGATATATGTTTTAATTCTTTATTCATAGTAGTAAAGAGTTCGTATATATTACTGTTTGAGAGGAATAGATTGGTATCATCTGCGTACATAATGCTTATAAGGTTAGAAGCTTTATTTAGATCATTTATATATATCAAGAAAAGTAGGGGCCCGAGGATTGAACCCTGAGGAACACCGCAGACGATATCAAGACAATTATTTTGATAGCCGTCGTTACTAATTACAAATTGTTTTCTTTTTGTTAAATAGCTTCTAAACCATTTTAAGGCAATACCATTAATTCCATAATATTCAAGTTTTTGAAGCAGAATGTGATGATCTACCGTGTCGAAAGCTTTTGATAGGTCAATGAAGATACCTAACAAGTACTGTGATTTTTCAAAAGATTTTGAGATTTCATGCACAAACTGGATTATTGCATGCTCTGTTGAGTTATCTTTTTTAAAACCAAATTGTTTGTTGTACAGTAAGTTATTTTTGTTGAGATGTTTGTATATTCTATTAGACATTATTCTTTCTAAAATTTTTGAAAATACCGAAAGAACAGAAATGGGTCGATAGTTACTAATATTTGATCTGTCACCTTCTTTAAAGATAGGAGTAACTTTAGCAACTTTTAATTGTTCTGGAAAAATTCCTTGATTTATAGAAGCTCTAAAAACTTTAAAAAGAATATGTTTTAATATATCGAAACAACCTATAATTACGTTTCCATTAATTTCATCTGCTCCTGTTGCTTTGTTTCTTTTCACAGAATTCAAAGCTACTTCAAATTCCTCAAAAGATAATTCTGAAGATAACTCATCAGAGCAAATGCAATTATCCATAGGTACGAGAAAATCATTAAAAGAAGCCGTCGTATTTGAAATCCTATTTGATAAGGAAGGACCTATCCCAATAAAAAATTTATTAAATTCATGGGATATGGCTCTTGGGTTATATAAACTTATGTTATCAACTTTAATCATCTGCGGCAGAAAACCTAAGCACGATTTTTGTTTTCCAGTAATTTCTTTCATAATTTGCCATGTGCGTTTCAAATCGTTTTTAAATTTATTAATTAGTTCTGAGTAGTAATTTCTTTTTAAGTTTTTACGTATTTTTTCAAATAGATATTTGTAGTTTTTGTATATTTTTTCGCTAGCAGATGTTTTTGTTTTTAAATATTTAATATACAACTTCCGTTTAATTTTTGACGATTTTTTTAATCCCTTCGTAATCCAGGGACTTTTTGAGCTTTTGTTAATTTTTATTATTTTTTCAACAATTGGAAAATTAGCGTCGTAAACGGAAAACAATGTTTTATAAAATGCTTCGTAGAAGTTATTTGCATTGTCATTAAAATCAATATGATTCCAATGGAGCAAAGGTAGTTGATCTTTAAATAGCTCAAAGTTTTTTTGTTTAAAGATACGTTTTCTTACAGCTGTAGGGGTGTTAATATTTTTTTCTAAATTTGAGTTTATAATAAGGAATATAGGAAAATGATCGGATATATCAGTTTTTAAAATACCTTTTTGAATATCTTTATTAAAAATATCAGTTGTAATGATATTATCTATTAGGGTAGCCGAGTTTATTGTTACCCTAGTAGGGCGATTAATTAAGGGTATAGACCCTGTTTCAAAAATTGTGTCATAAAATTTTTTAACTTTATACTCATCGTTATAAAGAAAACAATTCATATTAAAGTCCCCAATTATAAAGCTCTTTTTTTTTTCTGCGTCGCTGATATTCACGATATGTTGTAAAAACATGCTTAAGTTTTCACTCACGCCGTCATGTGGTCGATAACAACAGCTTAGTATAAAGGTTTTTGTTTTTTCGAGTAAAAGTTCAATTGTTAAAACTTCTTTATCGCCATCGGAGACGCTTAAATCGTTTCTCATATTATAAAAGAAGCCTCCACCTTGTTTACTCATTTTTCTTTCTTGTGAGATAATTTTAAAATGAGGAATATTAAAATTATTGTCAAAATCGTTTAATGTAACCCATGTTTCAGTTAAACAAATGATATTAAATAGATTTTTTGTTTCTTCTAATAAATTTAAAAGTTTTTCAAAATTCCGATTTAAGCTTCTTATATTGAGGTGGAGAATTCTAATTTGATTGGAACTTTTTTTAATTGCATTCTGAAAAAGAAAACCTTCAAGCTCTTTAGGATAAAAATAAGCACAATCCGTAAAAGTATCGTAATAAAAATTATTATCTGGGTCTATGTTTTTATCAGAGGAAAAGGGTTTCCTTCAAAAAAATTAAAAGAAATGGATTCAAAATCGTTCATAAAAGCCATGATTATTAAAATTAGGTTAAGGTTTCTTTTTTAGAATGCGTAATTCGATTATTTGTTTGGAACGTTTTTTAAAATATTAGTTTTTAAAGAAATAATTTTTGTAACGAACCGAAACATTCTCACCGTTTAAATTTCGTTCTTTTACTTCCGCAAATAGTTTTCTTCTGATTGCAACTGTTTCGCGAGAAAAATCCTCGTTTACATAAATGTTTTTCCTCTGAGACGAGCTGATTCTTTCAAAATTTTAGCTTTGTCTTTGTATTGTTAAAGTTTTAAAACTATCACCCTCGAACGTCCATCTTTTTTTGGCCCAGTGCGATGTGCTCGTTTAATTTCAATAATCTTTATACCCAGTTTTTGTAGAAAAAATGAATGAACTTTTTCTATTAACCTCGCTTATTTTAAAATTGCCCCCATAACCGCGGTAAAATGTCCCCGTGTCAGTGTCTATTTCTCAGCGTTTTAATTTGTGTGCAAATTATAGAATGTTGATAATTTAGCTAATGATTAGCATTTGAATATTGACACTTTTTTTTAATACAGACTTAGAAATGCCAGCTGAGTATGCTGCTTCTATAAGGCTTATCCTATTTTTCACTTTGCTACAGCAACTTCCAAAATGTTTTCTGACATTATGGAGTTTTACTTTTTCTTTTATAAACTCTAGCCATGACCTGAAATTTAAAGAAAATTTGGTTTGATTAAAAATATTTATTTGTAATAGTATTAAGGTTACTGTTCTTACTATATCAGACTTAATAAAACAATATTTTATTAAAAAAAACTTGTATGTATGCCTTTCTGCTTTCCAAATGCTTTCAAATTATTGATGTAAAATTTTTAATTTGCTCCATACAACAATGATGAATCAAGTCAAATTTATCTTCAAAAGAGGTCTCTCTTTCCAAATTTTGTTTTAAATCCACTAAATAAGAACTAAAACTTTTTAAATGTATCAATATTTTTATTTTAAAAATTACCAAAATGTTCCAGAACTTTCCGCAAGAAAATAACGCAAAACTGTTTAGGAGAAGTGGAACAGCGACTTTTTTCTCTGTCCAGCTTCTCTCCTATGCAGGGCAGACAAAATAAAACTAAAATTACAGCCACACAATAAAAGCTAAAATATAAATTTAAGAACTGTAATTTACTTAAATAAATTAAATAACTTAAATAAATTTAAGAAATGTCATAAGTGCATTTCCCTATAAAATAGATAAAAGATGCAACAACAGTCGAAAATAAATACATACACGAGTTACTAGGCTGTCAGCAAAAATACTTTTTAGAGATACTTTCAAAAAAAGCGGTTTCTACCACGGACAGGAAGGCAAAATAATGTCTAATAAAAAAAGTACAAGAAACCTATACGTTTACATTAAATAACAGTAATTAGGCGCTACTCTTAAAAAAATTATAGGGGTGTCCTACTTCTCCTCTAGCGAATAAATTAGGAAGACTTTCAACTCTTTACAAAATTAAAATACGGGAATATTAAATGTTCAATTCCAATTTTTTTAACATTATCTTCACGGTAAATATATAGGTTGTAAATTACAATACGATTTAATGTCGATAACTAATCAAAATTAACAAGTTAATAATTGTTTAAAATAAAAGCGTAGAAAATGCGGCCTTCAAAGTTAAAGACTTGAATATAATAAATTAAATCCATTAAAAAACATTGTAAATTTATTTTTAAAGCATTTTAAAACTATTTAACAAAAAAAAAAAAAAACTATTTAACAAGTTATAAAACAAAAATCGGAAAAAAAAAAAAAAAAGTTAGACAACTATAATAATTTATTTTATCATTATTTTAAAAAGCTGTATATTACTGAGCTCGCATGAACAAAACGTACAACTTTTCAATTAATGTAAGATTTATATTAAATTTTAATTATATTAAGTGCAGAGTTTAAATAATAATTAGTGATAAATATTCCGTAAATCCAAAGTTTGAAAGAATTTAGCGAAAATCGGAAATAAAGCATCATTTTTTGGTACCAAAACCCAGATTTAGAAAGATCATTATTGAATTTAGCTCTGATACAACATTTAGACATAGTGATAAACGATACTTTTGTACCTAAGCGAGCATCAAGTCCGCGTAAAAGGTCATTTGTTTTAAAAATAAGCACCATTTCACGAGGCAATTTCTCCAAGACTTCTGTGATCGTTGAAACTAATTGTACAGCCGTATTCTGAATTTCATTTAGCTGAAAATATTTAATTTAATGATTTTTATGAAAGAAAAAAAAACAAGACAGAGCAGAAAACCACTAATGGTAGAGCAGCAAATTATAACCGCTAAAAAGTAAGATGCGGCTGCAAAAAATGCAAATCTTGACTGTCTATTAAAATAAACGTAAAAGTATTTTTAATTTAAAGCTAATAAATAAACCTCATCTCCTGTAATTGATTTACGCTCAATACCATCTTGAATTGATTGCCAAGATCTTCCAGACACCATGCAAGCGAATAAACCGTAATACTCTCCAACGCCCAGCATCTCGCTACATTTCTTAATTCCATTAATATCTGAGTTTATTAAACTCTGCCATAGATCACAATATGTTAATCGAGTTTTGGTTGGAAGGGTCTAAAAATAATAACATACTAATTGAGTCATATTTCAAAAGGTAACTACAAAGTTAAAAATTTAATATAATTATAATAAAAAAGAGTAGTATAATAGGGTGGCCAGCCAATAGTTAAATCAAAATTCCAGGATATTTTCAGGACTTTTCAAGGAAAATTTTGAATTTTTCAAGGATATGTTGAGCTTTTGTCAACCAAAAAAAAAAAAAAATATTGATTTAAAAAATATATAAAAATGAAAAAAAACTAAATAATTACTTGATGTTAATAATACTGATAGCAACATTATTTTTACATTACAGAAAATACATAATTATCAAATTCAGTATAAATCTCCAAAAAAATTTATAACTCTGTAAAAGATAAAAACATGATAACAAAATATTGAACTAATTCAGAAAAAAGTTCCAGAATTTCTAGGAATTATTGCTAAAAGGGGTGTTTTTCAGGACTTTTCCAGATTTTCAAGGACCGCATGGCCACCAAGCATAAAAATAATATAAAAATGATAAATATGATTACTACGTTCCTTTCGTAAGCAAGAAGTACTGAGTTCAATTCCTACTACATCTCTGGTAGCACGTGTTTCTAAGTTAATTAAATTAATGGAAAGACATGGAGCTACCAACATTTCATAAAGTAACAAATAGAAAATATTACAAAAGATAATAAATGATGAATTATTGTTGATATCATTGTTGCTAAATAACATTTTTTGAAACTTAAATTTTTTAATGTGTTAAAATCAGAATCTTGTGTTAAAACAAATTTTAAAATACTATTTGTAGATTTTGGACTAATAAACTCAAGTTAACATTTTATAGTAGTCTAGTAGCATTTTATAACATCTTTATTATTTTATAGTAGCCGATTTACATTTTATAATAACTTTATTATTTGTAATGTTATTAATGTTGTAACATTATAATTTTGATAGTGATGAGGGTGTTGTTCTTAATTCTTATTAGTAGGGCAAAAATTATATATATAATTTTTGCCATTATAATAAGAATTAACCAATGAAAAGATTATTGTCGGCTCTATGGATTAAGGGCTCTATGAAAAATAAAATATTTTCATAGAGCTCCCACATAGGGACTCTATGAAAATATTATATTTAAGCCACTGCCTATCTTTTTAAACATTTTTTTAAAATGTAAATGTTTCCTTGTAGTTTTATTTTCTCTTTATATGAAGAGCAAAAAATTATAAAAAAATATCTCTCTAACATTTTCAAGGGTTTACCAATTTGCTGACGACACCAATTTACTCATAACAAACTAATCATTAAAATTAACAAACATATTAATCATGATTTATCCATATATTCTATCATAAATACTCAAATTGTGTGATCTTGTTTATCTATTAAATTGTCCATTTGTCTGGAATCATAAGTAAATAAACCTCCTGCCTCCTGTCATTCTTTAATTTTTTTACCACTACAAAAAATTTTAATTATTATCTTCGATCTTTTAGTAACTTTGAATTATCTATCCAAATTGTTGTTCAGCTAAATACGGTGATAATTCTATGACAAACCAATGCATAAAATCGTGGAATAATTTACTTCTTCATTTTCAATCGCTCAGCTCACAATTTCACAATTTAAAAACCGTCTTTTTGACTACTTGTGGTCATAGATTATTATTGTTATTGATATTAATATTATTATTATATGTGATGTTAATGTTATTTACATTTTTATAACTGTCATTATTACTTATTAATATTGTGTAATATTTATCTGAGATATTTATCAATATTATTATTACTATTATTGTTGTTGTTATTATAATTACTAAAATAATCATTGCTATTGTCATTACTAATAGTATTATTGTTATTATCATAATTCTCCTCATTAAATTTATTTTAATATTATTATATGATTGCTATTACAATTTAATTAGTGTTTACCTTAGATAAGTACATATATTTTAGATTAGTACTCGTACTATTAGTAAATCTCGTACTATTAGTAAATCTCGTACTATTAGTAAATCTCGTACTATTAGTAAATCTTGTACTATTAGTAAATCTCGTACTATTAGTAAATTTCGTACTATTAGTAAATCTCGTACTATTAGTAAATCTCGTACTATTAGTAAATCTCGTACTATTAGTAAATCTCGTACTATTAGTAAATCTCGTACTATTAGTAAATCTCGTACTATTAGTAAATCTCGTACTATTAGTAAATCTCGTACTATTAGTAAATTTCGTACTATTAGTAAATCTCGTACTATTAGTAAATCTCGTACTATTAGTAAATCTCGTACTATTAGTAAATAACCATGAAATGTGAAAACTTTTATTTCAAAATATATTGTTATTTTTATTGTTGTTTTTGTTTTATATATATATATATATATATGTATCCTTATTCTGGAATTTTCTCTTGGATTCAGAAGGGAAGTAGTTATGTGGTCTCTGAAGAAAAAAGGTTGAAGGAAGGTTTATGAAAAAATATAGCGTTTTAGAAAGATTTTTTTATTTGAAGAATACACAATACTGAGTAAAGTAATAAAAAAGTGAAAAACGAAAGAAGAGAAAAAGAAAAAAAAAGTTTGAGATGGATTGTATTGTTTATTGATACTCTCAGCTATGTAAAGACATATTTCTACTTGCATGAAAATTTTCAGCGGAACTGAATGGAAAAGAAAACTATCTAATCATGTAAGAAAAAACAGTTCTAATGTTCTTCTTTCTAATGTTCTAATGGTTTCTAACTAATCAAAATTAATAATATAGGAAGCTGTATGTTCATAAGATTGATGTTTCCATAAGATTGCTCACAAATTTCAATCCAAAATTTCTGCCAAAATAAGGGGGAAATCAACTTTTAAAAAATATTTTAAAAGTTAATACAAACCAAAATTTATTTAAAATTTCAAGCATCACACAAAATGCATATGTACTTTAGAAGGCCTTCTATATTATGTATGCATTTACTTGAGGGAGAGGGATGATGGGTGGGTGTATAAACTTTTTATGTTCATAACTTTTGGAACTTTTTTCTTAATCGAATTTAATTTACTTCAAAATCATACAAAATATTTTTTAATTCACATTTTTAACACTACTATTAAATTAGGACCAACTTATGGACTGAGCAACTATATAGGACAACCTGTTGTTATTATCATGACATCTGTTGCTGATATAACCAAAATCTTTTTTTGAGGTTCAGACTGGTGAAAACAGTAGGTGAGATAATATCTCCCAGCAGAATTCCAATAACTTTTCTTCAGTCATGTTTTGTCAGTCAATGACAAAAGTAACTATTGGTGAAAATGGCAAAACATTTTTTGTCAATGCAGTAAGTTTTGAAGAAGTATTAATACATCTACTATTTATATTTCCCAGAAAAATAGTGTATTGTTATTAAATAAATCTTCATTTACTGTCCGATTGTTGTTCTATAGTATGGACTTATAGTATGAACACAATTTTCATTGATTCGATTTTGGTTGACATGGGGTCAAACTTTATCAAAGGGAAAGTAAGTTTTTTGTTGTTCTGGTATTAAATATATATATATGTTAAACTTATTGTTATAAGTTATTTTTTTAAGAAAAAAACAATCTTCAGAGTAGTTAGCATTAATAGTTAATGGTTTACTTAAAAACATTTATGCTAATGTGTAAAGAAAAGGAGAGAACTTAACCAATAGTTACAACTTTGGAAAAATTGGAAAACTTATTAATAAAATAATAAAAAAACACTGGAGTATTGTTGAACAAGATACTGATCTTAAAAATATATACAATTACTAGGTGATAGTTACAATTACTAGGTGATACTATTTGAGGAGCCCTAAATCCGAGTAAATTAATTTTGAGAAAACAACAAAAAACTAAACTACTTTTAGTTGCGCATCAACAGAAATTGATATTTTCTTTGTCCATTTTTAGGACCAAAAATTTTTTAATTGGTCCAATATTTAAATAGATGATAGATTTAAGTACATAGAACGTGGAAATAGATGATAGATTTAAGTACATAGAACGTGGAAACTCAAAATTTTTAATTTTGTTACTTAGCACATTTTGCAGATGGGGTCCTCATTTACATAATATTATTAGTTTACCTTACATCAAGTTTCTAGTTTTATTTATATTTAATTAGTTAGAATTAAGTTTTTTATTGTGCAAACATTTTTTATTGTGCATTTGTTATGGTTGTTATATATGTTAATTTGGTTAATTATAGTTGTTATGTACATTAACTATGGTTGTTATACACATTAATTCGAACCGTAGAGAAATTTAAAAACTTTAAAAATGTTTTCCTGCTCTTTACATTATTTAATTTTGGTTATTTCTTATATTATTCAATTTAACAAATACCCATTAATGATCTAAAAATGATCTAATCTTCTTATTTTGTAGATTTATTTTATACTAAAATATTTATTCATAAAAGCTTTACTCTTTGAAACTTTGATTTAGTTATGCTTTTACTTAGTTTTTGATGTATTTTTTTTTGTGTGTTGCTTTTGTTATAATCTCAAAGTTACTTTAATTCGGATCGTAGAGAAAACTTTACTTCTAAACAATATTTCATTTACCTGCTTCTTACATCATTTTGATACCACACCTTATATAATTGTAATATCACCCGAAAAACTTTTTATTAACCACCCACTTAGCTAAAATTTATTTAATCTTATTAACAGTTGGGCTGAAAAGTTCGTATCGTTTCTAAGAAATGGCGCCACTAGAATTAAATTCATATCATTTTTAGTTAGTACCAACCTTGAAAAGATACGTGTAAAAATTTGACAGCTGTCAGATTATTAGTTTGTGATATATTGCTCTAGTAGTGACGCTACTTTTGTTATTGTGAAAAAAATGGAAAAAAAAGAATTTCGTGTGTTGATGAAACATTACTTTTTAATGAAAAAAAGTGCTGCCGATACCAAAAAATGGCTTGATGAGTGTTATCCAGACTCTGCACCAGGCGAAGCAACAATTCATAAGTGGTTTGCAAAATTCCGTACTGGTCATATGAGCACCGAAGACAATGAACGCAGTGGACGCCCAAAAGAGGCTGTTACCGATGAAAATGTGAAAAAAATCCACAAAATAATTTTGAATGATCGTAAAGTGAAGTTGTTGGAGATAGCTGACACCTTAAAGATATCAAAGGAACGCGTTGGACATATTATTCATAAATATTTGGATATGAGAAAGCTCTGTGCAAAATGGGTGCCGCGTGAACTCACAATCGATCAAAAGCAACAACGAATTGATGATTCTGAGCAGTGTTTGGAGCTGTTACATCGAAATAGAACCGATTTTTTTTGTCGATATATAACAATGGATGAAACATGGCTCCATCACCACACTCCGGAGTCCAATCGACAGTCAGCTGAGTGGACTGCACGCGATGAACCGACTCCAAAGCGTGGAAAGACTCAACAATCGGCTGGGAAGGTTATGGCCTCTGTTTTTTGGGATACGCATGGTATAATTTTCATCGATTACCTTGAGAAGGGAAAAACCATCAATAGTGACTATTACATTGCGTTATTGGAGTGTTTGACGGATGAAATTGCAAAAAAACAACCTCATTTGAAGAAGAAAAAGTTCTGTTTCATCAAGAAATTGCACCGTGTCACAAATCAATGAATACGATGCTTAAATTGAATGAATTGGGCTTCGAATTGCTTCCTCATCCACCGTAATCTCCAGATTTAGCCCCCAGTGACTTTTTCTTGTTCTCAGATCTCAAGAGAATGCTCGCTGGTAAAAAATTTAAGAGCAATGAAGAGGTGATCGCTGAAACTGAAGCCTGTTTCGAAGCAAAGGACAAATCGTAATACAAAAATGGTATCGAAAAGTTGGAAGATCGCTATATTCGCTGTATCGCCTCTGATGGAAACTATGTTGAATAATAAAACCGAATTTTGAAAAAAAAAAATGTGTTTTTCTATTAAACGATACGAACTTTTCAGCCCAACTGTTACAGTATTTAGTTTAGTATTCTTGAATATATTATTTACATGCTGGTTTTCATATTACTACTATATGGAATAACCATAAGTGGTGATGATGTTTTTCTGACAGAATAAACTAGTTATTAGTGCTGATCCTCATCGAAACATCAGTAATAATAGACACGACTCTGATGAAATGATTATTACTTAATCACTACACAAATTATGTTTACAAATCAGCATTAATGTTTTTTTTTTTTCCATTCTTAGGCCTTACATTGTTTTATGAATACTTTTTATTTTGTAGTCAACTTTTTGTTTTGTATGTTGTTGTTTGGTGATATATTTGTGCTATAACTTTTTCCATCTTAAGTTTTTATAAAATAATATTTATTTTTTATTATTGTAAGTATTGCTTAGGTGTACTGCTTGTCTTATTTTTGTCATCATGAGTACATTTTAAAATATTCTACTATTAATCTATATTTTTGTCTTGACAACTGTCAAAATAAGCTTTGTTTGAAATATAATTCTCCTCTATTCTAATGTACTTCATTTTTCTCTCAGGCGTTCACTGCTAGTGTGTGACCATTTGGCAAATTCATATGCCAAAGTTTTCAAATTATATTAAATTGTCTTGAAATCTTATGATGGCCACCAATTTCAGTTGAAAGTTATTTTCAATTCATTTTACCATTATTTCAATTTGATTTTCTGATAAACTTTTTGGTTTTTTTTGCACTTTTTCCAACAAAATTTTGAAATTCTAAATACCATTTTTTCTTTTTTCTCAGCAGTCGTCATGAATTCTCTTAAAAATTTAAATATCCTTTCATTAAATGTTAACAAGAAAAATGCTACCACAAACGATAACACTTTATTTAGGAGTAATAGCTGTCAATTAATTATATAAAAAAATTTAGACCACTAAAGAAAAATCATTTGTGCAAACAAAAAGCTTAACATTTTAAAAGATGAACATTTTAGTTTTGTATTAAAAACATTTTTTTTAATTTCTTGTATTTCATTATACACCAAATTTTTACTAAATACAAAATTTTCACTAAATACAAGTAAATGTGTCAATAATAACAAATAATTTTTTTTTTTAATTTTTGCTACAACCTTCCCACAACCTTATAGCTCCTTTCAAGTTTTAACAAATAAGAGATTTGTATTGATTGTTACTTGGACTTAAATGGTACTATATACTTTGTGGAAACTTAGCATAGTTATCATTTTTATAATTGTTTATACAGTTTTAAACAACTTTAACCACCATCTTACTAGTGGTAAACATCATCATTCATAAAATTGCAACTTTAAACTCAAAACTCATATTAAATGTTGTTCAACTTCCCTAATCTTAACAAAAAAACTCATATTAAATGTTCTTCATAAACTCTAACTTTCCTAACAAAAAACTATTAAAAAATAATCTTAAATAGAATTAACAAAATAAATGAAATAATAAATAAATACTTCTGTTTATAAATGATATAAGTAATATTTTTAAATTATAAAGCTACCTGATACAAACCATGATCAAGAAGAATAATTTCAGTTGAACCAGAAGCATTTAAGCGCACTAGTATATTTCCAGGGTGAGGATCACAATGTATAAAACCTTGAACAAATATCATTTCACTATAAAGTCGACCTAGCTTTGAAGATATCTAAAAGATAAAATTGCAAACATATATAACAACTGTTTAATCATTTTAATTATTGAAATGTATTTCAATAATTTATACTTTTTTAAACGTATCATCTGGTCAAGAATTCTCATTTAACAATGATAATTAAATATAGCTGCATGGATTTTGAAATAACATACATCATTTCGATTAATGTTATTTTTCTTTATGAAATCCAAATCATCAATCACACCCCCTTGACAAAACTCCATCACCAATACTCTTTCTGTTGAATTTTTCCAGTATATCTTAGGAACCTAAAAAATATTTAAAACCTATTTTTTAAAATGCTATTTAAAAAATGTATTTATAAACATATATTTAAGTAACCATATTATTTTTTGTGTTTATGCATGTTCAACTCGCCAGTTTTTTTTATACATTTGTTGTATTTTCTATATTACTCACATATTACTTTCCATTTTTTAATCTGCTTTTATGCTTTTTATTTTCTGATTTACTTTATATGGGAATCAAATCCTTGGCAAAATTTTGACAATCTAATTTTACCATATTCATAAAAGTTGCTCAGGCAAGCCCTAAGGTGGTCTCTTCTTTCATTTCAAACGTCCAATTCATAAATCCTTGACTCATTTCATACCACCAATTTCATACAACACAAGGTCAAGCGTAATCACAAAGTAAACTTTGTAATACTCTTGAGAATAAGTTAAAAGTTTTTTTCGTTGAACAGAACTTCTCTAGTTAAGCAGAGTAGATCTCTGTAGTGGCAGTTGTTTTAGTAAGAAGAAATTTCTAATATGCAATACCAAGTATACCCTATCATGCTAAAAGAATGATCTCTCTTGGATGAAATTCAAGTTTTGGAGTCAATATCTCTATTTAAGCAGGGTTGAACCATTAATGCTTTTTAGTGTGTTTAACATAGAGTACCCACTTCTTATCATCTGTAATAACATTGTCAAGAAAACTTATTGAATTCTGTTTGGATAGAAACAAAAAACATCTTCTTTCTGTTTCCTTGTACTTTAACAATGCTTTTTTTTCTTCAAGTAACTCTGAACTTCATAGTGGTTTCTTGCAGCTTCGTTGCTTGCAAACACCTCATCATACAAAAAAGTCTAAAAAAGTTTTTGGCACTATTCTTTAATTTTAAAAATTTAAGTGTACAAAATATATTAGAACAGTGTCAACCTAAATCCACAGGGACAACAATGCGTGCACAAGTACTAGGTACCAGCAATTTTTAGAATTAAATTGCTTAAAGCTAGAGCAGATATAAATTATTTCATAAGAAAAAAGTTTATAAGAAAATAACTCAAAAATAAAAAAAACCTAAAATTAACTAGTAGCAATCTTTAAAAAATAAGTTTGAAAAATCAACATAAATTGCTTTAAGGACACCATTTTTGTAGAATTACAAAGAAATCCATCATTAAAAATAAATAAATATAAAGAAAACTAAATCATTCAAACCGAAGTTTATTATATTTTCTGCATCAAGTTAAAAAATAAACTTTTTACGTTTTATTGTATATGAAAATAAGTGGGAAAATGTTTTACACTACATGTTTTAAAAATTTATTAATAACTTAATCTAGTTTATGTCTATGCTTAATCTAGTCTCATAATTAAATGTAAAAAAAAAAAAAACTGAAATAATATAGAACTATCACAACAATAGTAATATAATATTTATATAGTGATATAATAAATATTAGATATAATAGTAAATAATTAAATGTGTATAATAATTGAATATTAGCAATAGTAGTATATATTTAAAAAATATTATAATACTAAATAATATTAAATATAAAATTTATTCAAGACCTCAACCTACCTTCAAAAAAGAAATATCCTTTAACATATTAGCTAGTTTTTCACAATTTCTTCCTTCATGAAGAAAATCAGTCTCCAGTGGTATACTCTCTTTAATCTGATCAACAAGCCACTGAAACCGAAACTCTGGAAAAATGCTAGATGCCAACCCAACGAAAAACTTCAGGTAAAATAAAAAATACATATTAAATTTTTTGCAAATCTTTGAAAATTTTTTTTTAAAAAGAAGATAAAATAAATGCCAACCTCAATAAATTTTGCATCTGCTAAAGCGTATTTTTTTACTGTACGATGTTGAACTTTAACAGCAACAGAAGTTCCATCTTTTAGAACAGCTTGATGCACCTTGATAATTTTTCATATTATTTTAGACATATACAGTCATCAGAAAATATTACTTTAAACATATATACGGCCATCAGAAAATATTATAACTGTATAAAAACTTGCAATTCCAAAGTGACTCCACCAATATAGTATATAAAAAACATTTTGAAATTGAGACATACTATACACTATACTATATATTGCATATAAGACTTACTTGTGCTAAAGATGCTGCTCCTATTGGTTCAGGATTAAATTCGCTGAACAACTCTTCAATTTTTTGATTTGTTTCAGACTCAATTACATATCTAACATCATCGATGTTACTAGCAGGTGCTTGGTACTGAAAACATTTTAAAGTTTCAGTATATTCTTTAGGAAAGAGAAACTCTAAAGAGCCAATATGTTGACCAATCTTCATAAACAACCCACCATTTAACGAACATAACTCTCGAAATTTTTTAGCTGATCGTAGATGACACTAAATTTTTAATTTATATACATAAATTTTAAAGTTGATAGAGTCATAATGATAACAGTTGCTTTTACGATTATTTTATTATACTTTTGAATTCTATACTTTACTACTACTACTACTACTACTACTACTACTACTACTACTACTACTACTACTACTACTACTACTACTACTACTACTACTACTACTACTACTACTACTACTACTACTACTACTACTGCTGCTACTACTCTATACTGAATGAATTTTCGAGCATAGTGGATTCAATTTTTGTATCTGTGGCAGGAAGATGAAATTGTTTCTGGTGTACTTGTTTCCACATCTACAAGTTCTTTTTCTTCATTTTCTCCTTTTACTTTTTTCTTTTTGGTCCCATCACTGTCTTTTCTTTCACCTGTAAGTGACTATTAGTCTGATACAGTGATATATTAAGTCCAAGCCACTTTATTATGTTAATTTTTAAAAATGTCCCATAGCTGTGATTTTAAATGTCGCACCATTTCCCCAGTTGTGTTTGTTTTTTATATATATTTTTTATAACAGATAAGCTAGCAAAACACTTGCTCAGCTGTGCAACAAATTATAATATTACTTAAAATTTTTAATATTCAAGAATTTTCTGGTGGAATATTTTACCATTCACTATTAAATATGATTTTGGTTTTTTATAAATGCGTTTTTTTGGTCATGGATGATATTTGGAAGTATGTTCCAAAGTTTAGGACCATAATGGGATAATGTTCAATTACCAAAACAATTACTGCATTTTGTGTTTCTTTCTTTAAATTTTTGTGTTCTTTCTGACGCTGAGAAGTGAATTAAATTGCATAATGAAATTGGTGCTTCCTGATAATAGGTTTGTGCATTATTAAAAGGAACTTGAAATTGATTCTTTCTTTAATTTTCAGCAAATATAAATTGATAAATCCCTGATCATTTACTTGATTTTTTATTCTGGTTTTAAATATATAATTAAATAATATTTATTTTATATACAGATTATAAAAACCATGATTTTTAACATAGAAATTTTGTGAATGCTTTTTTTTAAATAATTTTTATTTAAGAAATATTTTTTCTAAAATATAATTATAATTTTGAAAATTTTTTGCTTTTAAAATTTTTATGCTTTTTAAATTTTGTATAATTTTATTTCTTTTGAGACTTAGCATAATATACTTCTGAAGAAACTTTTTTAGATAATATTAAGGACCTGTCTAATGTTTATGGGTCCTGGACCCTTAAGCATCCCTAAAGTGGGGTGATTCCTTAAAAGACCCCTAAAATATGTTTTATTCAAAACTTTTTCAATTCCAGTATTATTTTGTTATATAGAACACATTTAGGGGAGGATGAGGGGGTGCCATTAGAAAAAAAAGTTGTTTTTAGAACAATTTTATTTAAAGCTTTCAAACTCTAGGAAAATTCACTGAACAACTCCTTAATTATTTAATTTGTTTAAGACTCAATTACATATTTAATATCATCAATGTTACTAGCAGGTATGTTTAATATTATCAATGTTACTAGCAGGTATGTTTAATATCATCAATGTTACTAGCAGGTATGTTTAATATCATCAATGTTACTAGCAGGTATGTTTAATATCATCATTGTTACTAGCAGGTATGTTTATTATCATCAATGTTACTAGCAGGTATGTTTGGTACAGATTAGCAGGTATGTTTGGTACAAATTAGCAGGTATGTTTGGTACAGATTAGCAGGTATGTTTGGTACAGATTAGCAGGTATGTTTGGTACAGATTAGCAGGTATGTTTGGTACAGATTAGATTGATGATGCTTTTTTGCAAATTTTGTAAAAAAATTTCGATAAATTGTTTTTTTGCAGTGTTTTTTTTTCCAGATAAATAATATATTGAATAAAAAGCTAAAAGAAAAAAATTGTAATTATTCTAACAATTTAAGGAGTTTTAGATTGCAAATATAAGTATATATCTGTAATCTGAAAAAACTATAGATTCAAGCCCAGCAAAGAAAATATAAGATGTCTTTAAGAAAACAGTTCATAAACCCTGATTAGATTAGATTGAAAGAAAAAAGCAGAGCGACAGAAGTTAGGTATATCTGCTGCAGAAAAAGCTGAGGCTATTTCAAAAAGTGAAGATACATGAATACAATTCAGATGCGCTTGTCTCAGAGAACTTAGTTTCTTGTAGAAAGAACTAAAAAAAAAGATTCTTTTAGAGCATACTACTAAAAAAAGTATTAATACAATACAAGGCATAAAGGGAGGTGTCTAGAATCATTAGTTGTTTTTGGACTAGCAGACAGACATCTGCTAATTGCCGCCTGATGCTACAAAGGTAAAAATGATAAAGAACTTGCTCAACAAAGATACACCAGAGACACTTAGACATTGTCCACCCACTATAGCTCTTTATTTGCACAGTAGCCTAACTCTTGCTCAATCCTGTTGGCATGGGAAGCTAGATTCTTTTTGACATTGTTCATATATTTAAGGAAGATATTAATAAATGAGTTTAGGGACATTCTGGCTTCTGGAAATAATTGTTTAATTTGTTCACTTTGTGAAAACACAAACTGTCACAAATGATTTCCCCAATAGAAACTTTGGACTTGTTCAAGATTATGCTTATATGAGTCTAAAAGATGAAAAATGTAGAGAATGAAGAGAAAGAAGATGAATGAGAATGAAGAGAAAGTAGAGATTGAAGAGAAAGAAGATGTTACCAAGTTAAGATTAAGACTTTTGATCAACATATTTTGCCCATATAATATCCTTAAACATTTATAACAGATATTTAAAGATAAATATCTGCATAAAACTCATTAAGCACCTATCAGACATTTATATAATTACATTACGAGCCTATAACTTTCCAGGCAAAATATTTTTTTAAGATGATTTTTTTTACAATTTCACTAGAACTTTTTTTTTTTAATTTTATAAAAAAAGTTTCAATATAAAAGTTATAAAAGTTTCAATCAAAAAAAAATATTTAAATAATTGAGCATATGTTTAAAAAAAAGCATTCTCTAAACATATGCTTAAAAAGCACTTCTTAATTCTTATGTAAACATATGCTTAAAGAGCACTTCCTTATGTAAACATATGCTTAAAGAGCACTTCTTTATAAAAACACATGCTTAAAGAGCACTTCTTTATATAAACTTATATCTATAACTTGTCATTTCTATAACTTTTCATGTAAATTATCAGAAATATAAGTTAGAAATATGGTAATGTAATTTAAAGAGAAACTTTACAACCAAAAAGACCTTAAAAAAGCACTATAAAATCATTATAACATTTAAAAAGACACCTTACAATTATTAAAACACCATTTTTGTTATTTTATTATGTTAATGTTAAAATTTTTTGCAATCTTTACTTAAGAGCACATCTGCAAGTGTATTGATCATATAAAAGTTAAACTAAAATCAGACTAGTAATCAAAAATACAAAATCAAGATTTAAAAAAAAGATTTAAATTGTATGTCATTGTCATTTTATAAAACATTTGTTTTAACTTTTTATATTGCATTTATCATTTAAATAATAAAAAGTCATACCTCTGATTTTTTTTTACAGTACTGACTTGATTGGAAATCAATTCCAGCGAGTGAGTATTTATAATCAAGCACAACTGAAACCACCTACAAATTATCACAAAGTTAAAAACAACAAAAATAATGCACACAGAAAACTAAAAAGAAAAAAACAAACAAATAAGTAAAACTGAGGCGAAGAAAACTGAAAGGAGAATTGATTTGTAAAGACATCTGATGTGTAAAAAAGCTGGTGACTGAGATATAAGGAGATATGCAATTAAAGAAAACTAACTTTTTTTTAACTTATGCAAATATTTTTCAGTGAAAATTGTACAAAAACTTTTGATTTTATAAAGATTTTATAAGAGCTCAAAAATGATATAAAAAAATATTTTGTAATTATGTTGTATATGATGTAGAATTATGTAAAGTGTTGTAGAATTATGTTAAATGTTATATTTATATAAAATTATATTTATTATGTTATATTTTGTAGAATTATATATAATACTACTAATTATATGCTACACTATTGTGCTATAGTAACAAAATGAAAAAAAAAACACCTTTTTTCCTAGCCTATCAATAGCAAACAAATAAGTTATTGTAAATACTACTTCAATCCCATCCAATTTGAAACTTGTCTAATGTTTAGATATCTTAATCTATTTCATTAATCCAACTTTTTTGGGAAAGAAAAACAAAATCTTTTTACTAATTTAAAAAACTAAAAAAAATCTTACTGTATATGTTGCTCTTCCAAATCTCATTAAAGTACTGTGAGTAACCTTTTGAGTGTACTCATTGAAGATCCAAAATTTGAATTGATTCCACTTTCCATCAATGTTGTCATTTTTCACATGAGTCACAACAGCAAACGTAAGTACAGCAGATTGTAGTGTTCTTTTACACAAATGTCTTGCCATTTTATCATTTTTAAACTTTTTAAACAAATTAATCATCTTTCCTATATAAGGTATTTTCCATTAATATTGCTAAGTTTTGATTTTCCTACTAAATAGTAACATTCCAAACATCTTTAAAAGATTTTTTCTTTAAGCTCAAGTTAGGCCAGGTCTGTTAATCTGTTTTATTTTATTTAATCTTTATTCCTAATTATAAAATATTAAGATATAATATATATAAAATATAAAATATAAGATATATATATTAATAATATAATTTTTTTTAAATAATATATCACTGACAAAGACACAAGCAAACACTATTTAAGATATAAAAACATAAAAAAAAGCTGACAGATAGTTCCAGCTGTAAATTTATGAACCAAGTAATAATTACAATATTAACTATTATTTTTTATTTATTAAAAATAAATTCATTTTTTTTAATAAATAAAAATATTATTTTATCACTTGTTAAATAATTGTTTTATTTTAAAGCTATAAAGATAATAAATAATTCAATGCTGTTATAAATTCAAAAAGTTTATTAGCTCTGAAAACATTTCTCTGTAAAAAATACTTCTTGTAAATAAAAAAAATTCTTAATTTTGCTGAGAAAAGATCTATTTAAATTTTTTACATATATATGGATATGTTTATATATTTATTACATATATAAGTGATGTGTGCTTTTAACACTGGTATACCGGTTTGTATTTTTATTGCAACTGATTTGGGGATAAATATATAACAAAAGCTTAAAATAAAATAAAAGTCAAACTCCTATTCTTGCTTTTTGTAAAGAAAAATGTTACAAACTTGATTTACGAATGATTTAAAATTTTTCAGTGGTTTTCAGTGGTTTGAGGAAATATCAAGGTGGAGAAATCCCCACTATATCATTCACTGGTTTGTTCATGAAAAAAATAATATTTGCCGTAAAAACGTAAAAAAACCATAAAAAAAAAAAAAGGTCCTCAATTTTTAATTTGGGCATTGCCCAAATCGACTCCCAAATACGGTCGACGCTATAGAAATCGGTCTAGAATAGCTCCAGACATATATATATATATATATATATATATATATATATATATATATATATATATATATATATATATATATATATATATATATATACAGTACCGAACTTAATTAACTGGGCCAGCTGATTCTCATACAAAGTTATGACTTTCAGTCCATATTGTTTGATTAATTGACTTTTGGAAGTTAGGCAAACCTTTTGAAAAGTGATAACAATAACATTGAAGTTGATTTGTAAAACTAAATAAATATTTCTAAGAGGTTAGTAGATATTTAATAGTATTATTTGTGTACTTGGTGTAAAATTTAGTAAATTTATGATTTTCATGTGTTTGAATAATATGAAATAAAAGGAAATTATGTTATTGTTATATTAATTTGAGTGATAACACAAGTTATCCAAATATGCATACAGGTAGTTTCATCCAAAAAAGTTGAAAAAACAATAAATATTCATTATTTATTTTAATTTTTTGGTATTTTATATGCAAAAATAAGATAAATTGAAACAAAATAATTTAAAATTAAATTTAAAGTCAGCAATGCTTCCAATATGTAATATTGTGTCAAATAAAGCAGAATTTGTATAAAAGTTAAGTTAAAATGGTATATTTTATCTTTTTAGAGAATGACTGGAGCTAAGAGGTTAAGTATGGAGACGCGGATGAGGGTAGTCTTGCTGGCCGAGCAAGGTCATTCGCATCGCCAGATCGCTACAGACCTGAAAATCAACCGCAAAACCGTTGATTCATTGGTAATAAAGCATAAGAATACCGGCAGTGTTGGGGATTTAGCTGGAAGAGGGAGGAAGCGAGCTACCACTGAGCGAGAGGACAGGCAGCTCATCCGCATGTCAAAGCGTAACCGATGGTTGACTTCGCCGGAGCTGAAAAAGGCATGGAACAAGAACTACGGAGTTGACGTAACCAGCCATACTGTGCGTAAGAGACTGCGGGCAGCTAATCTGCGTGGTTGTGTAGCAGCAAAGAAACCACTTCTGTCCAAGAAGAATCGTTGCAGCAGACTGGAATGGGCGAAAGCTCATAAGGATTGGATGGCCGATGACTGGAGCAGAGTGTTATGGTCAGACGAGAGCCCGTTTGAGTTGTTCTGTGCTGCAAAGCGTGCCTTTGTGAGAAGGAGGCCAGGGGAGAGATTTAATGCTAACTGTATTCTGCCAACAGTAAAACATGGGGGTGGGTCAATAATGGTATGGGGTTGCATGAATGGTTTCGGGACGGGAGAACTTCGGCATATCGAAGGTACTCTTAACCAAAACCGATACATAGAGTTGTTGGAATCAGCTATGTTGCCATCTGCTGCAAAGCTTTATGATGGTCAGCAGTATATTTTCCAACATGACAATGCACCTTGTCACACAGCAAAGACTGTGACCACATTTCTCAGGTCTAAAGGTGTCACAATGATGACTTGGCCGGCCCAGAGTCCGGACATGAACTCGATTGAGAATTTGTGGGAAGTGCTATTCAAAAAGGTGCAGAACAGAAAGCCAAGTAATCTGGATGAATTGTGGCACATGATTTCCAATGCCTGGAATAATATATCACGTGACACTCTCCAGAATCTGGTACAGTCAATGCCGCGTCGCTTGAGGTAATTATTGAGGGTCAAGGGTCGAAGTACAAAATATTAGATTTTTTTCTTTCAATGACTGAATTTCTTTGTTATATTGTTATATTTACATATTTTGTACATTATTATATAATACTATTGCTATCTGTAAATAATTAAATCAGTATTATTCAAGATTGTGTCTTCTTTGCATGAAAATGTGACTGGCCCAGTTAATTAAGTTCGGTACTGTATATATATATATATATATATATATATATATATATATATATATATATATATATATATATATATATATATATATATATATATATATATATATATATATATATGTATATATATATATATATATATATATATATATATATATATAAAAACTATTTTGTGGTTATTGATGATGCTCCAAGAAATCCTTATGGTCTTATCACAGACATCGCAGAAGAGCATTAACTAGGATGCTCATACCTTTCTTCTAACCAATGTCACTTATCTTGCCAAAGCTAGCATTAAACTCTGACCTCTTGGAGCCAGAACTCTAACCACTGCTGCTTAACATTTATATATACACACATATACATATATGTATGTATGTATGTATGTACGTATGTATGTATGTATGTATGTATGTATGTATGTATGTATGTATGTATGTATGTATGTATGTATGTATGTATGTATGTATGTATGTATGTATGTATCTATGTATGTATGTATCTATGTATGTATCTGTGTATGAATGTATGTATCTATGTAAGTATGCACATATTTCTAAAATATATAAAAAAAAGAAATATTTGAAATCAAGTTTATTCTTTATTGTAAAAGTACAATTGACTTATCATAATATAAAATTTGTTGCTTGCAAGAAATGAAAATAGTCTTCCATAATTCGAAACAACCTACAGTAGACATCTTTACTACTGCCAACTTTCAAAAAAGCTTCCTAGCTTAGATTAAAAAACCTTTAAAAATTTTATCACCAAAAACCTTGAACATATTTACTCACTTTTTGAAAGTTTAATAATCAAAGCTTCTTATTCCTCTATACTTACCTGATCTCTAGACTCCTCTGAATGATCAGCTAGTTCAACAATTCGTTCATCAACAACATCAAAGCTTCCAGATTTTACAACATCAACATCATAGGTGTCAGATTTAATAACGTCAATATCGCAAACCTGATTTTTATCAATTATTTCTAATATATCATCATCATCTTTCATGTCAACAACAGAATCTTTTTCTCTTTCTTCGTTATCTGCATCTTCTGCAAATAAATCTCTTTGATTGGCAGGCTTAGCATCTGAAATGACAATCGGATCTTTATTAGTTTTACCAAGAGCTTTACGTGTAGGAGGTAAGAAATCAGCTTCTGTGAACATATCTATCTCTTTAAGACGCTGCTCAAGTGATTCTAAAAGAAAACAATTTATAAGTCATCATCATCACCATCATCATCATTATTATCATAATAATAAAAATAATATAAACTAGAAAACTCATAAGATTTTTTATGTAAATTTTTTTTTAATGTTAATTCACATCCCAAGGCCGAGTAGGCCACTACAGTTGAGCAGGTTACTTTAGTTGTGGCTATGACCCTCTCTAAATACTATAACTCTGAAACACGAATCTTGACGAACAAGACTGTTGCACAGAAAAACAAGTTGAGTGCAGTACTACTAGGGAGGTGGTGAGGATCAAACTCAGAATTTCTCTCTTAAGAGGCGAGCACTCTACCATTACACCACTACTGCATAATTGCCAAGATCATATAACTTTACAAATTTTAAAAAGACAAATTATAATAAAGAAGCAAAAAATGTAAAAAGAAGAATACTAGAAACATTTAGAACATCAACTGAATAAACTGTTTGTTTGTAAACCTTCCAACCAAAATGATTTACAACAACTATTTTCCCAACATAGTAAAACATACTGAAAAAACTTCCCTTTCTCCACTCTACTTATATGTAATTCCTAACCCCATCCGCACAGATGCTGCCTCCTTTGTTACCTTATAAACAAAGTTGACATATCTGGAAGCCCCTCTGAACATGAACTGAAAAATTTACATGCTACATTTTTAAAAGATAAAATTAGAAATACATTTCTCTGTAACATCTTTAAATTTTGATTTTATATTCTAGAGTTTTAATTGCAATTTTATCTTTTGAAAATGTAGTATGTAAACTACGAACAATGTCAAGATAAAAAAATATTGTGTTGTTCTTAAAAAAATTTTTAAATTTAATGTTATTAAGTGTTGTTCAAGAAATAATATAATTGAAAATCAAAATTTAGAATTGAGTGTAGATATCAAAAACAGCACTTAATATTTTTATTATTATTTCTTATATTCTTACAGTAATATTGCATGTAAAAGCAACATGTTGAAAAACTAAAAAAATTAATAGGTTGGAAACATGGAAAATTCAGTGAACAACTTTATTTTTAAAAGTACTAACTTCAACTTAGTACTTTAAAAGTACTAAGTTGAATTCTCACCACATTCAGTATCACCATATCTACCATGTTTACATTATTTTATCATCTTATTTAAAACTATATCTTTTTATTTGTATAAAAAAAAGTATTAAAACGTAAAATAAAGAAAGCTTCTTATAAATTGATCATTGGACTTTAGAACTTTATAAAATAAAGATTCTTATATAAAGTTCAAAAATAAATTTCCTCTTAGAAGATGTGAATGGCAAAAATAAATTTTCTCTTAGAAGATGTGAAAGACAATACTATTACTTTATTGTATATATATACTCTCTCTGTCTCTCTCTCACACACACACACACATATTTCTAATAAAAAAAAAAAAAATAATGTTTACAAGTAGAAATTAAATAAAATAATACCATTCAAAAACTTTTGTGATTCTTCCAAAAGCGCAGTGGTTTTTTTATTGTGGGTAGCAGGTTTATAAAATATACGTGGAGTTGACTTTAATTGAATAAAATCTTTAAACTTTGAATAATGATCTTTTAGTTCTAGATTCTAAAATTTTGAAAACAATAAAATTCAAATTTCAAAACTAACAAATATAATTCTTTAAAAAACATAAATATACACATATTTACTTAAAGGTCAATAAGTGCGCATCTTTAAAAATTCAAAAAATTCAAATTGTACAAGTTAAGAAAATATGAAAAGTAGAAAGAATTCCTTAGCATGATGTTTGAGGAAAAATATTAGACAAATGGAACATTTTTGAACATAAATGATGAGTTTCAATGCAAAGATTTACCTCTGTTGATTGACAAGTCACACAAGATTGTAATCAAAGCTTAAGATCGCTTAAGAAGCAATCATAGTTGAATTTAGTAGAAAAGTAAAATAGATGCAACCAAATGACAATTTGACAGAAAAAAAAAGCTCAAGCTTGGCTGTTAGAGCAGGTTCAACAATATATGAATGCATTTTTGGATGTTGTCTAAAAGAGAAAAGACACTTTTATAAGAATTAGAGGAAACATGACAACAATGTTTCATACAAGGAACAGATACCAGGTAATAAATGTAATCAGGAGTAAAAAAAATCGCAAGCTGTTAATGAGAGGTAACCATAGCAGATGCTATATTTGCAATGGATTGAATATATTTTTTTTATATTGAATATATTTTTTTTCCATTAGAGAAAAACTTTAAAAACTTAAACCATTAGAGTTCTCCTTTCCATTTTGTTTTTAATAGTCAGTAGAAAGATAAATTAAGAAGATGAAAAGTAAATGACTTGTATAAGAGTTCTGTCATCAGTATAAATACAGCTGTCACAAAAAACATATTCAAGATCAGCTGTAGTTGGAAGATTGATCAAAGTATATGAAGTAGTGGTGCAATAGAGTTTGCTTTAAAAGTGAGAGGTACAAAGTCCAAAACCAACACATTTGGAAATACCACACTCAACTCACTTCAGTACACAGCAATCTTGTTTGTTAAACTTTGTGTTTTGGAGTTAAGAGAACAGAAAAAACAATTGAGAGATTTATAGAATGTAGAACCATTTTAGAGGGAAGATTGCTGGGAAATATAGATTAGTTAACAAGGAACCCTGGGAAATATAGATTAGTTAACAAGGGAACCTTGGGAAATATAGATTAGTTTACAAGGAACCCTGGGAAATATAGATTAGTTAACAAGGAACCCTGAACCTTGTAATACCCTAAAG
>NC_061160.1:5404334-5491834 GCF_022113875.1 Hydra vulgaris | reverse complement strand
TGAGAAACCCATATAACTTTCTTCAATGAGTTCTTTCACTTTTAGAAATATACTTGTCATAAAACTTTCTTCAACGAGTTCTTGCACTTTTAGAAATATACTTGTCATAAAACTTTCTTTAGCGGGTTCTTGCACTTTTAGAAATATACTTGTCATAAAACTTTGTTTCTATTATTTTTACAACCAAACTATGAGAAAATTCTTATTTTTTTAAGCGTTCCCTTAGTGAGAGACTTGGATTATTCATAAAACTGTTAACCAGTTTTCTAACCAGTTTTATATCTTGAAAAATCTTCTTTCCACCACCAGATTTGCATTTAATCTATTTTGTTTAGGAAAAATGTTAAATAACATGACTAACAGATTTATTTACAACTTTTATGCTATTTAATTTAAATAAGAAAAACAGCTTCTCTTCGGATTTTCCAAATATTTGTACAAAATACTTTTTCTAACAACTTTTTCTTTTGTCATTTTAAAAACTTATTTTAAGTTAAATGGGAAAATATGTTAATACAACCACTGAAAAAATGACGTATTTACTATTTCACATTTATTTCGTGAAAACACTTAAAAAAAAATCGCATCCAGGAAACTTTATCAGGACACAGCCCAATTGAGCAAAGATAAAATCTACCAACTTTGAAAACCTTATACTTCCCAAAATTATCAAAAAGTTTATAGTGTAAAGATATAGAAAAGCACATAGTGTAAAGGTATTCAGTAACGTTGTAGGTTGTAGTAAAACGTCTAATTGAATATATACATTTATACATATATACATATACATTTATATAATATATATTAATATATATTTTTTACATTTTTATCTTAAAATCAATTTGCCCTATTACTACTGGTAGAGAAAGTTATAAAAAATATTTTAAAAATAATTTTAGTTGTAACAGATTCAAAAACCTTCTGCATTAACTTATTTTTTCAAAATGATAAAATTTTTCAAAAATCAAGTAATCAAGTTGTGATAAATTGAAAAGTCTTGTTTTTAATAACTTTATAAACTAAAATATTTATTAAAAAAAACAAAGTAACAAATTTACATAGGGTTAAAAATACCTTACGAAAAATGCTGTGGCTAGAGGATCAGAGCCCCCTCCCTCCAATTTGTCATTAGGGTGTTAAAATCTTAAAAATCTTCCATTACAAAGTGTATTACTAAAAATCCTTACATATGGAAAAAGACCCCTAAATTTGAAAAACACCCCCAAATTTGCAAGTTCTGCAAATTGCCTAGCGTGGCTAGCTTCCATGCTTATAAACTACTCATAAATGTGACTTGGGGTTAAAGATATTGTTTGTTGAGTTCTTAATTTTTAGTTATAAGGCTTTGAAAATTGCGTTATAGAAGTAAAAATAGTTCAAAAACTAAATTTTTTTATTACAATAACACACGTAAGCATATTGAAGTTTATTAGTGTCTCAATAATTTGGCCTTCAAATTGTTTTCAAAGTTCTTTAAAACTGTAGAACTTTATCCTGTTATTTGCTAACCATATCGATGTTCATTGCTAAAGCAAGCTTTGTTTAAGGTTAAACATAATTTTTATTCCTATCCCTAAAGGGAAAGGGGCATTTTTCAATGTCTATTAAATTGGCCTACATGTTACCGAAAACTGTATAATTGTATATGAAAAGAGTAGATTAAATATTTTCAGTATTTTACAGTTTTTGATTAATGACGGGTGACAGGAAAAAAACAAAGACAAATAAGAATTTTTCGGGCACTTAGGAACAGTTACAGTATGAGATGTAACAGTAAAGGATGAGACTTGAAGGAAGAGATTGGAAGTAAGAGTTAATCCTAGTAAATGGTAATAAGAATAGTGTCACAAATATTAAACGGAATAGTGTTGCAAAGACTAAAATCGGAATAGTGTCGCAAATAGTAAAATCAAAATTGTGTCACAAATAGTAAAAATATTATAAAGCTGAAATTGGTAGAGAGAAATTAGACAGTCTTTGGGTGAGCGTAAAAAAAAGCCCCATTGATCATGCTACAGGAATCCCTTTCGAGGCAATTTTAGAGGCAAAAAAAGTAAATATATTTTATATGGTTGGATAGAAAATTTTATCCTGATCAATATTTATATACGAACTATGATTTGTGCAATAATTTAAAAAACTAAATAGGTTTAAAAGTGTAAAAGTTTGATTCAACATTTTTGCTGTGATTTTTTGTTTAAACAACATTAATTCCAAACATTTATTAAAGTAGAAAAGCGTCTAGAAAAAATAAAGCAGATATTCAAATATTAAAAATTTCAGGAACTTTCACATATCACTTAAACAACGTTATAAAAAAGTATTTTACAAAAAGTATAGCATTATGAAAAACGTTATGTAAAAACGCGCGTTAATTTTAAAACCAACCAATAAAAAATTTTTTTGGGGTAATTTTAAAATTAACGCGCGTTATTACGGTCTATTAGTAACAGCTTTCATAATGCTAAACTTTTAATACGTTTCGTTTTTATAAAGTTGTTTGTCACGTTTTTTGTAAGCTATTTAAGAAACAAAAATAAAAACAGTACACAAATAATTTAAACTATTAATGTGTTTTTATTTTTTTTGATTTTAATCTCTTTTTATTTTGTTAGTTTAATTTTTTTTGTTTTTGAAACTTTTTCAGCATTGATTATTATAAAACTTGCAAACAGCCGTGTTCAAGTTGTCTTAAATAAGATACTCGCGTGTGGTCACACAAGACGAAAAACCGCACGCCTTTCCTGGGAAGGCTTGAATATATATTTATTTATATTTTACTTTTAACATACCTTTTGTTTCCAAAACTTTCACCTTTCACTTTGATCAGGCAGAATATTAAAAAAAAGAAAAAAAAAAAGGGGGGGGGGGGCAGGAACAAGCTTATGAGACACATAGTTCTTAGTGGCATATGCAAAAGGACGCCAAAGATCATAATAGTTTTCTTTTGTGTAGGCTAGTGGCCCAATACCATTCACTGTTCTTTTGTGCATCTTCAGTAATTGTAAAGTTCATTTTTACTTGAAACCTTTTTCCTGTTTAAACACTTGTGTGAAACTAATAAAATTTAACAAATTTAAAAGAACATTTCAATTTATTATGGTTTATTTAACAATTAAATACTAATATGCAAACATTAACCACAAACTTGCAGTTTATTATCAGGCCTGACATGAGTATTTCTAATAGCGATAAAGAGGTTTCAACAATCGAAATTATAGCCAAAATTAATAAAATATATTTTTGAGTTATTGCCATCTCCCACCTTCAGGCATAATTGAGTAACTTAATTAAGGAAAAGAAATTAAATTATTTAATTGGTGATATGAACTTATCACCAATTAAATAATTTAATTTCTTTTAATTATTTAATTGGCAATAAGTTGAAATTGTTTTGAATATCACACAAACATGAATATAATAACTTTATAACTTTAATAACTTTATAATAACTTGTTTGAAAATGAAGCAATCTTTTTATAAATAACCCAACGAGGGTAAATGCAACAAGTGCCTCACTAATAGACAATATCATGACCACTCATTATAAGATATAATATTATGACATCATAACCACTCATTATGAGTTATAATATTGTCTATTAATGAGGCTACTGTTGCAGTTACAGGCCTTGTTACGAGATTTCGCTGCATAACGAAAACGCTGAACGCATTTCAAAGTAACTCAACTCAGCAAATTTATTTTGTTTTGTTAGAAGTTAAATTGCGTCACTAGCGTCTATTCAAGTACTGCATCATAATTAAAGTTATTTTCTTAATGCGTTAAAAATCATTGAGACAATTTTTTTTTCTCACTATATCATAAGTTACAAATAAAATACAAGTTCCTATTTGAAAAATCGTTTTAATCATTTCTTTCTAATAGAAGCTAAATTTTATTTTGAAAAAAATTTTTTTTTTCACACAATGTAACATGATATTAGTTTATCTTTTTATAACTTTACAGTTGGTTTTTCTTTTTTTTATTAACTGTTAATAAACTTTTTTTATCTTTGTTATGGAAATTGCTTTTAAAAAATAGAGTTTTATCAGTTACCGATAACATATTCGTGATCATAAATGTTATGTTCATAAATTAGACGTACATCATTAAAACTTTACGTTATTCGAATTGAATTAAAAATAAACAAAATATTATTAATAATAAATCTTATTAATAAAATATTTACATCAAAATAAATCGTGCATTTTTAAAATTACTATGACCAACCAATAAAAAAATTATATTTAATTCCTTAAGATAGTCTGCTAGCATATCATCTTTACTGTCTACGTCATCAGCATCGCTGCATGTTTGTATATCTTGAATATTTGCTGTTCTAAGTTTGTTAAAATCACCAACATCAGATTTTCTTTGTTTTTTCATATATTTCAACAACGATAAGTCAATAATATTATAGTATTCATCTTTCGACCAAAGACTTTTGTAGCCGAGAATTATGACACAATCAGCAAGTGTGTCGTGGTTCATTGATAGGCGTTTATCTGCTAATATATTTGTAACAATACTAAAAGTTCTCTCAACTTCCGAGTTCGATCCGGATATAGACATAATAAGAGAAACTAGAAGACATATATTAGGAAACTCTTTAATTTTATGTTTAAACATTACATTCCATAAACTTCTTTCCGGATGAGACTCGTACTCGGTTGTGACTAAAAGTTTAAGTTTTTTCCATTCTCGTAAAGCAGCATCTCTTTGAAAACCAGCATTTAATAATGGGACTTCGAAATGGTCACTAACTAACTTGATTTACGTAACTCCCGATTCTTTATCTTCAGTTATCCAATGTATTGGATCAATAAATTTCATACTTCTGTAAATGGAAAATTCACGAGAATAATCTTGAAATCTACTTGAAAGTAATTCATGAAGTTTAGGAAAAATCTCTCTTTTAATTTCATGCATTTTTTGAATTGTTTTTTCTTGATCAAACTTAATCATCTCCATTGCTACATTAATGTAAGAACGATTTTTAGGATGTTTTCTTTTATTACCAGCTCTTTGAAAGGAACCTTCAATTTCGTTGTGATCAGTGACCAAATAGCGAATTACATAGCTGTCATAAAACTCATCTTCTTTCCCAATTGATTTTATTTTATCGTCTATTGCTATTAAAGTTTGTTGAATAGTTGTCGGAATTTCGTGAGGTAATAACTCATTTTTTTCGAAAATTTTTGAAGCTGGGATAATAACTTCCAAACAGTCTAAATATAAACCTACTTGAACAAGAAATGATTGACATTTAAATAATTTTAATAGACCTTTTACTTTTCCAACTGTTTTGCCATTTTTTGGGTCACTTGCATAATTTTCATACGCTGAAAGAAAGGCTGGCCATGTCTCGAAAAGACTAGAAAGGGCTCTTTTCCTGTGCCCGACAAATCTTGTACCAGATATTTTTGGTAAAATGTAAAAAGTTATTCCTATAGCATTTGCCGCAGCCTCGACTTCACTTTTTAATTTTCCAGAATTTCTTAGTAGGTAATAATTTGACAAATAAAATTCTTCAATCTTTATAAATTCCATTACATCCTTAAATGTGTCTTTTATTGCCAATTCGATTCTGTGGTTGATACAATGTATTTTCAATAACCATTTGCGAGATTTTTCTAGCTGTGTTAGGGCACCATTTTTTATACCAAAATTAACGCTTGCACTGTCAGCTGTGGCAGAAACTAGTTTTTTAATATAATCTTCAGTAGATATTTTGAAAAATGAATTATCTGACTCAAAGACACTGTTAATACCAGCAGTAACTGAGTTTGAATCGCTTCAACCAAATTGTGACATTTCCAACAACTCGGTAACCATATATATCAGGATTCCGTTGCGCTCTGTACGGACCAAAACAAGTTCTTTTTCTTTTCCAGTTTTTCGTGCTTGACTTCCGTCACTAAGTATCGAAAGGAAGTTGCAATTTTCGAGAATTTTACAGCATTTCTCACGGACAGCATTGGCACAACATTGGATAAGTTCTCTGCCAGTAAATCCTGTTTCTTTACGATTTATGAAGTTTGATCCTGTGATGCGTGCACAATCAACCTTAAGATATAATAAAATATTATTATAAAAAATTAATACTTTCACATAATAAATTAGGAACTACGATTAAAGCTTAAACTTATTTAAACTTGTTTTTCATTTTTAAAAAATTAACATTATTTGCAAAAAAAAAAAAAAAAAGTTTAACAATAATATTAACTAAAACGTACGAGAATAGAAAATTGTGCATGAGGCATAGCTGGATGGCAAGCCATTTCATAAGCTATTTTTACCAAGTTTTTGTAAGAATTACTTGTAGATTTTTCTTTCTCTGTCAATTTTGTTTCACACGAACTAATGTTGAGTTTGTTGGTTTCTACCTTATAGAAATAGTAGATAAAATTTCTTAAAAGGACATAAATGAGTTGTAAAAAAAGTTATCATAATTATATTAAATATATGAAAATAATGAGGAATTCCATGGAAAGTAGACAGTTTGATTACTTTATTTTATAGAGGCTTTGTTGCATGTAGTAAATAATTATTTCGTATTTAAACTTGAAAATGATTTTTATTTATAAAAAGTGAACTAATTCAAATTTTTAACATCTTTGTTTAAAATTATAGTTTAAATATAAAATAATTATAAAGTCTGACTATTAACCTGTTGCTCTTTGTCGTTTGCTTTTGCTTCTTTGTTTTCATTTAGGTCTTCATTCGTCAATCGGATTGCATTTCTGTGGACAGCACTTTGTAAATGTCGAGAAACGCCATCTTTTTTAACGTAGCGTGTCCCATTTATGTATCGTAAAGCGACTGTTCTTATTGCTCCTTTGGTATTGGCCAGTATATTCTCTTGATGAAGAGCACATACATTACAAAATATTTTCACAACATATAGAATTCCATTTTCTACAGCAGTTTCTATACAAAAAACTTCGGAAAGATTCCATATTTCAAAAGTTTTCAAAGTGACTCTGTTTTTATTCAAAATGTTATCCATTTGATTATGTATTTTTAAAAAAGTTTAGAATTGTTGAATGATTTGTTGAAATCCTTAGTAAATATCAAACTCCTTATAAAGGAAATTAATATGTCGTAAGGAAATTAAAATAACTAACATTAGCTAGAAGTTTATTTCGCTTTACTATGAACAAGTTTCCAGTATCTTTTACAAAAAAGCAGAAACAAATTTAATGCGCATTAAAAAATAGGCAGCCTAACTAAGTGTAATAACTATTGTACTTTAAAATTTAATTAAATATATATCTTTATTTTTTCCTGAATGGAAAAAAAAAATTTTTCTCTCCCAATAGTTATTAACTAAGTACCAATTTAGTTGTGAAAAATGTAACAGCTCTCATCACCAAAACAACATCCTAATATCATCGTAATTACAGAAAAAAGATTTTTATAAATAGGAAACAACTGATTTTGCTAAATATTACCGTTTTTTTTAAATTATTTGTTTTAAATATATTTTTGTTAACCTTTCCATAAATATCATTGATAAAAGTTTATTTTAGTTGAAATACTCAAGTACCAGAATATGGACTATCGTTTGCAACCTAACCCGGAGTGCCGGAGTTAGCAGTGCAATGCATCTTAACCCGACGATACAATGGAGGTGGGGGGGGGGGGGGAGGAGGAGAAGGGGGAAAGACACGTACCTCTTCCCCTGTCCTATTACCACTTCTTCTTTAGAGGTTTTTTTTTAAAAAAGAAATTCACATATAAATTGACGATTAATGTTATCTCACGGCATTTTTGCTTAAAATTATAAGAAATAAAACGATTTTTTATTTAATTTTCTCTAATGGTAGTTACAAGTTTCAATCATTTATATAATATGATTATAGCTTCATACTACTTTATAGTTTTAATCAGTGCTTAAACAAAGCAAAAAATCTATCAACAATTTTTTTTAAAGAACTTGACTAGTAAGTATTCATCTACTGCTCATAAACTAATTCTAATCGACGTTCTTTCTATGATCAATCTAAAAAATTAATGATAATAGAAACATGTATGCAAAAAATAATCTTCGACACTAAAAAAATCATTTACTTCTAAATACTAAATATTCAAAAAAAAAAAAATTGATCAACTAAATTTTCTGACATATTACCAACAGGTCCAGCCAGGCGCGATTTTAGGAATGAAATAAGGAGAGTAAATCCTTTAAAAGTCTCAAAAAAAAAAATTTAACTGTTAGTCAAATGTTAACTCCCCTCTTTCTTAAAATGAAGGGAGGGGGGCAACAAACCTTTTCCTATATAACTCATGACATCAACTATCGGGGTCTCGACAGTTGATGATGAGGAAATGATTTACTTTATAGCTCATCATAAGTACTTTCTTAAAGGGACGAAAAAAAGAAAAATTGTTTTAAAATTATAAATAAATAAACAAAATACATTACATATAAAATAAACATTACTTGTGAATAAAGTTTATAAACTTATGAAATCTAATATTAAAAATTAAATATGATGAAAAGTTTAAACTTAAAACATTTTATTTTCTTTAAGTAATTTTTAAAAACAAAAAAAAAATTATTAAACAAATTGTTTCTTTAACAAAAAATCTATTAGTTTACAATTGCGGTTAAATGCTTTTACTTACGACTTTAATACTTCTGAATGAACATCACATAAACTATATAAAAAGATAATTTAAATATTCTAAAAGATAAAAGTTTTTGCGTAACGCATAACTGCTGAACCTGTAGGCAAATCGCCTTTTCGCAGGCAAAATGCGAGCTAATTAACGCTTCTTAACAAGGCCTGAGTTACCCTCATTGGGTTATATTACATTGTATTGTTTTTAACACTATTCATTTATATAAATTTTTTCATCTTTCGTGCCAAAAAAAATAATAATAAATGATATCGAGGTTAACCTGGCTTTTTCAAGCAGGGCTGGGCTCTTTATCGGTAAAATAATAATTTTAAAGATGGTGGTTATTGACAAAAAAAAAATTGCATTTTAACAATACGTTTAATTGGTGTTATAACATAAATAACGCTTCTTAAAAGTCTAATATTATTATATAAACTTCACAAATTAAAACTTGATGTTTTTTCAACATTATTCTTCTATGTAAACAATCACGATCACTTCAAAAGATGAAACAAGCAAGTGAGAGGCGCCTTAAAAGAAAAAATTGTAGTTGCTAGTTTAAAACTGGCAGAACTGATTTATGGTGGCATAATTTAATAACTGATGTAGCTCTAAGTGATGTATGGAAAACAAACTTTAGGCTTTCACGTTTTCATTTCATAAACTTGGTTTTAGAGTTAAGCCCTTATTTATCTTGTGATCTTTTTTTTTTCTGTGTGCGTGTGTATGTGTGTTTTATAAATATCAAACCAAGCAAATTAAATAATTATTATTTTACTTTACATTCAGATCAAATATGTTTTCTAAGGCCATTTTAAGATAAATTATTAAAATCTAACAAAGTGCATTTATAACATATACCTTTTATAAAGATGTTTTAAATGCAATCTTTATACATAAAAATCTTCCTATATTTTTTTAAATTTACATGCAATATTTACACATAAAAATTATTTGTTTCTTTAAAACACTCAACAAAAATAATACACAATAAAACTTGTTAACCTAAAAAAGATTTTATTCTTTGTATTTTGTTAATATTTTATATTAAAGAAAACACGATGTAAAATATTCAAAAAATACTCACAAAAATATTCACAAAAATCTCTGCCAATATATATATATTTTTTTGAATAGGCTTTATGTAATAATAACTTTATATACTATGAAAAATGTAATATGTTATCATATTTACCATAAAAAAAAATTTTAAAAAACATTTTTAAAAAACTCTTGATTCCTTAGAATAACAATAATTTAAATTTTACAAACATAAAAATACCTCCTTCTTTCAGTGTTTGCTAACTTAGCAGGAGGTTGATGGTTGCCGAATTTATCACCATATGAATTTCTCTTTAGTTGTATTCTTCTTCCTGTGGATCTAAATACATATCCCTAGACTTCATAAGTGCCTATATATACATGTATGTATGTATGTATGTATGTATGTATGTATGTATGTATGTATGTATGTATGTATGTATGTATGTATGTATGTATGTATGTATGTATGTATGTATGTATGTATGTATTTGATACCTTTATTATTATACCAAAATTTCCACCTTTTTTAAAACCATGATATTAGTAGTCATAAATTAATAAAAAATTTAAATCATAAGATTGTATTGTCTTTATACTAGTTAAAATAAAAACAATTTTTATAATTTTTTTTTTTGAAACTATAGTTCATTTGCATACTCATTTGGATATTTTATGTTTTAAAAATACAGCATAATGATTCTATAGTTTAGGTTTTAAGTTGGATTCGCCTCAAACCTGATATTAGTTGTAGCTAAATAGTATAAAGATGTCAATCAAATATTCACACAGAACAATAAAAAATAATGGAGGTAAGGAACATAAAAACAGTAAACAGAAGAACTAAAAACAAAAAATTATATGAATCAGAAAAGCACAATAACGGGTGTAAATTTTAAATGTTTAATGTTCTTGATGTTTACCCCTAATTGCTATTAAGTCAGGAATAAAGTTGTAGAATAAAATAATGATGAGTCAGAAAAAAATAAATTATGTTAGAAAAAAACGATAGATAATAGCTTTGTTTGCAAAAAAACAAATATGACCTTTTATCATTAGCTGAGCTCTAATAACTTTTTTATATAAAAAACTTTTGCTTGAAATAATTTATTCAATTGCTACTTAAATCTTTGATTTTTTTTTGTTTGTTTTTTACTAGCTCTTATTTTTATGCTTTTATTAGTACATCATTTTAAAAATTTAATATATATTTTTATAAATAAATTTTAATTCAACAGATAAATTTTTAATCAGCTTAGAGTAGGATGTGTGTAAATCAAATTCAGATATATAAGAACTGAATGCAACATTATAGTTGTCTCTAAGACTTGCTGGAGCAGTTGCAATGGACAACTAGTGAATATCAGACTTTAATGTATATGCTAAGTAGAATCATCCATGTATTCAGTGTGTACACAGGTAAGATTAGACAAGTTTTTTACCATAAAATGCAAATCATTAGACCAAAGTAGAAACATCGAGCAAAGTAATATCAACCATAAATTTGTAGATATCCTGAATGCCTTTATGCATTTCAGTTAATTTCAATGTTTAGACAGTCCTCAGATCCAACAAACTTATCATGAAAAGTGTGTAAAGTGTAAACTCATCACCTTTATAGAATTTAAGTATATTTATATATTAATTATATTGTATATAATTTAAAATTATTCTGTAGATCAGGATTAGGATCACCATGATCACCCTGCAACTGGTAACATGCAATCCAGTACAACCTGCATTATATCCTACTGCCTTGTAGGATTCAAAGGAAAAAAGGCTAGGAAAAATTAACAAAGGCTAGGAAAAATTAACTAACCTAAATGATTTCTTGCCCAGAGGTTTTTGGCTAAGTAAAAACTAGAAATGGCATGTGAATAAAAAAACTCATCTAAGGCTGACTGTATTTGATTACTGTTTTGAAGAAGACCTCCTAGGCAAAGTCTTAAAAGGTAAACAGAAAATCTCTGTTGATCTACCTCACAATTTTTCTTTGTCTAATAAGCTGGTATAGATGTAAACCTGTGTTACATTGTTTACTTTTTAGGATGATGAACACTGAATCTTCTTAGTTCTACTCATGGGTTGTTGCTATTGCCTATCTAGTAGTGGCTATTTCTTTTATTAATTCTTTTATGAGTGTAGTGGCTATTTCTTACTGTAGTGGCTTTTTATTAGTGTAGTGGCTATTTTATTTAACTCTTTCTGTTATTTCATGAATTTGTAAGGAATAAGTCATGCAGCACAAATCTTCTGAAACTTAAGATTATATCTCATATTAACTTAGCCTTAGTTATCCAGTTGATATCATTTACTTAGACTTAGTGAAGGCTTTTGATAGTAGCTCATCACAGATTGCTACATAAATTAAAAGGTATGAGATCACTGATAAGCTGCTAAAATGGCTTGAAGCTTATCTTAAAGATATAAGATAACAAGTTGTATAAGGTAAAGTAGTCTCTGAATGGAGAGATATTGCAAGCAACATGCAACAAGAATTGGTAATTGGACCGATTTTGTTTTTAATATTCATTAACAACCTAGCAGAACATTTTGACCATAACTTGAAACTTTATGCAGATGATACAAAGTTAATTAGTCAGGTCAAAGATAGATATGATGCTGAGTTATTGTAATTAGATTTAAATGGTTAAATGGTCAAAGGTGTGACTTGTTAAATTTAAAGGTGACATGTAGTTATGTATTTAGGTAAAAAAAAGTAATAAGTATAAATACTCTATGGACAGGAAAACACTCAGTAAAATAAACATAGAAAGAGATCTTGGAGTTTTATTTTCAAATTTGAAATGGAAAGATCGTATAATGGCTTGTACCTCAAAAGCAAATAGAATGATGGGGTTGTTGAAAAATACTTTTTCAAAACTGACATTCATATGCTTAGGTTATTATATACAACATTTGTTTGGCCCCTTATTGAATTTGCAGTGCCCGTTTGGTCTCCTTACTTCAAAGATGATATTAAAGTTTTAGAAAATGTGCAACATCAATCTCCAAGAACTGTTCCTTTGTTGAGGAATTTGATATATATGACAAAATATATGAATTGTCTAAATATTACAGATCTTTATAGGTAAAGAATGATTTAATCCAAGTATATCAAATAAAAAATAGTTTAAAAGAAATTAAACTCATAAAAAAATTAGAAGCGAAAGTATTACAATCTAATAGAGGAAATAACTGTAAATATGACGGTGAAATAACTAAATATCAACCTAGACAAAATTTCCTATTCAACAAAGTTGCTTCTATTTGAAATATATTTACTAAAGATATAGTATATTCAGAATCATTGAATGCTTTTGAGGCTAAGCTTTATCTATGGCTGTAGGATTAATGGAACTTGATAATAAGTTAACAATGCTGTCTCAGTGGGTTCAATTCCACTTGCTGGTTTTTAAAAACCTTTTACAGCTTATCACTACTACTACTACTACTACTACTACTACTACTACTACTACTACTACTACTACTACTACTACTACTACTACTACTACTACTACTACTACTACTACTGCTGCTGCTGCTGCTGCTGCTGCTGCTGCTGCTGCTGCTGCTGCTGCTGCTACTGCTGCTGCTGCTACTACTGCTGCTACTGCTGCTACTGCTACTGCTACTACTAGGTTGGATGGTAGTAAGTTTCCAAAACTCTATGCTAGCACTCAGAAAGAGGCTTTATGTGAAAAAACCCAACTTTTTCAAAAAACTTGATTTAAAGTCTCAGATTTTGCTGATTATAAACCAACTTTAATAAGTTATGATTACCCACAAAATTTCATCATCTAATTCTTACTGGTTTTAAAGATATAAATATTTTAAATTAACTTGAAGCAATACAAATCCATCATTTTAAAAAACAACTTCAGCCCTTGTTTCAGTTCTGTTGGAAATAGAAAAAATCAAAATATGTACCTTTAAATATTTTGGGATAAGGATTTTGATTAAACAACTGAAAATATTTTAAAGTAAAAAAAAAGAAACATCTAAAATTTAAACATTCACCATTTTATTGTGTGAGTTGAATTACAAAAATGCCAATTTAGCTTAATTTGTTTTCAATTATAAATTGTCCTAAACATTTAAGATAAAGTTATTACAAAGAATTGGAGAGTGGTTTTTCTTAAAAAGAACTAAAAGATGGATGTATGTACTAAATTTATTACTTATAAAACAAATAATTTTGAAAAATCAAATAAAAAATAGTTGGAAACTTAAAAGTTGTTAACTGAAATTGTTTTGGCCATATCAATTCTTCTATTTGTTGTTAACTTGCTGCTGTTATTTTTGTAATCAAAGAATAATTTAAATATTAACTTTTACACTCTTAGTTTTGGTCTCAAAAATAAGCTGCAAAAAAAAACTTGAAAGTTTCTGATTGAAACTACATTGGTATTTTTGCAATTCACATTCATTCTATATAGTAACTCGCCTAAGTAAAATGATAATTAATGTTAGAATTTTAGATGTTTTTTTTACTTTTAAATGGGACAAAAAAGTCTTTGACTTTCAGCTTTGGTTCAAGATTGTTGATCAACAAAATATTGCAAAATTATGCTTGGTAAAAAAGAAAGTGATAATGTTAAAGGTAGTATCAATAAAATTTACTGCTGTGAGCTCCATCAGCATTTTTTAAATTTAACTTGCCCCAAAAAAATGGCGATATTTAATGCATATATTTCCTGTCATCTTTCCTTTTAATATTTTTTGATATTTAAAATATCTCTTCCAAAATTAAAGCAGAACAATTTCTAAAGATCTTTTCTAATTAATCTCTGAAATCTAATGACTACACTTATCCTATCATTTTAAAGAAACATGTTAATCCACAGCTAGACATCCAACTCACTTTATTACACTCTAAACTATTCAACAAGTGCTTAACTGAATCTTCAGAATCTTCAGAAGCTGGAGTAATACAAATATAAAGCAATAGATCAAGCTGTTTGTCTGCTATATCAGGTATGATGTGACAAGTGAAATCAAGAGATGAGATTAATGAAACGTTCTTAGCAAACAATTCAGCTTTATCTTTAGGTTGAGGTAACAAAATCTAAATCATACAAGAAAGGAGGAATAACATACTTGTCTTTATTATAGACACCGTTAAAGATTCTCCAGAAGTCTCAGGAGCCTAATTTTTGAGAAAATACAAGAATAGCAGGATTTGGCGTTAGATAAAACCTTTTTACAATGGTTTCTAGCAATAGTAAACAGACAATTCTTTCTTGGAAAATTGTTTTTGCAATAGATATTTAACCAACTGAGTTATCTTTGAAAAATCAAAGTATTTGATTAATTTGACTAATTTTTTAACATAAGCGGTCAGAAAATTGCAAATAAGTAGACTTTTTATTCAGTACAAAGACTTGGAACTTTTCCCACAGTTTTACATAAATACCTTTTAATACTCATAAACTCATGAGTTTTTACAAAACAAAAAACAATAATTTTTTTTTTTTAAAAGAATTATGTCAAAATTCTTATTTATATAGTAATTGTTAATCTTAAAAAAAAAAAAAATTTAGCTTTTTTTTAGCTTTAACAAGGTTACTTAATTTACTGCTAATTATCTACTAAACTAGTTTACAAAGACCTTTTCGTATGACACGCCTCATATATACATTAGTATTATAACTTTAATTTAAAAAATTTTTGTTAGATTTATTTATAAAATACCAAGCATTCCACAAATTAAGTTGTTACATGAAAGGATGCATAAAAGTAACAACCATTTGATACATAAAAACTGCATTAAAGTGTTACGTCTTGCTATGTAAAAGTGTTACATCTCAGTTTTGTAACTGAGACCTAGTTGTTAACCAAAGTAATAGATATTTATAACCAAACCATTACATATAATATTACGTCTCACGACATAACATTGAATTAGGGGTATATATATTACAAAACTTATTGAAAACTGTTTCTATCATAACTGGTACACATATATCATTGCTTTCTAAACCAATGTTTTCATCATACAACCAGTGTTATTGCTAGGGATGTAAAGTCCCCAAAAAGATTCTGGTTTTGAATGTTGTGAAATCACTTATTTTTTATCATTAATTTTGAACCTTAAGTTGTAATATAAAATGCTTAACTTTATGTCAGATTAAAGAAATAATTTCTAAAATTTCAAATCGTCAACATTTTCTTCCAAATGAAGTGTATAATACTCCTAACGTTTTTTAAAGCTCTTGGACACCAAGGACCAGGAATAAATAGTGATTTTAAAACTTAAATTCAAAGCAATTTTTAGGATTTCACACATTTTTGTTATAGTTAATAATACAAACAATGTTTAATCAACTATTAAAGAATTATTTGCTTTTATTAATTTTATTTTCAAAATTATTTGCTTTTATTAATACCTTGTATGCTCTGCAGGGTCACGACCTGTTAGCTTTTTTATAGTTTCATCAACAGCAATTATGTTTTGTTTTAATGCATCACGAGCTTGCTGTAACTCACTAATCATATCAGCTGCCATTTTCTCTTATTGCCTGCGAAAGTTAAATTTATTTTAGATCTTCAATAATATCAAAAATACTGTCAAAATTATGCACATACATATATTACATAGATGAGTATATGCATGTATGTATATATGTGTACATGTGTGTGTGTGTGTATATATATATATATATATATATATATATATATATATATATATATATATATATATATATATATATATATATATATATATATATATATATATATATATATATATATATATACATATATATATATATATATATATATATATATATATATATATATATATATATATATATATATATATATATATATATGTATATGTATTCACATATCGTTGCTTTAAAACTGTAAGGTTGTAATTGACACATTTAGCAAAATAAAAATATTAACAAATAAAGCTAATAAATCTGTAAATAACTAATAAAGCAGTAATAAAGCTTTAAATACGTAAGAATATGCAAATAATTATTTTAAAATAGTTTTATTCAAAAGATAGCTTTTAAGTTTAAACCCGGAAATTTGAAAGCAGCTTTTGCAACTAAAATAAACTTTTTCTACATGTTAAAATAACATTGTGTTTGTTAACCAATAAATATTTTTGAGCTAATGGCTAAGTCGACCATCTTTCAATCGTTTTTATTTCCGCAACTCCACAACTGTATGAACAGGAATCGCCATCTTTACTTAATTGCTTGAACAACTACTTAAATTATTTGATTATAATTCTAAGAATTAAGTGCAAAAAACTTTTTTCTTTATAAATGATCATAAAATTTTAGTTTTAAAAAAACATATTATATAAAAGATTTTTATAAGTTGTACTTCGACTTGAAAATAAGGCATTCGCTTTCATGCTCCCTAAGCTAGTAAAGTCTATTCCTGAAACGAACACCAACACGTGGTTAAAATAATAATTATTAACAATTTATTTTTTGCATAATAGTACTTTTTTTTACTTAGAAAATTGTTATAGATATAAAATTTAAATAAGGATACACTCAACAACCCCATCATTTTCGGAAAATCCATACGTTTTGCGAAAAGCTAAAATGAATAATATAAAACACGAATGTAGTGAACATTCAACCTAAAGGGTCGCGTTACGGAACTATTTATAAATAGTTAAGTAAATATACTTAACTTTAAAAAATACTTCATAAATCAATACTCTTTTTTCGTTTTTCTTATTGCTTTACCTGTTTTTATTTTCGGTACTAAACAACCCTTTTTTTTATTTCCTTGTTTATCTCTTTTTCTGAAAATAAAAAGCATGTCAAGAGCAACTTTAGTTTATACAACTGATAATGAAAACAAGATAAGAAAAAAACAATATCAAATTATTTCAATTTCATCTTGGTTTTTAGTAAACGATTAAAATTTCACTAACGATCAGCGTTGCCAGATTTTTTTTGCGCTAAAATGCCAAATGCTTGTCTAAAAAATGCCAAATAATGCCAAATTTTTATTAATAATGACAAAAAAAATGCCAACTTTTAAAATAGCAGAAAAACTTTATAAAAAAAAATTGAACCTTATTTATTAACTATATATTCAATAAAACTATTTTAAAAGCCATATATTAATCAGTTTTAACATATTTTTTATATATTTTTCAATAAAAAAACGACGTTTAACATAGATTATTTATGTATTTATTAAATAGATAAGTATGTTCACTCAACTTTCAAATAAATATAAATCTAAAGTTAAAAAATATGAGTTAAAGAAAATTTCAAATTCTGTTAAAAGAATTATAAAAAATGTCTCAATATCAAACTTCCTTTAGTTTAAATCATCAATTAGAGTGAGATCATCTTCGACTAATTCATCATCGTCAGAATACATGTCCGTTCCCAATTTAGTTAACATTTTGTCACTGATTTTAAAGTCTTTACAACATTTGTTGCGGCTAGCAAGGTAGGCTTTTACTCGCACTACACTGCTGAGCAATTTGTCTGACATTCTGTTTCTTGGTTTGTTTTTAACAAAGGTGACCTGAGAAAAAATACGTTCCACAAAAGCGTTTGATATAGGGAGAACAAGACAAGTTAGGCAATAGTCTGCTAGTTCCTTAAATGCTGCATCTCCTGATGTATTTTTGTAGTGGCGAACTGCAGTCCAGAACTCAGTTGTATCTTTTGGTATACAAGAATTTTCAAACAGCTCCATAGAAGACCAGTCAACCAAACTTACTTTTTTGTACTGATCTTCAATGTTTTGCGCTTTATCCTTCATAATATGCCTTAAAGGCAGATGAGTGAATGGCATTTTAGAACTTTGATGCAGAACCTTTGATGGTGAGAGATAAGATAGACCTTGAAAAATTTCTTTGTTTTCAGGTAGACGTTGATCAAGCTCTTTCAAAAGACGCAAAAGAAATTGAAGACAACGTGTTAGAACACTTTCAATGTTTTTTCTGGCGATTTCTTTTTGGGTTTGTAGATAAGTATCAATATATTTTTGGCAATCTGATAAAAACTTTGCCCCAAAGTCAACACGTTTTAGAGGCAGTTGAACTTCTTGGTTGTCAAGAACACGCTGTTGTAGACTTTTGTAGTGTAGGTTTAGCTCTGAAACTAGCTTCTCAGGATCCACATTAGTGCTTTGAAAAAGAGCATTCAAACGCTCAAATTCTTGAACAATTGGTGTCAAAAAGACAACATAAAGATAGAGAGTTTCATCTTTGAACATGTTGTTAATTGTTGTAACTCTATACCTAATGCAAGCAGGAGCTCGAGCTTCAGCACATAAGAAATAGGCTTTTAATTCGTACCAATTCACCATCAAATTGTAAAGACATTTCCCTCTGACAAGCCATCGAGTAGCTGAATACTTTGAAATGGTGATGGAGTTCCCATCCTTTCATTGCTTGGATCCATTGTCTGAAAAAGTACTTTAAACTCTTCTCGTCGAATGGAACTTTTTGAAAAAAATGAAGGAGTTTCACTGATCAGAAAGCCAACACTTGATGGCATTAATTCAAAGGAATGTTGAACAACGAGGTTCAAGGAGTGGCATGTACAGCGCATTAAAATACAATTAGGAGAGACTGCCCGAACACGAGACCAAACCGAATTGTGAAATCCAATGACATTTGAAGCTCCGTCTGAGCTATACCCAATGCAGTTTTTTAAAGACAATCTAACAGACGTCAACTTTGTTTCCAAAACAGCAAAAAGATCTGCACCAGTGGTTGATATCACAGCAGCTAAACCAAGAAAGTCATCGATAACTGATTTCTGTTCATCTGAATAGTATCGAGCACAAATGCAAAGATGTTTTGTCAAAGAAACATCAGTTGATTCATCAATCAGGATGGAAAAAGGTTTATCTGCCATTGATTCAGAAATTTCTGATTCGATTGATGAAGAAATTACATTTTTAATAATTTGGGTACATTTGGTTCGATGCAGACAAAGGTTTTCAAGGGGACTATTTTTTCCATAAAGAGAAATGATTTCTCCAAGGTGATTTATCGTTGAAATGGGTGCATGACAACACACGCAAAGAGCAAGATGAATATCTGCTTCACAGTCTGCTTTCTTTGATACTAAAGGGAACGTAATCTGGCTTTTTGTGTTAAGATGCTTTTCTCTTGAAGCATGTCTAAAAGTACCACTGTGCTGTTCTACAGACGATTTTCGTGGTTGTATAGTCATACGACAAAGGGTACAGAATGCTGATTCAGTACCATCAGAGCTTTTTTTAAGCCAAGGATAATCCGCTTCCCATTTTTCAAGGTACTTTCTTGAATTTACCCTCGACATTGTGCTTAATGTTCTAATACAAATTAAATACAAACCAACTGAAAAAAAAATCAATTCAACAGTTTTTTTAAAAATGCCAAAAAAATGCCAAAATGCCAAAATAATGCCAAAATGCCAAAAAATGCCAACATGTTAAAATAATGCCAATTTTACTAAATTTGGCATTAAAAAATGCCAGTTGGCAACACTGCTAACGATATTATCTAATAATCATTTGTAATAATAGCTAAACACACGTGAATGTAAACCCATGAATAATTACGATACAACAAATAAACTGACTAACTATTATTTGTTGACTAGCAGTTTTGTAAAAGTCAAGGAAGTTTAAATTATTTGTTATCTTGCCCTGCCTTCTCCAAAAAAAAAATATTTGCACAGTAAATGCAAATTTTCATTATTTTAAGCTATATAGCTTAAAAGTTTGGAAATTTGCATTTACTGTCATATTAAAAATATACATATATAAAAAGTCATATTCATAAAAGCTGAAAAATATAAAAATATAAATCAGTATTAAAAATGGAAAAAATTAAAAGTCAATGAAACTCAACTTATTTTTTGAAAATATGTGAAAAATCAAAACAGTCAAATAAACATATATAATCAAAAAATATACATAATTTTTAAAATAGCCAATTTGAAAAACTTTGATATCAATATCCAATCAGTTTTCATTGTGTACATAGCATGCCAATAACATTGTCAATCCAAAAATTAATTTCAAACTAGTTTTATTGTTGCCACTACTTCAGGACTCTTTCAATAATGTTTCCATGATCGGACACTCAATGAATGTTATAAAAAGTTCTGTCCATTATCCTGAACAGCTCCCTGTCATGATAATTGATCATCCGTTGATCATGACCTGATCAATGTTGATCATGACCGGATCAGTCCACGTAAGAGAAATTTGTTGTTTTGATGGGCAGCCTGCACAAAGAAACGGTTTGTCTTAAAGCGTTTGATATTTTATTAACTGAAAGTGGCTGGGCTGAGGCTGTTACTGCAGCTGGAACTGCAACATGATGCTCCACTGAAGCTCTTTTATCTACATCCCATGTAAAACGTTTTCAAAATATTCAAAACGTTTTTGTTTCTGCATAACATATATAACACTATCAGGCGTGCAATGCGTTTTGTAGTTTGTTGGAGGACGATAAAGTTAATTTGGTGCGGGTGTAAGACTGGTTGTAAAACAAGCTGCTGTAAATGTATTCGTATTAGAAAGTGCCACCAACCCTTGGAACGGCCCTGATCATACCCTAACCTATAACCAAACTTTGAAGTTTATTTCATTGAAAACCATACACTAGCCAGACCCTGACCCATTAGGTCAGGGTTAGTGTTTGGTTTGGGTGTGGTTTTCGAGAATAGTTGTTTCGGAAAGAATTTTTTTTTTTAAAACGAACTTATTAAAGGAAAGAGCCTACATGTCCATCCTTTTTTAAGTAGTTAGTAAAATATTCATTCTTGTATCCAATTTTGCACGATTTCAGTCATGTTTAATGCTTATCTGCTGTACTATTAATAGTACTTGACGCCAGGCCTTGCTATTTTGACGAGTTTAATTTATATATCTTATTTGTAAATATATTTACAAATAAGATATATAAATTAGAATGAGTTTCCACTCATCCGTTTTTTCACGGGAACGGGAAAGGGACAGTAAAAATAATCATGTGGGCATGCATAGTATAAGTTTTAATATATCCGAAGGAAAACTACGCATGCTCATGTGATTATTTTTCCCTTTCCTATCCCGTTCCCGTGAAAAAACGGATGAGTGGAAACTCACCTTTAAACTCGTCAAAATTTTTTAAAAACATTAAATAGAAAGGCCTGGTGCCAAGTTTACAAAATATTAGTTTTTTTTCAACTAAACAATAATAATGCATTAACATTGTACAATGGTACGCATGTTTTTGTAATAATCTAATTACTGAATAAACTAAGTTAAGCTAACTATAACAATCAAAAACATTACATCTTATGACAAAAGTTCAGGACTCTATATTGGTTTTTACGATTTTAGTAAAAATATTACCGTTTGTGAGCCTTTATAAGCAGCGGAGAAAATAGAATTAGCCTCGCCTTTACTTTTCGTTCTAATTTAACAAAAATGGCAGTGAAACAATTATTAAATCTAAATTGGTATGTTTAATTACAAATAGAAAAAAAAATAAAAGTATTCAATTTGTGGAGAAAACAGCATTAGCCTGACTTATGTTTTATAAAGAAATATAAAAAACATTTTGTTTTTACGCTCATTTAATATTTAGTATTGCTTCCTGAGTTTTTAATGACTTCAAATATGCGCGTTGACATACTACTCACAATATTTTGGATAGTTTCTATAGATATTTCATTCCACACTTTTTCAGCTCCAATGTGGATTCATATTGCTTACCATTTTAATCAACCTTTCTATAAAGTATTCTCCATAGATTTTCGATTGGGTTAAGATCTGGACTGCATGCGGACCATTCCATTACGTGAATATTTTTTTCTCTAAAACAAGCTTTTGTAAGATTTGAATAGTAACATTCTCTTGTTAAAAAGTGAAATTTTCATCCATCAATTCTTCACCATGTTCAAGCAAACTCATTTCTAATAAATCAATGTAGTCGTGTGAATTCATTTTTGTTGAATTCGATGCCAGTGGAAGTTTTCCAGGAAACAAAAAAGCCCCTCCCCCCCCAAACCATAGCAGTTCCACCACCATTAAAGTTACAACTCATCCGAATTTCTTCCTCTTTTCGAAGATCATGCCAGTAATATCGATAGTCATCAGGGCTATCTAGATTGAACTTTTTGTTATCACTTAAGAGAACTTGATTCCGCTTTTACTGCCATGACATGTGTTCTTTTGCAAATTGTAATCTAGCTTCTCTATGAGGAACAGTAAGTTTTGGTTTTGGTTTACGCTTTTTCCAAACTTTGTTTGGATCTTTATGTAAGATTTGTCTCATACGTTGAATACAGGTAATTGTAAGTCAGTACGAATTTAAGATGCAGTCATGTGCTGAGCAGCAGCACAACATACAATAGCTTGTTTAGGACATTTATCAATTTTACATTTGCCACCACTTTCCTTATAAGCTTCATAATTAACGCCCATCTTGAATTAATTATTAACTTTTGGAGATCTTTTAATTTTTGTTGAAAATTCTTGATTAGATAAACCTGTATCTTTGTATGCTTTGATTACAGCTAATTCTTCATTTGTTAATTGCTTACCATGTCCCATTTCAAATTCAGGTCACAAAAACCAAATGTTAAAAACTTTATGAGCACTGATTTCACAGTCTTTGTTCAACTTACAAATAATAAAAAAAAAACTAAGTCACAAATGCGTATCACCAGATCAAAATATACAAGTAAACTGAAAATAATTATTGATGAGGTTAATTCTACTTGTTAGTGCAAATATCAAGTATTTTACGGTTTTATCAAATGTACCGCAATTTAGTTATGCTATATTATAATCTAAAAGGTTATTGTTTGTAACAATAATTATATGTGTGTGGATACAAAATATGCACTGCACATATTTGTATACAGATTTACAAAATATTGGATCAGTACATATGTGAGGCTAATTCTATTTTCTCCTCTGTAGTCTGCATCAGGTTGATAAATAATGTCTAATACTAATGTCTCTCTATTATTGAGGCATTAGTTATTATGTTATTTGTTTTGCAAATGATTTTCAATATTTTATAATAAAGGATGATTAACTTGCTATATAATATAGCATTATATTAAATATATTGAAAACATTTTGAATGTTGTTGTGACATATAAATTTTGCTAAAAGTGTTACATTTGTTATTAATAACAAATGTAATACTTTTGATACAAAGTTATAATTATGTAATATATGTCATATATTACATATAATTGTTATGTAATATATGACATATAAATTTTTATATTATAAACATACATATGTAATATATTACAAGTACCAGTTTAAGTATGGTGTTTCCTTTAAATGTCATTCTGTCAAACTGACATTCAAAAAGGGCAACAGCTTAAGTTGGCACGTCATTGCCAAACTTTAAAATTTCCAAACAAACTTTAAAGATAAGATATTAAGTTTTATCGCCACATATGATGATGGCGATAAAACTTAATATCTTATCTTTAAAGTTTGTTGATGATATCTAAATATGTTGGTCTTTTCTTCTTATTTTTCTAAACTCGTTCTCATCACAATCTTCTTTTTATCTTTAATATTTTAACTGTTTGTTGTTTTAAATTTTGATGTTTCCTTTTGGTATTATTCTGATTATTGTTATTGTTGTTTTTGTTGCTGTTGTTGTTGTTATTGTATTGCCATTATATTACTATTGCTATTATTATTATTGGTAGTGTTATTATTATTATTATTATTAATAATATTATTATTATTACTATTATTATTATTATATTTCTTAAAATGATCATTTTTGATATATACAATATTTTTAATAAAGAAAACAAAGAAATAGGCTAAAATGTCTCCCAAATACGTATTAAATTATTTCAATGTGCAAGGTAAAGCTGAGGTAGCTAGACTTTTATTTCATTGTAAAGGTGTAGAGTTCACAGATAACCAAATTAACTATCAAGACTGGCCATCACTTAAAAGCGATCGTAAGTTTAGTTTTCTTATTTTAGGAAAGAAAAAGTATTTTCCTTTATTTTATTTATTCTATAACTTTAGACTCTAGGTTTCCTTTGGAGCTAATGCCTACATTAGAAATAGATGGGCATACTGTTTGTCAGTCTGCAGCTATAAATAAATACTTGGCAGAAACATTTGATCTTTATGGAGCTAATGCTTCTGATAGATTGATCATTAATCAAGTATGTGAGACCATGAATGATTTATCTAAAGAGTACTATGAAGTTTGGAGAAACGAAACATTAGACAATGAACAAAAGGTAAAAAAAAATGTTTTCTTATAACTCTATAATTTTTATGGTGATATTAGAACCTTTAATGATTTAATTTTTAGAATGCAGCTTATGCAGAAATCGGTTTAACAGATGCCACTAAGTTAAAGTTAACGTTTGTTGAGAGCTTGCTAAAGCGTAATCATGATGGTCATGGTTATTTTGTTGGTGATTCTGTGAGATTTTTAGCTGTCATTTTAAGGGTTGCATCAATTACTAGGGTATAGGGTATATATACAATTACTTAGGGGTACATCAATAACATTGGATTACCAATGCATTGAACATTTAACTAATGCATTGATATTGGCAATTTGAAATTCATAAATTTTCAGAAATATTAATAAATAATTTAAGTTCGAAGTTCAAAAAATTTAAATATTAAAAATATAAGTTCAATTTACAAAGATCTAAACAAAGAGAAAGATTTAAAGTTTAAAAATTAAAGTTACTTAAAAAAATGTTTCAAATTTAACAAAAATATTTAAAATAATTTGCTCCGTGTTAAAAAAAAAATGATAATGTTAAATATTGCTACCCAAAGTATTAAAATGTTTGTCTTAAAACCAACTAAAAATCTATTTTCTTTTAATTTTGATTGAGTTCGTTTTATATGATCGTCACTCAAAGTCACAATTTTGTGTAATTTTTATGTTTTATATTATTTCTATCAAACGTTACTAAATTTAATTATTATTGCTTAAGATTACTGTTGGAGATTTGGTTTTCTTCCATATAATCGGAATGGTTGGCAAAACAGTATTAAATGATCATCCTTTGTTAACAGAGCTGATTGATCGAGTTAGACACAGCGCTGAACTAAAGTCGTATTTGGACTCTCGAACACATCCTCCCTTTCTTTAAAGTTTTTGTAAAGATATATTTAAATCTGCTTTGAGAAAATAATTTTTTTTTAATATGGGTCATTTTATTCTATAGAGTAAATGATTATGATGTTACTTATAGACCATTTTACATTTTGCTGAAACATTTTAATTTCGTACATAAATGAGAAAAGTATGTTTTGAAAAATTCACATAAATATCTAATACAGTTCTTTAAAATACACTATTTAAGTAATGGGCTATTTTGAATAAAATTTCGCTAGGGTCTGTTGGGTTAATTTGGGTATAAAAAGTACCAATTTGCAACTTTTAAGTTATACTATTAAATTTGAAAAAAAAGGAATTGGCGCTCTTAAGCCTATTAGTAAAAAAATTTAAACCGTTTGTTATAAGACACTTAAATTACCCCATGAATGGGATAAGGGTATAGTAAATATTTTTTAAAAATAAAACATGCTTTTAACAGCTGTTATACCCAATTTACCCAACTTAGACTAGTTGTAGGCATAGTAGAAATAAAATTCATCTGCGGCATTATAAAAAAATTATCTGCGGCATTGTTAGTACAAGATGGGTTTATCGAAAAATTTACAAGATGGAAGTTACAATGATAAATATTGAAAAACTAATAACCACCAAACTGAGAACAAAAAAAAAGGTATTCTTAGTGAAACTATCAACCTTTTAAAAAAACAGAAAAAGATATTTAGCGATATCATAAGTGCAAATCTAAAAATAATAACAGTAGATAGGATATGCCGGTTCTAGCTCATTATTATTTCAACCATATTTTCAACCTTATATTTAAATAAATATAGGATTCATTATCATCCATATTGTCGGTTCTAGCTCATTTTCATAATAATAATTTTCCGGTTCTAGCTCATTTTCATTTCAACCATATTTTCAACCTTATATTTAAATAAATATAGGGTTCATTATCATTCATATTTTGTATAAATTGTATAATTAAGAAATAAATTTTTAAATTTATATAAATTTAAAAAAATCATTTTTTTAGATTTAAAAATTAGTATCAATTTCATTTCTATTGTGTGACGTCACAGGTCATGTATGTTGTTGTAGTTATTTTATTTGGTTTTTTTGGATAACCAAAAAAATTGAAATTACTTATAAATAAGTGATTCAAACATTTTTCACATTCACAATCTGATATGATTATTTCTGTACAATTTACAGAATCATAAATTATATGATCTGCTGTTCTTCCCATTTTAAAGAGTTTGATAGGATTTAAAAAATATTCATTATTAACTTTTTCAATTAATCTGCATTCCATTCTTTTTATATACACAAGAAAATTATTTAACTCATTTCAATTTTTTTATTTTTGAAAAAGCATTTCTTTTAATGATTTTTTTATCTGTTCTCTCTTTCTTTTTATTTCTCTAAATTTTTCATTGTGTGATTCTATTATTTGCATGCGCTTATCATAACATTTCTTTTTCTCTTCTAATAATTTTTCTATTCCTAATTCTCCTAGTCTTATTGCTTCATTATATTTATATTCTATTATCATTGTCCTTTCATTATAATTTCTTTGTAATTTAAATGCTTCTTCTTGTCTAATTCTTTCTTCTTCTTTATCTAGTTTAAGCATTATAGGACTAAATAGTTGACAGTAATCTACTTTATAATATGTATTCATTTATTATATAAAGAAAATTAATTTAACTTATTTCAAAAAGAATTTATTATCTATTCATTTACTTCAATTGATTCATTTTGTTCATCTTGACTATATTTTTCAATTGTTTCAATTGTTTCAATTGTTTCAACTGTTTCAACTGTTTCAATTAGTTCATCTGATTCATAAGTTTCAACTTTTTTAATTGTTTCAATTTTTTCAATTTTTTTAATTACTTTATCTTCATCATCTTCATCATCAGCTATATCATCTAACCTTCTTTCTATTTTTTCTAATCTTTCTTCTATTAATCTTAATAATCCTTCTAATTTTTCATAAGAATTAATTATTTCGTTTTGCATTTCGCTTTCCATTCTTTTTATCTTTGATGAGGAAGAAGTTCAAGAAAAATGTATAATTCCAATTCCTTCAAAAACAGTACAAATTATGGAATTGTATATAGATAAATTAAGATGGATTAATTATGTTCCAACTTATAATGATATTATTAATAATGATTATCCTGCTATAGATAAATTTTTTGTTAAAAAACATAAAAAACATAACAGAAAATTTAGTTTTGAAAAACCATTTAATGTTGAAATTAATTTTACAGAAGATGGAAAACCTTCTACATTTCATTTTGTAGAAAAATTACCTATTTTTTGTAAAAATATTTTAAAAGATAATTTTTGTTCTTTTGGAGATAAATGTAAATACAATCATGATATTCCTTATTGTAATACTGTAAAAGAAAGATTAATATGCACTAAAGCTTCATGCAGATATAAGCATATTTCTCTATGTTCTGAATACCCTAAATGCAAAAATAAAGAGTGTAGATTATTTCATCCTACAAAGTCGGAACTATTAAAACTAAGAAAAGCTAAAACTAAATTATGCAAATATATACTTGATAAAAAAGAATGCTCTTTACAAGATAAATGTAAATATGCTCATACTAAAGATGAAATTAAAGAAAACGTAGAGAATTGTCCATTTAAACTATGTAAATTAACAGAAAAGAAAATAATGAAAAATAAAAAAGGTGAAAAAATAACTTTATATAAAAATGTTAATGATAATAAAAAGTGTTATTATTTACATGAGAATGAACAGATTGTAAATTATATTGTAAGAACTTTAAAATAAAAATAATAATATTTAATATTTATGACTTAAAAAAAATCTTTACAATTTATAAAAAATGTATAAGAGAAGAATGTTTTTAGATTATGAAAAGCATGAAAAATATGCAATAACTTTTAATATTAATTCAGATTTAGAGCATAAAGCAATAAATGATAGACATATTAAAGTATTCGCACAAGAAGATTTTACAGTAAAATCAAATTTATATAATAACATTTCTTTAATGTGTGGAGTTAAAATAGATAAAGGACATATATTGATTTCACTTGCAGAAAATTATAAACCAACACTAAGTTTACTAAATTCTGTTGTAATAGAATCTACTGATGATATTAAAATAACTTTATATAATAACGATAAAAAAGATATAAATATTAAAAAAGGAGATTTGTTATGCTGCATTTCATCTTATAATGGTGCTTTTAATGCAAATTATATATCACATAAGGTTACTTTAGAACCTGATAAAAAAGTAGAACAAGTTAGGTCCCAAAGGGACTCAGGCTCTGCTAGTCTTCAAAGTGATAAAGAATCTGTAAAATCTATATTAACAAGTATAGGAGACATAATTAAAGAAACTATATGTGACGAAGATAAACCTAGTTCAGATAAATCTAACAAAGCTAAAGACTCTACTGTATTTGATTTTGGTAAATAATTTATTAAAAAAGAATTAAACAAATTTTTCTTTATAGAAAAAGAATGCAATGTAATAATAAATATAAACAACTTTATCCAGATCTTAACCAGTTTTCAGAAAATCCATCTGCACCACCAATTTCTGATCATAACTTTAGATTACAAAAGATTAGTGAAATTCAGAATAAAATAGAATGTGAAAGGAAAAGAAGAGAGATCTTAAGTAAGAAATATCATAAACTTCAAGAATCATTTCAGCAGTTGATAATACATTACTAGTAAGCACTATGGCATTAGGAGCTGCTGGAGTGGGTTGTTTAACAACTGGTGTATTGGCTCCAGTAGCTATTGGATGTGAGGTTGCTGCATTAGCTATAGGAACAGTAAATTTAATAGGATCACAACTTAATAGAAAATTAAACTTAAAAGCAAAAAAGCATGAAAAGATTACAGTACTAGCTGATGCAAAACTAAATACAATAAGTAGTCTTATTTCTAAAGCTATATCAGATCAATATATTGATGATGTAGAATTTAATATGATACTTTTAGAACTTGAAAAGTTTCAAGCTATGACTGAACAAATTAGAACAAAATCTAAAAATGATATAGATGAGCAGACTAAAGAGTCAATATTTAATAAAGGAATAGAAAAAGGTACAAGTGATATTATAGAAGCGTTAAATATGAGATTTAACAAGAATCAAAGTATAGGAATGATAAATAATACTCTTAAGAATTAAAAACATATATTATGTATTTACTGAACATAACATATGTTGATTTAAAAAAATATTGCTTATAAAAAAATGTCATATGTAAAAGCTACAGATATTGAATCATGATTAAAATTAGCAAAAGAACTTGATGGGTTAAAGAAAAGTGTATATCAAGATTCTATTAATGAAAAGTTAGGTTATGATATTTTACAGACTAACTTGGAAAAATTCTACAAACCAATAATAGATAGTCAATCTGGAATAAAAGAAGGCTTATCTAAATTAGAAAATAAAGCTGATCAATTAGCTATTACTTTTTCAAATCCTGAATATATTACTGAAACTAAAGCAATTAGAAGAAATCCTTTCAGGATCTGCCACCTGAAGTTGTAAATAACATGACATTAGGAGCTATCGCAACAGAATATTTAAAGTTATATACTGCTAAAAATAGTAAAAAAGTATCAGATGACATATTTGGTATACATTACAATGAAGATGATAAAAAATTTTACATTGGTAAAAAACCGATAACTATTGAAGGTAATGATATAGCTATTGAAGATAAAAAGTACATTGGAACACCGGGTCTTTGGGAGATCATAGTAAAATCTCATCCTGTTAAATATACCAACGATGATCGTAATAAGTATAAAGAAATTTTAGATCAAACAGATGCAATTCGCTCTGATTTAAATTCAGCTAAACCAAGATCATCTAGAAGTTATAAATACACTAATGTAATAAAACCTATTTGGGAAGAGATGATTGGAAAGTCTGGAAAAGGAGTTATCATTCTTCCTAGTGATCCTAATGCACTATTTGATATGCTTAAATTACGCTTAGCTGCTTTACAAGCTGGTAATACTGGAGTTAAAAATGAAACTGTTGCTATTTGTGATGAGTTGTTAAGACAAGGTCATATAGATAATGATGAGTATAAAACATTGCAGAAAGCAATTTATTAAATAACTTAAAATGAGTTAAAAAATTATTTTATATATAAAAATGACAAAATACTATGATACTCTTATAAATCTTTCAGAAGGTCAGAAAGAAAAAATTAAAAAAGCAATTGAATCTGATACTAATGCTGTTATAAAATTAACACATCAAGATCTAAATGGTGAACATAAAATAGCTTTAACAGATTCACAAAGAAACAGAATGAAAGCAGCATATATAAAAAATACTGGTATAACACTTTCACTTAGTAGAGCACAACTTAAACATAATGTTAAAGTAAATGGTGGATTTTTACCTCTACTAGGAATAATTGGAAGTCTAATTGCGTCAAAAGTTGTTCCGGCTATAGCATCAGGATTATTGACTGGAACAGCTGCAGCTGCTGGAAGTACTATAGTTAATAAAATTGCTGGAATTGGTATTATTTATGTGAAAAAGAATGGTAGTGCATATAAAATTAGAAAAGTAGGAAAAGGAATATTTTTAAGCCCATGGAACGGTAGTTATAATTATTCAGATGGATATTATTTAAGAAATGGAAATAACTATACATCAGTAGGTAGAGGATTGTTATTAGAAAATCCTCCATTTAAGAATTGGAAAAGTTATGAGAAGATTTTTTAGGTTCTAAAGGGACCCTTGCTTCGCTGAACCATTTTAGATGTACTTTTTCAGATAAAGTTAAATATATATTTTTTAAAAAATATATATTTATTGATTCCACAACGAAGTTGGATAATAAAATAAATCTAATCCACTTCTATACTTTCCATTTAATAAATCAGAAGACAAATCTATAACAACAAATCCATGCTTTTTTGACCAAGCTTCATTACAAAACTTTTTAAATTCATCTAATTTCATATCATTTGAAACATGATCATTATAAATATGATTTACATTTTTTGAATCTTGTTTAAACAAGCATATAAAATTTGCATTTTCTCTTATCGTTCTCCTAGGCAACTCAAAATAATTTTGTGCTAAGTAGAATCAATCAACATTGCTATGTCTTCCTCTTATATAGTACTTTTCACATTTGTTTTGTTTGTTAATTGTAAATCATCGAATATCATTAAATTATTTTTAATACAGTTAAGATTTTCAGGTTCTAGTACATCCTCTACTGTTTCATAAAATTGACACTCTATATCTGTTTTATCTTTTAAGTCTCTTGAAATGTTTTTAATAATAAACTCTGGACTTACATTGTTTTTATTTATTTGATCTTGCAACTTAAATAGTTCAAGAATAACTTCTTTTGGTAATTTATTTTCAAAAGAATTTTTTAATATTTTATATTCAGGTTGGAAAAGAGATTTTCCAAAAACTTATAAATTATTATAGTCTAGCCAACCAGGTCTTAAAAGCAAGTTTAATAATAATGTTGTTTTTCCACAACCTGATTTTCCAACAATAATCCCTCTTATACTTTTAGGTAACAACTCATTATTATGACGTTTACCTTTATTTACATTCCATGATAAATCTATAATATCCATTTTTTATTTATGAAAAAGTATTTTTTAAATAGATTTATGTAAAATAAATTAAAGCAAATATACATATATATAAAAAATGTACTGCGTTAAATGTAAAAATAAAACAGATACACTCAACTCACAACATGTTGTAAGTAAAAATAATAGAAACATGCTAAGTGGAAATTGTGCACTATGTAGAACAAAAAAATGTCAATTTACAAAAGGAACAAGCGGAGGTGATTTAGTAGAATCTATTAATAAATTCACAAGTAATAAAAAATTACCTTTGCAAAAGTTTCCAGGTGAAATGCATTTACCAGGTATGAACTTTGCAGGACCTGGCACTAATTTAGATGAAAGATTAACTTTTACTGAAATGCCTAAAGAATGGAGCATGCCTGTAGATAGAGTTGATAAAACAGCTTATATTCATGATCTTGCTTATAAGCATTATCCAGACAAAGAGCATAGAAATATTGCTGATAAAATGATGATTGAACAAATGGATGCTATACCTAATCCTACACTACGTGAAAAATTAGAAAGAAAGATTATAAAACCTATCATATCTGCTAAAGTAAGGTTTGGTATGGGAAATAAAGAACCAATGAATTATGCCAAAAAAACTACAAGCGCACAGGAAAAAAGCAAAAGACGTAGGAAATAAAATAGACGTGAAATGGACTGATGAACTTGCAAATGAGCTTCATAAACCTGTTATAAAACATTTAAAAAAAAGAAAAGTGATTGCAAATGGAATTGATGATATATGGGCTGCTGATTTAGTTGACATGCAATCTTATTATAAATTTAATAATGGTATAAAATAGTTATTAATGGTCATTGATATATTTTCAAAGTATGGATGGATATTTCCATTGAAAAATAAGACAGGAATTGAAGTTGCTAATGCATTTGATAAAATATTTAAAGATAGGAAATGCAATAAATTATGGGTTGATAAGGGTTTAGAATTTTATAATAAGCATGTTAAAGCATTAGGTGTGCATCTCTATTCAACTGAAAATGAAGAAAAAAGCTGTATATATATACATATATATACTTTTAATATCATTACATATATGTAATGAAAGTAGTATATTAGCATATAGTATATTGGCAATAAAATCAATATTTAGCAAATACTGATATAGTCAAACACAACCTCAAATTTGTAATGGCAATGCTGCCTTTTATTTGTTCCAGAAAAAGTTGGCCGAGATAGCAACAATTTATCATCCATTCTAGGGATAGTCACAATATCTGGTGAATTAGGCATCTTAAAAATATCACCTTTTTTCCGAAGAAAACTGATGTAACTTCTTCTTTTATAAAGTTTACACATAAAACCTTTCCAACATAGAACAATTTTTTTTTTTGTTGTTTCAAATTTAACCAATACAAAGTAATCTTCTTTAGGATATATATCACAAGCACACAAATCATCTTCTAGGATTATTAAACATTTTTCATTTGTGGCTGTCAAATGTTCCAATACAGAATCATCTTTTTTAAGTAATTTTTTGTTAATCTTCTGTAAATTTGCTTTTAATTCTTTTGTAAGTTTGACTAACTTTTTATTGCAGAGCCTTTTCTCAATCCGATCTCTCTCAGGAGTGTCTGTGGCAATGGTAGAGCAACCCTTCTTCCTTTCCCTTCTTTTACAGTTTTTTTTTTCCAGATTTCGGAAAACCTCTGAATTGTTTAGGGCTGATAAAGAAATCTGATGATGTAGACAGATTAACCATGGTATCATTGGTAACTAGTTTGTTTGTATCTATAGTAGTAGAGGTAGTGGGCTCTGCATTTGGTGAAACATGTGGGTGAAAAAAATTATCAGAAGTAATGCTTACGTGATTTTTTATGCAAGTATTGTTAACATCAAAAGTTCTGTCTGTCACAGAACTGCACATGAAATCAATATCTGTAAACACATTCCTGTCATAAGGAAATATACCTGCCTTTTTAAAAGCAGCTACAATGTTAGATGGTGTTATGGCTTTCAGAAAAGCAAGCCCTACAGATGCAGCAACTTGGTAAATTGTAAATGTTTTTCCAGGATTGTGGAGCATCCAGGAATCAATTGCTGCATTATATGCAGTTTTAAATGGCCCCATAACTCCCACATCAAGTGGTTGTAACTTATGCGTGGAATGAGGCGGTAATGTCAAAATGGTCACTCCATGCTCCTTTGCTAAATTTAACACTGCTATAGATAAGTGCGCTTGGAAATTGTCATATATTAATAATGATGGATTTTCTTTTGTACTTGACGAGAACTTGATAAAGTGATTCATAACACCTAAAAAAAGTTCACCGTTCATCCAGCCTGTTTTACAAGATCCAGAAGGAGCTCCTAACAACATATGCTCCTTGAAATGCACTCTTGGAAAAATAATTACTGGTGGAAGATATTGTCCAGAAGCACTGATTATTATTCATGTTGTGACAAGGGTTCCTCTTTCAGCACTTGTGACAGAGTGAAAAAAGGTGTGAAAGAGTGTTTCAGCAGACACTCTTCACACCTTTCTTTGCAAGAACCTAAACATTTAGAGGTTATATATAAGAAAAAATATGCCACGAATAAAAATATACCTATTATTGAAGATTAACATACCTTTTGTGGGTTCTGCACGGTAATAGTTCCAGTTTCATCAAGGTTAAAAATCCGAGTTCCATTGGCAAATATTGGTGATCTAGCAAGAATTTCTTTTAATTTATCAAAAAATATATTTACATTATGGGCATTAAATGATGTTGCCCTTGAGAGAGAACAACCTTCAGGTGTTCTAAGAGACAAATCTGGATGTCGCTTTCTAAAATTATTCATCCAATCAATACCTGCCATTGAGTCTTTGTGCCACTTCTGTGGAATACTAATTTTATTAATGGTTGCCATCTCAAAAGCTATACACCGACATTCTTTAATTGGAAGGCCATAGAACATTCTTGAACAAGTCAAAATATATTCCTTTAATTCTAATTCCTGCTTGTCTGTAAATATTCTTTTAACATAATAATTCGGGCTAAGTCTTGTATTTTCATCAAGCAAAAATTTTTTCCAATAACGACGAAGAGTTGGATAGGGTATTTTGGAAGTTATTGCAGTTTCTCTACTACTTTTTCCTTTTTGGATCGAATGTAATGCATCCTTCATATTTTTACTGAAGGTTTTTGCTTTTGAAGTTGTTCTTTTATAGACTCGAGGCATTATAGCATGTGGTAAAAATAAATGCAATGTTGCACACAAGTTTTCTAATGATATACTAAGATATTAAAGCCAAACGTAAATATGTTTTTACGCTGAAGTCAAAACTTTTTTAACGTGAAGTATTAGTTAGCCGCGGTTCACTCCTACCCGTGATGGAATGGCTCATTTCTCCCCAAGCTGTGCAACTGAATTAAAACATTAAATGTTCAATAAGTACGTGGTTTGTGCATGTAAAATACTTTGTTCTAAAAACTACATGTTTTATTAGTAAATTTTCAACCACTATCTAATGTCTCAAAACAACCGGAATGCTCATTAAAGAAGTTTCAAAAAATACAAAAAATTTACTTTTGCACAGAAAAGGGTTGATGATAACGTTAACGCAGACACTCACACCAAGAAGGGGTAAAAAAATTGGATTTTGTTAACAACAACTTGTATGCAACTACTTGTTGAAAATTTTGAGTCTTTTTCATTTCCCGTTTTAGCTGTAGGATCAACGGTTCACTCCTACCCTTGGCTCACTCCTACCCATCCTCCCCTAAAGTAAGAATAATTAAAAAGAAAGGAGCGTTTGAAAAAGGATACACACAAAGATGGACTGAAGAGGTATTTACAGTATCACAAGTTCAGTACACAGATCCACCTACTATTTAGGATTGAAAAGGTTATTCGTAAACAAGGTAATAAATCATTTGTAAAGTGGTATGGGTATCCTGATACTTTTAACTCATGGGTTGATAATACAGAATTGAAAGCTATTTAAAATTATCTTACATATAAAAAAATGAACAACTCAAATGTAAATGTTAATATATGCGTATCAGCTACTTCTGGTAATGCTAATACAAATACAACTGTAACGACAACGACTTCACATTATAGCGCTTCTGGATCGAACAAATGATACAAGAAAAAAATTGTGCATTTTACAATAAAAATAATTTTTTTGAAATGAATTAAATAATTTTCTTTACATAATAAAAAGAATGGAAAACGAAATGGAAAACGATATGCGAGACGAATTAATTAATTCTTATAAAATAACAGAAGAATTAAAATTAGAATATAAATTAAAAACAGAAAGACTTGAGGAATTAAGAGATAATAAAGGTTATTTTGAAAATGAAATATCTAATCTTAGAGATGTACTTAATCTTAAATATGATCTTGATTTTGATATTAATCTTGATCTTGATATAATAAAATTAGAAAATAGATTAAAAAAAGAAGAAGAAAAAATACTAGACTTGATGAATAGGTTAGAAGAATTAAAACTAGAATTAAAGTTAGAAAAATTAAAAACAGATATATTAATAGGTGACAAAATATTAAAAGAAGAAATGATAAAATGTGGAATGGAAGATAAATTTGGATTAATGTCATATTTAATATTAGATAATAAAGTATTAGAATATGAAAAATATGATAAAGAATTAAAAAAACTAACATGTTTAGAAACTGATAAAAAAAGAATAGATGAATTAAAATTTAAATTACAATTTAAAGATGAAGTATTAGAAGACTTGAAAGAATGATTTAATTCAAGATCTGAATTAGTGATTGATAAAGAAAGAATGAATAAATTGTTAAATTATTTTGGATTTTATGGATATAATAAAATAGAAATTAGATTTAGTGTTTGATAAAGAAAGAATGAATGAAGAAGAAAGAATAGAAAGAATAGAAAGAAATGTAAAAGAACTGGAAGAATTGAATAAATGTAAAGTATGGAAATATTTGAAAGAATATAAAGAAGAAAAAAATAAGCCAAAGTTTAAAAAGATAATAGAAAAGTTAGAAGTAGAGATATTAATAGAGATAGAAAAGTTAGAAGAGTTAGAAGAAAGAGTAGAAGCAATAAGATTAGATAGTGATATAAAACTAGTAACAGATGCAGGATTAGAAATAAAAAGATTAAAAAGAAGATTAGATCATAGTTAATTATATATTTTTTTAAAAAATATATAATTTTTTGAAAATGAGTTGAATAATTTTCTTTTGTATATAAAAAAGATGTCATATGTAGGTATTGAAAATTTTGATGAAGCAAATTTATATGTTAAAGAAATAATTAAATTTAATAAACCTGTTCCACATCAAAAAATAGTTATTGGCTACAACTATTCAGATTGTTCAAAGGCTTTAAGAGTAAAAACTCCAAAAATGTTATCATATGGAATTAATGAAAATAGAGATCTAAAAACAAAAGAACTTACAGGATATTCGATCCCTTTTGTATGTGAAAATGATATATTTATCACAATTATTGAAGCTATTGAAAAATTTTGTAGAGATAAAGTTACTGAAAATGAATCAATGTTAAAAAAAGGTGGTATGAAAAGCCTTAATATACAAAACTTGAATATTTTAAAGTACAAAGATGATGACCCTAAAGCACATCCAATTCTATATGCAAAAATACCTATAGATTTTAAAAGTAAAAAGATGGATCAAGTATTTAGGAAAAAAAATGAAGGTGATATTTTAGGAGAAAGTCTTATTAAAAAAAGATGTGACGTTGTTGGATGCTTAGCAATTGATGGTGTATATATCGGATCAATGATTCAATCTATTCAAGTAAAATTATTAGATGCAGTTGTATATAAAAAAGAGTACAAGATAGAAAGATTAAGGTTTTATATTAAAGATGCTGATTTAGAAAGCGAAGATGATGATTTAGAAAACGAAGATGATTAAGATAAAGATTAAAATATTTATTTTTTATATTATTAGTAATATAAAAAATGAGATAAATAAAATAAAATATATAAAAAATGTATATTGAAATAGAAAAAGATAAATAAAATCCAGTTATAACTAAATTTGATGATATTATTAAACTTGATGAAAATAAAGAGTATGAAATGGCTCTTGATAGATTTCAAACTATTCTATATAGTAGTTTAAATAAAAACAAAAAAGTATATATATTAAATAATCTTGTAGATGGAAAAATTGTATCTAATATTGGTAATGCTAAGAAAACGACTGTAATGTATTCATTTATGCCTATTATTGTTTCTAAAAATTCAGTTATTAATGAACAACCATTATCTAAAAAATATTTTCCTTTAAAAACAATTTCAGAAATGAAAATTGATATCATTGATAACTTTAATAAACCTATAGATTTTAATAATGAAAGATTTACCATAGAATTTCATATAAGAGAGAGAAAAAGTAAGTTCTTTTAGAACTAGTATAAACTTTTTATATTGAAAGCGATATAAAAAATTATTATATATATAAAAAATGTCAAAAACAATACATATAACTTCAAACGATACTCTTATAAATACTAATATGGTGGTTCCTATTGAACTAGATGAAAATAAAGAGTATGGAATAGCTCTAAAAAAATTAATGACTTAAAATAGTTTTCCAAATATTATTGAAAGATTAAACAATACTATAAATATTACTATAGAAGCTAGTGATAGTCCTGGTTTTCAACAAATTAAGATCCCAACAGGACTTAAAAATATAAATACATTTGTAACTAGATATGTAATGACTACTCTTAAAGATCAACTTGCTAAATATAAAGAGTCTTTTAAAGATGTTACAGACGCTGAATCTTTAAAAAAAAAAGCTGTATATGATAGTATAAAACTTGATCCTACATCTATTTGAAGCAAATTTTAATACTGAAAAATCACAGATTATTATTAATAGAAGTAGCAATATTAGAATACAATTTGACGATGACTCAATAAAAGATCTTTTAGGTTTTAATAATAGAGATCGTGATGGTAAACTTATAATATTTAACTCATCAAAAGTATATATTTCAGATAAAGTAATAGATATAAATCATATTAATACTATTCGTGTAACAAATAGCCTTGTAACAGACTCAATTATAGCAATTATATATATATTCATTTTATCCATCTACACCAATTGGTTGGAAAATTGTTGAAGTACCAAATAATCCAACTTATTATAGATTATTATTAAAAAAATTTTGGATATGAAAACAACAATAATGGATCAAGATGGGCATATACTTAATTTACAAGGAGAACCAATAAGTATTGAATATGAAATAAAAGAAATTGTGTCAAAATGTAAATCAGAGCATCTTTTAGAAAGACAAGTATCTCTTTTAGAAGAACAAAATGAACTTTTAAAAAAACAATTAAGAAGATAGCATTGATCGTAAAAGCGATCTAACTAAAAATATTACATATATAAAAATGTTAGATATAAATAAAAAATCATATACACACAAGTATGTAGTAGGTGGAAGTGGAGTATTTACAGATATAAATAATATGTATAATCAGGCAAAATCTTCTGATTTTTTTAGAGCATTATCTGGTATGAAAACAATGTTAACTAATCATTTTAATAAAAATGGACCAATAATAATAGTTTAGCGTAGCCAGGATCGCAAAAGCGATCCAAGCTCAAAAGGGACTCAGATTCATGCTAATGAATTAAAAAAAAATATACAGTAAATATAAATGTTAGTTATAAATAATAAAGGATATACACACAAGTATGAAGTAGGTGGAAGTGGATTATTTACACCTTTTATAAATATGATTAATAAGCAAGCATTTAATAATGTACTAAAATCATCTCGTATTATAGCTAGTAGAGCAGCTGCTACAGATTTAGGAAAAACTGCTGTAGATGCAGCTAAGTCTGCAGGAAAAGAACTTGCAACTTCTGCAATATCTACTGCTAAAGAAATTGTTGTAAATAAAGGTAAAAAAATAATAGAAAATGTAAATAAATCATCCAAGCTAGCAAAGCCTGGGTCCCAGAGGGACCTAACACCTGAAAATAAACAAGAACTTAAAAATTTAATAAATTCAGTAAATGAAGTAGTACCAGACATTAATAAAATTATGATGGGATCATCAATAAAAAGTAAACCTGTTAGAATACAAGATTTAGTTAAAAAACATAAAGGCGATGGCTTAGAATAATATAATTTTATCAAAATAGTTAGATTTCATTAAAATGATTTTAAAAAATTATATTGCATATATAAAAATGGTAAAATCTGATATATTTAATATTACTGACAAATTAAGATTTGATGAAGAAATCAAAAAGTATGAAGAATATGAATTTACACCATCTGTTAATTCTAATTTAAATTCAGGAGAAATAAGAATTTATGTTGAAAATAGTGATTCTTTGTTTCATCCACATGAATCATATTTAGAAATTGAAGGAAGACTTGTAAAAGCAGATGGAAGTGCATATGCAAATGCAGATGCAATAACACTAACACACAATGGGCTTATGCATTTATTTGATAGAATTGAATATAAGTTCTATGATTCAGTAGTTGAATCAGTTAATTTTCCAGGTAAAGCAACTACAATGCTTGGAATGTTGAAATATCCAAATGACTTTCAACAATCAAAAGCAATGAATTAATTGTGGTTTAAAGATACTACATCAACTGCAGATTTAGTTAATAATGCAGGATTTTCAGCAAGGCAGCAATATATCATTCAAAAGGTTCATTTGAACTTAATATTCCATTAAGACATATTCTTGGATTTTGTGATGACTATGAAAAAGTTTTTTATGGATTAAAGCATGAACTTTTCTGTTAAGAGCAAGTGATGATAATGCAATTTTTAAAGCTACCGGTGTAGGTGCAGGAAAAGTAAATATTACTAGAATACCATTAATGATGAGACGTGCAACTCCATCTGCTGTAGCAGATTTAGAACTTACTAAAATAATTAAATCACAAGAAACACTTGATCTAGGTTTTAGATCGAGGTACTTAGACAAAATGAATGTTCCACAAAATACATCATTTGACTGGAGATTAGGAGTAAGAACTACTGAAAAACCGAGATATATACTTGTTGGTTTTCAAGTAAATAGAGAAGGAAATCAAGAACAAAATGCTTCATTATTTGATCATTGTGATTTAAAAAACATGTGGATTGAACTTAATGAAGAAAGATATCCTGCTACTAATTATAATTTATCATTTCCAAATATGAAAATTACTAGAGCATATAGACATGCATAGATTATTATAATATGACAAATCTTATTAGTCTATGTGGTATAACTCCTTCAGACTATAGAGATTTATATCCTATTATGTATTTTAATGTAAGTAAACAATCAGAAAGAATGAAAGATTCAACAGTAGATATTAGGCTTAAAGCAGAATTTAATACACCTGTTCCAGCAGGTACTATAATATTTGCTCTCATCATTTCAGATAGAATAGCAAAACTGTCTTCTAATGGAGATAGATTAAGATTTGAATATTAGGTTCCTTTGGAACCCAGGCTTCGCTAGGTCATGAAGTAACTTATTCTACTCTACGCAAAATTTAAAAAAATATAAAAATGTGATTTTTTATAGAAAATTCTATAAAAAATTGAAAATGATTTAAATATTTTTCTTGCGTATATAAAAAGAATGAGTGACAAAATAAAATATACAAAAAAGTATTTATTAAAATTACTAAAAGAAAATAATGTACAACAAACATCTAATAATCCAATGGCGTTAGTTATGATTGCTATGGATAACAATTTAATTGATAAAGAATCTGTACAATCAAATATCATTACTAAAAAAGAAAAAGTTAAAAAAGTAAAAATTAAAAAAGAAAGAATTAAAAAAGAAAAAGTTAAAAAAGAAAAAGTTAAAAAACCTAAAAAAGAAAAACCAATAAAAGAGAGAAAGCGTGCAGGAAGACCAAGAATTCATCCTATGAAAGAAAAAAAAGAAAAAGATCCTAAATATGATAGACTTGTAACAATTAGAACAAATCCAACAACTATAAAACTAACTAATGTAGAAACTGGAGAAGTTAAAACATACAATTCTAAATATGATTATATCAGAAAAGAAAAACATGGGCATATATATTTAGAAAAGTATAAAGGAAAAGTTAAAAATGGTGTATTAATAGAATTAATAAGAACTGGATTTGAAGGAATTAAATTAGAATGTCCTGAAATTACTCAAGCAGATGAAAAAGAAGATTTATAATTTTTTAAATTATTTTTATAGATAGTCTATAAAAATATGACAAATAAATTTATTTAAATAATTTTTTAATTTTTTTAAAATATTTTTTAATTTTTTGTACAATAAAAAAATTGAAAATGACATAAATAAAAAAAATCTTATATATATAAAATGGAAAATATGAGATAAACAGAATTAAAAGAAATCGCTAAAGAGCGAAAAATTAAATATTATTATAGAATGAGAAAAGCAGACTTTTAAAATCAATAAATGCTTCTCAAAATATATTAGACGAACCTATTCCAAGTAATATCACACAAAATACTTTAACACCTACACAATATGTTCCAAGTAAGTATATTAATATCGTTCCTGAACCTATTAAAAGTACTGCAAATGATAAAATCGAATCAATAAAATCTACAGTTTCTAATTTGTATAAAAGGTTTGGATTTAGAAAACAAATAGAATTCAAATTAACACAATCAGCTATTAAAAATGTGACAAGACAATTTTCAGCTCAAGGAGTTGTAGGATATGATGCTTTGTCCTTTATGAACTTAGCTAAAAATAATGTCATTAAAATACTTAATAGCAATAAAGGATCAAAAATTAATATTGATCTTTTATGTGAAATGGAAAGTACTGATATTATAACAGGAGAAACTATAAAAAGTATTCCAATTTTTAAATCATAATCAGAAGTTGTTTTAGAATCAACAGATTTAAATGACTTTTATGAAAGGGCTAAATAAAAAATTTTAGAATACATGGCTACATTTCAACGAACAAAATCAAATTGGAGTTTTGTATCAGTTGTAGAGATGAATATAAATATCATTGAATATAAGCCTATTAAAGGTAAATCTTACATTCCTCTTCCTAAAGAGTTGGCAGCTAAAAAAAACAATTATTAATATGAAGAATGAAGACAACGAATGCTTTAAGTGGTGTGTTGTCAGATTTTTTAATCCTAAAGAAAAAAATTCTGAAAGAGTAGATAAAGATTTAAAAGAACAATCTGAGAAATTAAATTGGAAAAAAATAAAATTCCCAGTGTCACTACAACAGATTACTCAATTTGAGAAAAATAATCAAGACATAAGTGTTAATGTTTTTGGTTATGAAAGTTCAGTTTATCCTTTAAGAATATCAAATAAGAAAAATAGACAGCATAAAATAGATTTATTACTCATTTCAAATGATGAAACTACTACGAATGGATCCTTCGGATCTAGAGAAGCCTGTAAGCCTACTCATTATTGTTTAATAAAAAGTTTAAGTAGATTACTTTCATCACAAATATCTAAAAATGAACATGAAATGTTTTATTGTAGAAATTGCTTGTTAGGATTTAGTACTGAAGAATCTTTATCAAAGCATAAATTGTATTGTGATACTCATGATTCAGTACGAATAGAACTTCCAAAACCAAATACAATGATTGAGTTTAAAAATTATAACAAGTCTATGAGAGTGCTCTTTGTAGTCTATGCAGACTTTGAAAGTTTTATAAAATCAATCAACACTTGCTCACCTAATCCAAATGAATCTTATACAAAGCAATACCAAAAGCATATACCTAGTTCATTTTGTTACTATATTAAATGCTTTGATGAAAGTATTGAGAAAACTATTGAGGAAACTATTGGTCACAGCATACTAGCTACATTTACTGCAGATAGTGAAGATGATGATGTAGCACACATTTTTGTTGATAATTTAGAAGCTGATATAAAGAAAATATATCATAAATATTTAAAATTTTCAAAAAATATAATATTTACTAGTAAAGACAAAGAAAATTTTGATAATGCAAAAATATGTCACATTTGTGAAAAAGATCTTAATGAAGATAGAGTAAAAGATCATTGTCATATTACTGGAAAATATAGAGGTGCTTCACATAATGAGTGTAACTTAAATTACAAAATTCCAAATTTCATACCTGTCTTTTTTCATAATTTATCTGGATATGATTCTCACTTATTCATAAAAAAATTATCAGTAAATGGAAAATCAGAAGAAAAAATAAATTGTATACCTAACAACGAGGAAAAGTATATCAGCTTTTCTAAACAAATTAAAGTTGATGAATATATTAATAAAAAAGGAAAAAAAGTTGAAATTAAAAAAGAACTACGTTTTCTTGATAGTTATAAATTTATGGCTTCTAGTTTAGATGAATTAATAAAAAATTCAACAAAAGATCTAGATTTATGTTCAAATAAAAAATTAAATTTATTGTTAAGAAAAGGTGTTTACCCCTATGAATGGGTAGATTCTATCAGTAAATTAAACGAAACGCAATTACCTCCTAAAGAATCATTCTTTTCAAGATTAAATGATGAAGAAATAAGCGATGAAGATTATTTACATGCACAAACTGTATGGAAAGAGTTTAATAGTGAAACATTTAGAGATTACCATAATTTATACAATGTTGCAGATGTATTATTATTAGCTCATGTATTTGAGAATTTTAGAGATGTATGTATAAAAAACTATAAATTAGATCCTGCTTGGTACTATACATCACCAGGATTAGCTTGGGATGCTGCATTGTTAATAACAAAAGTAAAATTAGAATTATTAAGTGATTATGATATGATCTTAATGATAAAGCAAGGAATGAGAGGTGGAATTAGTATGGTTCCTAACAGGTTAGGAACTGCTAACAATAAATATATGGAAAATTATGATGAAAGTAAAGAATCTACTTACATACAGTATTTAGATGCTAACAATTTATATGGATGGGCAATGAGTAAACCACTTCCAACGCATGGATTTGAGTGGATGAGTGAGGAGGAATTAAAAAATTGGAAATCTACTTCTTGCATATTATAAGTAGATTTAGAATATCCTGAACATTTACATGATGTTCATAATGATTATCCACTCGCTCCTGAACGATTAAAAATAGACAGAGTTGAAAAATTAGTAACTAATTTAAATCATAAAAAAAATTATATCATACACTATGAAAATTTAAAATTGTATGAAAGATTAGGAATGAAATTAACAAAAATTCATAGAGGAATAAAGTTTGAAGAAAGTGCATGGTTTAAAGAAAGTGCAATAAGTTTTGAAGAAAGTGCATGGCTAAGTAAGTACATTAATCTCAATACAAATTTGAGAACAAAAGCTACTAATGAGTTTAAAAAAGACTTTTTTAAACTCATGAATAATTCAGTATTTGGAAAGACAATAAAAAACATTGAAAACAGAGTTGATGTGAGATTAGTTGCTAAAAGAGAAGAAGCTATAAAATTAGCATCAAAACCTAACTATGAAAGTAGAACGATATTTGATGAAAATTTGATAGCTATTGATATGAAAAGAACAAAACTAGTTTATAACAAACCCATTTACTTAGGTATGTGTATTTTAGATTTGAGCAAAACACTAATGTATGAATTTCATTATGATTACATCAAAAGTAAATATGGAGATAGAGCTAAACTGTTATATACAGATACAGATTCATTAGTTTATGAAATAAAAACAAAAGACTTTTATGCAGATATTGCAAATGACATTGAAAGTAAATTTGATACAAGTGAATTTGATAAAAATTATCCAGCTGTTAAAAATGGATTTAAAGTAGGAATAAATAAGAAAGTATTAGGAATGTTTAAAGATGAGTCAGCAGGAAAACAAATTGCAGAATTTATAGGACTCAGATCAAAATTGTACTCTTTCAAAATAGATGGAGAAGATAAAAAGAGATGTAAAGGAGTGAAGAAAAATGTTGTTAAAAAATGTATAACACATGAAGATTATAAAGATTGCCTTATAAATAGAAAAGATCAGATGAGAAAAATGAATGTTATAAGATCTCATTTACATGATGTTTATACTGAAGAAATAAACAAAATAGCACTTAGTGCAGAAGATGATAAAAGAGTTATTTTAGAAGATGGTATACACACATTAGCGTATGGTCATTATAAATTAAAAGATAAACCCAACTTTTCATTTCAGATTGATTGGAATGAAAGTGATAATATTGACAAGCCTAACTTTTCATTTCAGATTGATTGGAAATAAACAGGCAGGCAGGCAAGTAATTTTTTATATCTAAAAGAGATCTAAAAAAATTTTCATTGGATTTGTTGGTATAAAGATGGAGATGATAAATTAAGTTTTGACTCTTATGCACTACCACCACCAGTTGAACTTGTTCAATATTTACACAATCCTGTTTATTATAATAGTAAAAGAATTCAGTTTGGAGACACTTCCTTTTGTGGGCACTTGTGTTTATATGTTTTAAAAAAGCTAGATGATGGTGTTGATTTTCAAAGTATTGAAAATTCATTATATTGAATTAAGCCTCTTTAAGACACAGGATTTGTGAAAACGATCTAAAAAAAATATATATAGTATATAAAAATGAGTATGAATATAGCCGGTAGTACTTCAATGTATGGTTACACAACAGATGGATTAAATATCAACATTAATGTTGGCAATACAGCCACTACTGATGTTGATTTGAATTCACATAAACTTATCAATGTAGCTGATCCTACAGATGCACAAGATACAGCTACAAAGAATTATGTAGATAATAATCAAACTTCTAGCAGTGCATGTCTAAAATTAGATGGAACTAATAGTATGAGTGCTAATATAAATTTGAATTCACATAAACTTATCAATGTAGTTGATCCTACTGATGCACAGGATGCAGCTACAAAGCATTATGTAGATAATAATCAGATTTCTAGCAGTTCCTATCTAAAAATAGATGGAAGCAACAGTGCAACTGCTAATATAAATTTAAATACAAATAAACTCATCAATGTAGCTAATCCTACTAACGCACAGGATGCAGCTACAAAGCATTATGTTGATGATATACAAAATCAAAGTTTAGATATCATTCCCAATACAAGTTTGACATGTTTTGGATTAAAATATCAAACCATATATGGCACTCCAGGATCATACACTATTTATAGTTATAGTGGTAGTTCAGGAATTCTTAGAAAACTATGGATTGCATTTATGGGAACAGCTAGCAGTGGAAAAACTGTACCTGGTTCATTATTTTTAAAAATATACGCTGATAATGAACTATGCATAAGTAATGATGCTACTTCTGTAGGAGGTACTGGAATAAATAATACAGCTTTAGCTTGTGATATGTTGTTTTCACCACTTGGAGGACCCTTTTATGCTAACTCTTTACAAGGATGTAATGTATACAGTAGTACTGGATTAGGAGGATATTTTACACTAGATCTTCCTTTTACATCAAGTTTTTACATACAATTATACAACACAACAGGCAATTCAGTGACATTTTGGCTACAACTATTTATCACAAGAACTTCATCGTTACAACAAGCATTAACTAGTTTTAATCCGCTAATACCTCGATCCATTTCATCACTTAAACTTTACTCCTCAGTATTTAGATTTACTAATGCAACTTATGGAAATGAATATATCTTAATGGATGCTATGGATAAAGGAAACGGAGTGTATTTGAAATACATTAGAATGCATGTTGTTGGAGGAGTTAGTAACTGGGGAGAATCAAGAGTACGCATATACGATGGATATAGTTCTCCTATAAATAGTAACTCAGTTGTTACTCCTTGGACACCCTAAAGCGATAATAATTATAGAACATTTTCTGGATATGATGTTAACAGTAGATGTATTTTCATTTCATCTGGTTTAGAAGATTTTTACTTATCTTCATAGAGTGGTGCAAATTTAACCTCTTTTAATAATACATCATCAGGATTATTGTATCAATCTACTAGTGAAATTGTTTCAGGAACTACAATTTCATTCTATAGAAATTTTGATCAATCTAAAAGTATGCCTAGCGTTGGTAGTGGTAGAAGAATGGTAGTGACGCTCAACTGTGGTGATGCACAAGTTGGACAATCTGAAACTTATACTTTATTGTTAGGGCAATGCTACTACTACGCATAAGCGCATGCGCACCGAGCAAAATAAGTCACGTGACCTGTTACGTCACACAATAGAAACGAAATTGATACTAATTTTTGAATCTAAAAAAATGATCTAAATTTATATAAATTTAAAAATTTATTTCTTAATTATACAATTTATACAAAATATGGATGATAATGAACCCTATATTTATTTAAATATAAGGTTGAAAATATGGTTGAAATGAAAATGAGCTAGAACCGGCATATCCTATCTACTAATAACAGATCGGCTTGACAAACTTTAAAACGAGTTCAATAAAAGCAAATCGAAGGTTATAATAATTGAAAAATACATCAACGGTATAATGGAAAGTATCAACTTTCAAAAATAAAATTTCTTAAATAAAATATCGGAAACAAACAGTCTGATGGCCAACAAAATTAACAAATAAAAAAAAAAAAATTGACCATGAAAATTGTTCACGCTGTTATAACCTAAGGATTGCTAACTTAATTGAGCTGCCCATGGAGTATTGGAATGTTTGTACAAAGAAAGTTAAAGATCTATTTAGAAACAAACTGGGAATCTCTGAGGACAAAATAGTTGAAAGAGCTCATCGCATTGGGAAAATAAATAAAGATAAATCTCCAAGAACTATAATTGAACCCGTCATTTCGAAAAGGGCACAAGTCCATTTATTCAAACTTTTCAGGATCAACAAAAATAACTTTATTAGAAAAAAAGTCTATGGTGCTAAAGAAACTAAAGATAACAGTAGATATATAAAAGTTATACATAAGTATTTAGAGTTTTATTTGTTATAAAAAAATAATATATAACACATATATTTCTAATTTAAATTTATGGACTTATGTCTTTTTCAAAATGAACGCTTTTTTGTATATAAAAAACCAAAGATTATCAGAATAATAATGATTTATTATTACACAAAAACATTTATTGTTAGGTAATCATCAATTATTTCTTCGAATTCATTGTTTGCCGAATTTGTTGGTGAAGCAAAAACCTTTGTATAGAAGTTTTGGTACTCTTCTATTGAATATGGAATATATTTTTTCATATTTTTTTCAAATCTGATATATTTTTTTCATTGATAGGTAATTTTCCAACATATGCAGGAGTACTACTTAATGGTAAGGTTGACCGGGTACCCATCCTTTGTAATAGCTGGAAATTATAACTGACTAAGCAATCTATGCATTCACATGTTTTCACTAAACCTGCTGTGGTAGTAGAGAATGTGAAATGTAAAATTTTAGAAATACCAAAAGTAAGTTTTTTGTCCTTGGGTACTCCTTTTTATATAGGAATCCAGAGATAGCACAAGTTTCTTATAATGGTTTAGCCACCATTTTTTTACATCGTTGGTGTGTAAATCCGATCATTTTTTTGAATGTCGTTTTGCTGTTCCAAACATTCTATCGTTTGGCAAGAATGAGTGACCTCTTTTTGGTATGTAATATTGTATCTCATTTATATTGCTATCTAGTTCAGCTACCAGTGATAAAAGTATTTGGACCGTGGCATGACTTCTGTTTTGGCCTGCACAACCATCAGAAAATAGGTGCAGCTCTTTGGCTATGTTGCCAATATTTTTAAAGATATAATTCAGCACTAAGGTACATACTTCGCTCACGTACTTTTGTTAATGTATCTCCAGGTAATGCATTGCATCGTGATCACAGAGATTTACCTCTGTAATCTATAGGCTGCTCTTTTTTTTTTTAATATAATGGATAAATGTCTAACTTGTTTCATAGAAATTCCATGCATACAGCAAAAAGATTTCTTGCGTACTTTTCTTATCATACCTTCAATCTTAATGTGATAAATAAAAGAAAATTCTTTTTTCTTAGGTTCTTTAGATCTAAACCATCTTCCCTCTTTTCAATCAATGACTGCAAGTATGTGTCTTGAGCATTTTTACAATCAAATTTGTTAACAGACTGAATTGTACTTTCTATAAAATCTTCAAGTACAAGCTCCATACTTTTTGAATTACATCTGTAAATAAATAGAATTATTGAGGTAATATTGTAATAATTATATATCAAGATGTTTTACCTCCAATTATTGGTGGTAAAACATGAGTAAATAAGCATAAATTTGAGAACGAATATAGTCATACTCTAAAGAACAAAAAACTAACCTGCAAGAAGCACCCGTTTGACTTGGTGACACAGCAATTTTGGCTTTTTTTATTTTTTTGTGTTTATAATTTCCACTGTTTCTTATATAGACACTCTTTTTCTAGATTTATATGCATTTTCAGCAAGTTCGCGATTTTCCATTTTTGTTACAAAAAAAGTGAAATTACGTCACTACAGTTGGGCTTTGTTTCACTTGAAAAAGGCATAGGTCCGGGACTTGTGCCATTTTCAAACAGACTTTAATTTTCATTTGCATTTAAAGTTGACTTGTGGCATATGAAAATGTTTCTCCTTCAAAGGGAATATGTAAAACACTTGAATAAATAAAATTGCGTTAAAAAGTGAAATTTGAAAAAAGTGTGACTTGTGCCCTTTTCGAAATGACGGGTTCAATTATTAAACCTGCTAGACTTTCAAAATAAAAATAAAATCTTAAAGTTATCAAAAAACTCAAAGGAACCGGAATAATCATTAATGAAGACTACGCAAACGAAACGATGGAAATAAGAAAAAAGCTATGGGAAGGTGTTAAAAGATTTCGAAAGGAAGGTAAATTCGCTATTATCAAATATGATAAAGTATTCGTCAGAGATTTTCGTAAATAATATTAATTTTAACAAAGTACTTAATCGAGATTTGTGAAATAGTTCTATACATTTTTTATTATGCTGGCACGTTTTAATTTATCGCCTTTTTACTGTAAAGTGCGACAAATTAAAACATTGTGTAAAGTTTACATAATGACTTACGAAAACAAAAACAAAATAAAAGATTTTGAAGCGCAGCGTTTCAACGTCTTCGAAAGCGTTTCAACGTCTTCGAAAGCGTTTCAACGTCTTCGAAAGCGTTTCAACGTCTTCGAAAGCGTTTCAACGTCTTCGAAAGCGTTTCAACGTCTTCGAAAGCGTTTCAACGTCTTCGAAACTGCTAATAATATTTTACTTTTACAGAAGTAATTTTATTCATAATATTTCGAAACAAAAACTTGAACTTAAAACTTTAAACAATAATTTTACTGCAATACGCATAAATATAAGAAGTATAAATAAAAATTTTGATAAACTAAAATACTTTTCTAATAGATTGCAATTGCTCATTCAGTATACAATTACTCATTCAGTATGCTTAACCAAAACGTAGTGTTCTGATAATTCATTTCAAACGAACTTCCAAATTATAAACTAATATCTTTTGAAAGAAAAACAAACAAAAGGGGAGTAACCCTTTTGTTTGTTTTTCTTTCAAGAGAGATCGCAACGTATATCCGATATGATCAAGAGTTTAAAGAAAGATAAGACCTCTCCATCTCTGACACTGATAACGAAGTCTTTACTATTGAGATAAAGGGTAATAAATCAAAAAATATTATAGTTTCCATTTGCTATAGACCTCCAGAAGGTGATAAAATTAAATTTTCAAATTTTTTAAATGAAATCTTCCTCAAAATAAATGACAAGGGAAAAAAATAATTTTTTTATTGGGGATTTAAATATTAACAGTCTAAACTACAAAGAAAATGCGATTACTAAATTCTTTTTTGATAATCTGTTTTAATTATATATCTTCCCAATCATCAACAAGCCTACCTGGGTAACCCTAACCTCTGTCTCTGCTATAGACAATATTGTCTATATATTGCAATATATTAAAAAAAATAAATTTCTAGATACCTCTTTAAAAGCAGGAACTATCAAAACCGATACATCAGATCAATTTCCAATTTATTTTTCACTATCTTAAGATTTAAGAACCTATAACAATCCTAAAACCAAAATTTATAAAAGAAAAATCAATCAGTTCTCTATTAAAAATTTTAAAGACTCACTATCGTTAGTAAATTGGGATCGGACACAAACTCCGCATACAATTTATTTATAAATATTTTTCTAGATCGCTACAATAAACATTTCCCTGTTAAAGAGAAGGAAATAAAGCTAAAATATTTGAACTGCCCATAAAAAATCGTCAAAAACAAAGCAAAAACTCTATACCAAGTATTTGAAAAACAGAAACGAAACTAACTCAAACTACATCCAAAAAATACAAAAATCTATTTGAAAAAATTAGAAGGAATTCAAAAATATATATATTATTCAAAACAACTACAAAAAAGCAAAAGAGATATTAAAAAAATCTGGAACATATTGAAAGAAATAATAGGTAAAAACCATACAGAATCAAATAGTTTACCCGAAATTATCGTTAACGAAACTGAATAATATTGACAAAATTTCTATCGCTGAAAACTTCAATAGTTTTTTTGCAAGCATAGGCCTTAACATGGCAAAAATTCAATGCTCTGATATCTCCTTAGAAACCTACATCACAAACCAACATTTCTGTTTAAATATTTTCTCTGGACTAAACCATGAAGAACTAGAAATTGCAAAAAACTCGCTTTAGACAAATAAGGCTCCTAAGATAGACGACATTTGTAGCTATTTAGTGGTAAATGTGTTTCCGGTGATAAAACAATCAAACTACGAAATATTTAAATCTTCAATTATTACAGGATCTGTAGTAATTGAAGATTTAAATATTACCGAATAAATTAAAAATAGCTAAGGTTATACCAATATTAAAAACCGGGGATTCATTTACACTAAATAACTACAGACCTATCTCAGTTCTTTCAGTATTTCCAAAACTTTTGGAGAGAGTAATATACAATAAACTGTATAAATATTTAACAAATAACAAAATCCTAAATGAAAAACAGTTTTGTTTCCAAAAGCAATATTCAACTAAACACGCAATTCTTGATCTTATAAATAATATAAATGACTCCTTTGAAAATAAAAAACACGTCCTTGGAGTCTTAATCTTGGAGATTAATCAAAGGCGCTTGACGCAGTAGATCGCGCTATCTTTATTAGGAAAATGGAAAATATGAGATAAAAGGTGTTGCTCTAAACTGGTTCAAAAATTTTTTACTAGACAGAAAACAATGCGTTTTTACTCATGAAAATTTTTTTTCAAAATTACTCAAAATAAAATTTAATGTCCCCCATTCTTGCACATGTGCAAGAATGTTCCATTCTTGCACATCTCTTGTTTTTATATATATTAACGATCTTCCTAAAGTCTCAAGTAAATTGGATGTCATAATGTTTGCAGACGACACAAATTTATTTTATACATCCACATCTATTACAGAACTTTATGAAACAACATGAAACTACATGATCACTGAACTTGAAAAAATAAACAGTTGGTTAAAATCTAACAAATTATTGCTAAAAACAAAAAAAATACATTCTTTTTCATTTTAGCTTTACAAAAATACCTCTCGATTAACCTTCGTTAAATATAGATAGTAAAAAAATAGAGAACCCAAGCAACTAAATTTCTAGAGATACTTATTGATGAGTACATCTCATGGAAATCACATATAGATATATTAAATACCAAAATATCAAAAAATATTGGTATCCTTTACAAAACTAGTTCTATACTGCCTCCTGATAATTTAAAGTTCTTATAATTCTCGTTCATACAAAGCTACTACATATACGCTAATGTTGCATGGGCGAGTACTCATAAATCCAAACTAACCACACTATATAAAAAACAAAAACATGCTGCAAGAATTGTTTTTTAATATGGATAGACTCTCGCATGCTGAGCCACTTTTAAAAATTTTAAAAGCATTAAATGTATATCAAACCAATATATTCCAAAATTTGTTGTTTATGCAAACAAATATAAACTTGGACTTGTTCCTTCTCACTTTTAAAAGAATTTCTTTTAAAATAGCAAAAACAGATACCATACCAGAGGAACGGGAAACTTCAAAGTACCTACTAAAAAAACTAATCTCTCGCGCTTTTCTATTTCGTACCGTGGTCCTTGTCTATATAACAAATTAATATCCAAAAATACTCAGCTGGAAAAATCGAATTACTTAAATACTCTGAAAACGTTATTAAAAGATCTCATTTTAAACACTAACAACTTTAGAAATTTTTATTAACCCAGAAACATTTAAAACTATGTATAAAACTAACTCTGTTCCGAAACCAATGTAAACTCTAATAACTCTAAAAAGTCTAAATAACTCAAAAACAACAACAACAACAAAAAGTTATAATAAATAATAGGTTATTAATAATATAATTAATATAAATTAATATAATATAAAACTAATATAAATTAATATAAATAATATCTTATTTATCAACACGTGAGCGTCTATATATTACTTATTTAGCAAATCGTGTACCTACTTATATTGATGTATATTGAAATAAAATTAAAAAAATAAAAAACTTCTTTTTGTCTGCATTCTTTGTTTTTGCATTTTACATTTTTGTTTTTATTCTGTCGAAACTGATAACATTATTTTTTTTAATATATAGTTATTTTAAATCGAAGTATCTAAAAATACTAGTAACGCATAGTGGTATCTTGATGACCATCAGTCTTCTGCGATGACCATCGGTCTTCTGCAAGTTTCCCGCGTTCTTTCAAGTAATTTCTAATATTTTACAGTTTTATTTTATATATTTTTTGTATAACGTAACTTTTTGATTTCTTTTTTTTTTACTACACTCTGTAAACGATTCTATTACATATTACGAATTTGTAAAGATTAAAAAACAAATAAACTTAAAAAATAAAAAAAATATTTAAAAGAAAAAAAGAAAAAAAAAAAAGTAAATGTAATTAAAAAGTTATATTGAATTTTTGTCATCAACAGATAATATAATATTATTATAAATTAAAAAATCGAAAAAATATTCCATTAAAATCAGGAACAAGAACTTTTCTAAGATCTTTTCTTTTTAAAATTTTTCTCCTGTCTAATGTCAAGATCTAAAGCTGTAGGAAGTATTTTTAGTTTTATTGTAATTGCCTTTTTTAGTATTTACCTAGTTTTAGTACTCCTTTTTTATTTTTAATTAGCTTTAATACTTTAATTAGTTTTTTATTTTTAATTAGCTTTAATACTTTAATTAGTTTTTTATTTTTAATTAGCTTTAATACTTTAATTAGTTTTTATATCAATAATAATATTTAATTAATTTTAGTAATTCTTTTTTTCTTTTTTTATTTCTTTTCACTTCCTCTTCGCAGAACTTCATCAGTTGTAAGAACTTCTCCACAACTCCCTTGTACCCTTTGTCTCTTTGTCTTTGAATTTTTCAAAGTTGCACGCACATTTTCAGGTTGACCAGGTGATAATCTGGTTATAATTGCATCTCTTAGCTTTCTCATTGGTGATATCCTAGTTGATGGGCCTGGTGAATTTAATCAATCTGAATAGCTAGAGAGCTTCATGGCGTTTCCAGTTTCCTGAGCTTAAGAAATTCCAAGTTTAGGATCTGCTTGGGTTGAAATGTTGGGTTAGATTGAAACAATTTTGCTTTCCAGAATGGTTGTGTTCACTGGGTAAATACTAAATCCTTTAAAACCGCCTATTATGTGATTAGATTTGAATGAGTTTCTTTAAAAGACCAGGAAAAATAGCTTTATCTACATTTTTATGACGTGACTCACGGTACCATGTCTTCAATATATTTTTCCAGTCATTTTTCATAAGAAAAAATACACCAACGTCTAATTGTTGAAGATGTGACATATGAGGCGGTAAACATAAAAGTATAGTGCCATTATCTCTCGCTGTACGGGTTACGTTATAAGTCAAGTGACTTCCATGTTTATCAAATAACGCTAAAACCTGCTTTCCAAGGTGTTTTATTTTCTTGACAAATGCATTTAACCATTTTTCAAAATATAATTCTGCATCCAACCAGATTCTGTAAGCCCATGCAGCGTACCTGGCGGTCCTTCTTTTACACAACTAGATTCTAACTCTCCTTTTCCATTATAAATAACACAAGGTGGGTAGCGTTCCTGGCACATTTAGGAACAAATACTTTACCCTTTATTCTTTCAGGGTGATCATTTAAATTGTTTTCATCCAAAAAGTTATGATAAATTTAAAAAAATTTATGCACTGCATATCTAGATAGCCTTTTGGCTCTTGCTTTAATCAGTAATTCAGACTTTCACCTCGCGAGTTCTTCTTTCCATCTTCTTTCAAAATTTATTATGAAGTCATAACCGGTTGTGTCATTTTTTAAATAGGTTTTTCCTTCCCACTGACTGTACATAACTGTGCACCATATATTACAAATCTTTTCTGTCAAGTGGATATCCACAATTTGCTGTATGTTCCTCTTCTTCTCTTGTTAATACTGTTCCTCTGCCAGCGCCTTTATGGCTTGGAGGGTTCACACACTATCTTCTCAAAGCTTCATACAAAGTATTGTATTATTTTGCAGCTGCATATATTAATTTTCTGTTCGTAACATCTTATTAAGCCCTTTTGTAGATCGTTACTATCATACTAAATTGTGATTTTTTTTTCACATATGTGCGTGGCATGATCTAAAACAAAAAGTTAGGTTAGTCTTGAAGTTTACCGTAACTATATCCATATTACCCCGAACTTTTAAATAATTAATAACAAAACAAATAATATATATCAGTAGCCCAAATTAATAAAAATAAATTTGGTTCTAATTAAATGTTATACTTTTTTGTGAGTACTGCGTTTGTGCCATTAAATTGTGCCATTAAAAAAATTGCTTCTATAGTACGTACTATAGCATCAATATTTTTAATGGCACAATAAATGTATATAGTAAACGTTGTACTCACAAAAAAACTTACAACATCTACTCAAAATCAAATTTATTTTTTAACAAGAATTGAAGTCATCTGGTATCAATGCCAAACATACCAACAATTTTATCTATAAAGTCTTTTTTGTTGACTCAACGTAATGTTCTAAACAATCGCTTCACCGTGCATGTTATTGCTGTAAAGTTAACACTAGTAAGGCATACCTGATACTTGGATAAAATTTTGTAAATGGTAATAGGTTGATAAAATCTTGGCTATTGTTACGGTCTCAAGCGTTCAAAAATCAAACCAACTCAGGGCAAAATTATATATGCTGAATACATTATTAGTCGTAGAAACATCGTCTTTAAAATGTTAGGTTCAGTTTTCATAATATAATCTAGACAGATGCAGAAATACTGAGAAATTAGAAAGTTAAATTATACACTGTGGGGTTTAGAAAATTGATTCTCCAACGAGCCAATTAGAGAAACTAATCATGGAATGTAAATCGTTTGTCTGAAGAACAAACTTGACACTTACATTTCCCGGACTACTTTGATGCTTTTTTTTCAGAATTATAAATTCAATATTATCTTCTGCGCTAGTTGTACTTTTTTCATAAAAACGTTTCCGAAATAGTTACTGGACTTACTTCTTTGAAGTTTTACTAAACTGAGCAGTCTTTGAACTTGAAGTTGGAATTCTGAAAGATCAACTTAATTAGCTTGAAGAGCCTGACTAACTTACTTAAGTATGGGTGAGTTACTCAAAATAATGTGCTCGACTTTGATAAAAATTAAAGGCGATGTGCATTTGTCGTGTAATTCCATTTGTATGCAATTCTTCCATGGTGAAAATAAATATCTTTAAATTTACTTTATAAAACTCAAACACTTTTATACTTGCTTGTCCATCTTTTTCCCCCATAGAAGAGGAATAATTGTGACAGAAGATCTTGTTTTGGGCTTTTATGAAAAAATGCAATAATTGCTTTAATACTACCAATAGTATTTTGTACCACTGCAACATCTTTTGTACCACTGCAACATCTTTTGTACCACGGCAACATCTTTTGTACCACTGCAACATCTTTTGTACCACTGCAACATCTTTTGTACCACTGCAACATCTTTTGTACCACTGCAACATCTTTTGTACCACTGCAACATCTTTTATATCAATACCTACGAGATTAAGTTTATGTGAAACGTATTGAACAAAAACGGCTTTGGGGTAAATCTTTCGAATTTTTGCCTGAATACCATTTTCTTTTCCAGCCAGTGTGGACTACCAATCATAACCTTTACCGAGCAAATTATTAAGGAAAAGGCCAAATGCTTTGCAATTCTGAATGATATAATCAGATATCATAGCAACGTTCATATTTTTCAACGGTAAAAACTCAAGAAATTTCTCATGAATCATAATCTTTTCTTTAAACGTAAAAACTCTCAGTAATAACTGTTCAGTCCATAAAACTGTTTTATCGACGAGAAACATCGACGAAACTGTTTCATTGACGAGAAACATCGACTAAACTGTTTCATCGACTATAAGCGAGAATTCAACAACATTGTTTTTACAATATCTTCTTGCAGAGCATGTTCAGACAAGCTAAATAAATAATTCTGCCTTCGATATGATGTATAACGAGCATTTTTAGCAGCTGGATCAAGAGTTTTTTTTTAAATACGTCTTCTCTCTCAATTTTTTTCTCATAACATTGTGGGACATTTCCTTTGTTATTATATTTTTCAAGTAATACCAAGTTCCACAAAATAAGATTGTAAAAATAATAGAATACAGCTTCTTTCAGTTGTTTTTAATAGGTATTTTTACTATCTATCTGACAAAGAATATTTTGTTTAGATCTCTTATTGTTGATGTCAAGTGTTCAATTGTAGAAATTAGGCACAAAATAGCCAAAACACCTTTTTATCTAGGTGAATATGATAACCATAGAGTATACTAGGTATTTAAAAATGTCACTTTTTAAATCATAGAGCGGATGAGACTGGTAAAAATCAGTTAGCAAAAAAATGTAAGGTCAATAGAAAATTACATAGTAGATTTTACAGAGTATTCTACACTTTAAGTTTGTCAGCTTCTTGTTGGAGAAATATCATCAAAAAACAAGTTTGTATTGAAACCGTACCGCTTAAAAAACTTATTTTTACCAAAACCGAACAATAGTAAAACCTTTTACGACACTTAGATTGGTAAGAAGCACGAAGTTATTTATTCATGGGCGCCCGCAAGTGCCCCCCCTCCTCCTTGTGGGTGCCAATGTATATATATATGTATATATATATATATATATATATATATATATATATATATATATATATATATATATATATATATATATATATATATATACATAAATACATACATATATATACATACATACATACATATATATATATATATTTATATATATACATACATAAATACATATATATACATACATACCACGGCTGTTTCACTCAATATAAAAGCGAGCCTGACGTCACGGGTTAATCAAAAAAAAAAGTATTTCCGCATAAAAAGTATAAAAATTCATTAACTTTAAAATAATAGTATTTTTTTTCTATAAATGCTTTCATCTTCAAATAAAAAAAATATAAAAGATCTATCTTTCCTTGTTAAATAAACATTTACATTAAACGGAATAAAAATGAAAGCTGTAAAAATATTGTTAATAATTTGGCATCACTTTTCTGATTTTTGCGATTTTTACGCAAAACCTGTCTTAGGCCAACTAAGATTTGATAACATAGCTACATGGTCGATGGTTGAAATTTAGAACAGTTATTAATGAATGTCTGTTCTATCTAGATTTCCACAGACTTTGCAAGTTTTTATATAGAAAGTTAGTTTTTAATGCATTTATATTTTTGTTTTTATTCGTTTTGAATAAAAAACATAACATTTTTGAAAAGTCTGTGGATTTAGTAATACTTCAACCTTATATGAATAAGAAAATCAAAAAATTATTTTCTGTACCTCTAGCTATGTTATCAAATATGTTTTCAAACTTGGCATGTTTTGCGACATTTTTTTTAGTTTTTTTTGCATAAGTTCTTGTTTACATTTTAAAGCGGTGACGCAAACTCTGATCGTTACGTCCCCAACGATTATCGGATGCATTTTAAGAAAACAAACAAAACAAACGAGACACATTTTATAGAATAAATAACAAACTTTCGCGGATTAATTTCTCTTGGATATTTGACTAATTTCAGATAAGTTGATTAATCCGATTTTATCTAGTGCATCTATTTGTCAATATTATTCTATTTAAGTTGTTTGTATTATAATTTTATTACTATATCAATAAAGATTATAAAGCAAAGTTTCGTGGATTATTTCCTCGTGGATATTCGACTAATCTCAGATAAGTTGCTTAATTCTTTTATTTTTAGAGTATTTATTTGTAAATATTATTTTATTTAATTTCTTTTATTATATTATTATTATAATATCATTATCAATATTTATGTGATGTATGCAACTGAGAGGGAAATTTTGAAACTGTACATCAGTTGGGAAGATGGTTGGGAAAATGAGTATAACTTTAATTTTGTAAAGCGAGTAATTGACACTAGTAAGATCACTAACAATGTGATTTCAATTTTATTAACAGTTTTTCATCCAAAAGCGTTGTTTACTTTTTTAAGTTTTCTTTTGCCAATTGAGTTTAATATGCCTAATATTGATGTGTTAAATAAAATGTGCCGAAAAATAAAACAAAGAAAAAAAGATTCTAAAAAGTATTTTGAAGCTTCAAAAAACGAACCATTTTTTAAAATGCAACTGTCTCCAGCTCCACAAACAAAAAAACAAAAAAAATCAGCAGATGCAGATAATTTTTATATTTTAAATAGGAATAAGGAACTAAGTAGTCAAGTTGAACAATTAATTTCTAAAGAAAAAAATAATGTGGAGCAAATAGATAATTTAAAAATACAGGTATCAAAGTTGGAAACTGAAGTTATATATTTAAATTCTAAAAACAAGGCTCTCAACGCACATTGTAACTCATAAAGTTCTCAATTAGAGACTATGAGTATTAGGCTAAAACAGGAGGAGCAGTTCCAACTTTAAAAAAAAAAAAAAATTAAAAACAGCACACCGTAAATTTGCATCTGCTCGTGCCAAAAATGTAAGATTGCTAAAAAAATTTAAATTTGAAAAAAAAAATGCAAAAATCAGTGATATAAACAAGAACAGTTGCCAAATTTGCAAATACTTTGCTAGCAGTGATAAGGATTTAGTTGTCGTTGATTCTTATTTAGACTATGACAACATTGGTTCCTCTGAATTATTCTGTGGGTTTAAATTAAGTAATCCACAGACTATATCAGTTAAAAAGCCAATAGTTGGTAAGAAATATACTTACATTAAGTTAGGAGATGGTAAATCTTATTCTAAGTTAGGTAGGCATGCTGCAGCTAGACGATCTAAACTTGCTTTTATATTCCTTCGATTATTAGCTTGTTCAGATTTGGAAAGTGATTTGTCTATGTTGTTTTGTGATTCTGTGTCTTGTGAAAAGTCTATGTTTCATTGTGTTGCAAATAAGTTGGGTTTAGTTAGGCAGTTAAGTGTTTCTGATGCTGTAGAGCTGCAGAGCCAATTAAGGATGCCCACGGCTGAATTCCGTAGGCTAAGACGTATTCTGTGTAATCTTGGTGCAAGGATTCTCCCATCTGAGCCCAATATAAGACAAGAACAAGAAATGTGGACAATGCATGTTAGTAAAGAACATGTTACTGTAAAGTCCATGTTGCTTTATCCATCTGCGAATGAAGCACCTTGTTTAGTACCTGTATTGATGGTCAAGAATTTGATAACTTATATATATATTTTTTTTTCGATAAATTATATTTTATGTTTGCATAATAGCGTAAATAAGGAATTAAGGCAGTTACATTCAGTTAGAAATCAGGAGCAAAAGCTGCATCTTGTTTTAAAACGCTTTGAATTGCACAGCAAAGCTGATAGGAAGCTTCAAGCCTCTAAGGTGAGAAAGTGTGTTGTGTGTTCAGAGCGTGGCAAAAATTCATTTTATAGACAAGGTCTTTGTCTTGTTTGTGGTCATCAAATTTAGTTTAAATGTTTGAAAAGTTAAAAAAAAAATTAAACTTTTTACATCTAAGATAAATTATATAAGATCCTTAATTTACAAATAAGAGAATTCTATTCTGTTTTAATGCCTGTAATGTTTGTTCAAAATAATAATAATTTTTTATTACGATGATTTTATATATTAGGTAGATGCCCATTCTGTTCCTATTTTCAAAATATTATTATAGCTATGCAATGCCTTTGCTCAGGTTAAAGAATGGAATAAAAGTCTAGCATCAAATGTATAGCTAACTATTTTAATTTGTGATCAGAGCAACTGGTATGTTTGTTGGATATGACTTTGTATGTTTATGTAGTTAATTCAAAAAACGTTTTATCCTTTGTTATGTAATATGTAACATTTTTTATATATATTAGATCTCCGTTCAATTTTTATCATCAAAAGTTAGTTCTACCTTCGCAGGACCTCTGCTCTACATACCTCCTCTCTGGTTAAAGAATGGAATATAAGTCTCATTTATCAAGTTGGTGTAAAAATTTAGCTTGATAAATTAAGAAGTTGTAAACTTTATTATCACAATTGCCAAGTTGACCAAATGTTCTTCTGGTTTTAAATGAATTATGTATGAGTCTAGTATCATCTGGGTGTTCAAAGATAGTTTACTGCTTGAAGAACTTATCAATGGACCAACTAATTTTAAAACAGTTTTTAATGAAAATAAAAACAAATTATCAAAAGATTTAAATCAGCTATTTGTGTATATTTAAACACTTTATTTTTTGTGAGAAGAGATTATTGATACAAGGTACCATAAAATAATTCTACTACCAAAAGCTAGGTTAATTCAAAACCTTTAACTCAATTTTGGTCATGAATTATTTTATTAGAATTGATGAGTTTTTATTTATTAACTACCTAACACCATATTATTAGAACTTTATTTTGTAATGTAATGATTTTATCAGCGTTCCAAAATAATTTTCTAAATCAAGAACTTCTATATTAAAAAAAGTACTCATGTAACAACTAATCCCCCCTTATAACGACGTTTTTCATAATTTTGTGAAAAATGTGGTTTGCTTTCACAATTCGATTAAGGCTGTTTTAGTTAACCTTAAATAATTAAGTAAGGTTTTTTTGTTTTCATTATTGTCAAACAATAAGTGTATTTGATAATAACTATTAAGAATATATTTTTCTAATTTTTTTTTGATAAAAAGTAACATCAAATTACAAAAATTTAGCCAAATTCAATATATGTCATATTTATTCTAAACTAAAAGAAGTTTTTCTACTAATGCATTAAATGTCATAAGGTAAAACATTTTATTGATGTCTTAATTGTTTTTACAAAACAAAATTACCTCTTATATTTCAAAAGTTATAAAAGTTTTAGTAACACCCCTTTAGTCAATATTTTCAAAAATTAACAAGAAGCCGTTAAGCTCGGTTTGAAACAGCCGTGATACATACATATATATATTTAAAACATTAATAATATATATATATAATCATATATATATATATATATATATATATATATATATATATATATATATATATATATATATATATATATATATATATATATATATATATATATATATATATATATATGATTATATGACATATATAGTTATATATATATATATATATATATATATATATATATATATATATATATATATATATATATATATATATATATATATATATATATATATATATATATATATATATATATATAATCATATATAACTATATATATATGATATAACTATATAATATAACTTTTTATATTATATAATTATTTTAGAACTCTACTCGTACAAAAAAAATTCAAATTCCGAAAAATGCTAAAACGAACTAGTGCGACAAATTTTTATTTATAAATTCTATGTTGTAAGATTTTATGTTTTACTTAGTAGTATATGTTTTATGCGTATTGCCAAATATTGTTGTTTAATAATAATATTGGTATTAAATAAATAATATTAATATTTAAAAATAAACATTATTATGATATACCCGTACACTGCGGCTACGAGCATCATTGACTTATAGCCGTAGGCGTAGCGAAGTATGCACTCATCGATAGACTAGGGATTAGCACAGAGAAGTGTGCATACTTTAACTAAGGGTTTGTAATTTATTTTTTTCTATTAAAAACCTCTTAGTTTTAAACCATTCAATGAGGTTGTCGAGTATTTATATTGGTTAAGATTAATATGGAGTGGGTATAAAACACTTTTGTCAGCAAAAAGATTGAATTATTTTATTTTTGATAAGTTTTTTTTAATAATGAGTTAAAAAATTGATAAACAATACAGGGTCAGGAATAGATCCCTGGGAACGTAAGTAATGTTCCCTAATCGGGTAAAGGTTTTTTCATAAGATGCCTTCTGTTTAAACATACTAGGCCGGGTGAATGAAAATGAGCAGTTGCTTTTACTCTGTAATTGGTTAGCTTTAAGTGAACAAAAACTTCAGCAATTTTACTTAAGTTTTTAACACGTAAAGCTGAACAATTACTGAGTCAATTGCTTACATTACGTGAATATAAATTTTAGCAAAATTGCTGAAATTATTATTCACGTAAAGCTGACCAATTACTGAGTAAAAGCAATAGTTCGTTTTTATTTACCCGGCCTAATAGGTTGTAAAATTTTAAAAGAAATGGAATGAGGTAATTAAACACTAAAGAAAAAACAATAGTTTCAAAATGCGGGTTTGAAAACAATAGTTTTAAATTTACGGGTTTAAAATTATAGATATTTGCGCACTATAAATGTCTGTCAAGGTTTTTTTTTGACGTAGCAATGTTAACATTGCTACTTAGGTAACAAGGGCAACGACTTGGACAATAAGATCAAGATCGAGGACTTTGATACCAAGGTCAAGGACAAAGATTTAAAACTTGATATTAAAACCGAAGATTTAAATTTTTTTATAAGGACGCATGTTTTCCATAAGAACAGCATGATCAAAATTTTAGACTATGCTGTTCTTATGGAAAACATGCTGTCCTTATAAAAAAATTTATAAATTTGGACTCTAAAGTCGAAATCAAGGACAACTAATTTAGTTTAAATATTTGCTTATTTAAAAAAATCATAAATAAATTGTCTGTTAACAGTTAAATCTTAAACTAAAGCTTAACAAACTAAAAAACATTTTGAAACTAAAAAACACGGATTTTCAAACAGAATAAAATTTGCCACATCATTTAAGTTTAATGAAATTGCATTAAATAGAAAAATACAAAATTGTATATGATTAAAGAATTAAAAAAATTTATCTTACAGGTTTAACAATACCGAAAAAAAATAACGGTGGTTAAGTTATATTTTAACGCCGTATTTTTATTTGTTTATTTTCCCTAAATAATTAAGACATGATAAATCTTAGGTAACTATTTTATTTTTAAGTATTTAAAAAGCTAAGAACATGACCAAGGACTTGAGTAACAAAGCCAAAAAATATCTGTAAAGATATCAAGTAGCAAATTCAAGGAAAACATCATTGTTTATGCTACTTTTTTGTTTACTTAATTATTAATCGATATTAAAGTGAAAAAATTAGAAAAAATCGAAGCGTAATTGTGAAGTGGTTGTGTAAGCTCTATAAAAAATATATAAAAAATATACTGACTGAAGATAAATTATTTTTATAAAAATGCAATAGGGTAGCAATCATATACAAAACTGCACCACTCCATAAACTCCTGAAGTCATCCAATTGTCTAATTCGGTTTCTAATTTCTCAGATATACCTGGAACAAGACCCACAACTACTTCAGCTTTTAAAGTTCTGAGAGTACACCAAGGTGCAGGAAGAAATCCTGACGATGCATCCTTTATGTTGGTGGTGTAAGGCCAATTTCGATCGCCAAACAATTTCCTATAATTTAAATCACCTTTAAACAGTATTAGTTTTGATTTACTTAAATTTGAATATAGAGATGGTGTCTCCTGTTCAAGCATGGAATAATCAAACGGTAAAGTCCAAAATGTATCTTCAACTATACTAAACAGATTATTATCTAAGTAACTCTGCCATTTCTTTCCTAAATCTGAAATATTTTTATCTGTCGAATTAACACATTGTTCTATTGTCCAAAAAAAATCTTTAGCTGTCGTGTCTGACACAAACCACGGCATGCATTTTACATAAAAATGAACTTCTGCGCAAAACTTGAAAGTCAATAGAAAGTCCGCCAAACATAGATCGCTAAATAATTCAAACCCTACATTATCCAAAACAAATGTAATGATACCTTTTCCAGTCGATAAACGCATACAGTCAAGGTATGTCCACAACTGATCTGTGTGATTCGATATAATGTTGGCTTTTAAATAGTTTTGCTCGTCAGCGCTTTTTATTTGATTATTTCCATTAAATGATATCGAAAGATCACATTTATTACTCCATAATGAATACTAGAGATAAAATATAATAAAAGTTTTCTTAAAATAAAAAAATAAGATGAATATATTTTACTATTATAATGAATTATTTTAGTTTTAAAAATTTTTTAAATTCTTTTCTTTTTATCGTTTTCATTTGCGCAAGTGAAGTATATATAAAAGTGTCCAAAACAAAATGACCTGTTTACGTAAGTAGAAAAATGGTAAAAACTGTTTAATGCAATCGAGGATGTCAAAAGAATCGAGGATGTCAAAAAAAAAAAAGAATTAATTACTCCATAATTAATGCTAGAGACAAAATACAGTAAATTTAGTTTTCGTGAAATAAAAAAATAAAAAAAATAAATTTTTTTATAATAATTCAGGTTGGTTGAAAAATGTTTTAAAGGCAAAAATGAAAAAATGTGTTTTTAATAAAATTAGCTTTTTTATTTAATATAATCTTCTTCAACTTGAACACACTTGATAATCCTCTAATAATTTTGTACCATCTCTGTATAATCTCCTTCAACTTGAACACACTTGATAATCCTCTAATAATTTTGTACCATCTCTGTTTAGATTTTCCAGAAGTTCTCCAAAATACTGCTCCATGGTTGTAATACCTTCTTCATCGGACAAAAAACGCTTTCCACCAAGGAATAGTTTCGAGTTACTGAAAAAATAATAGTTGGTGAGAGCTAAATTTAGTGAATATGGTCACCGTATCACATGTTGTAGTCACACACAAACAGTAAATTGAAACGATTTGATAATGTGATGAGAACACTATATTATATGGTATTTTCATCACATCATCAAATCATTTCAAATCACTGTTTGTGCGTGACCATTTGGTGAATTTGTATACCAAAGTTTTTATATAATATGAAGCTAATCAAATAATATCTAAATTAATTGCTTTTAATATAAAAAAAAGTGTTTAAGCAATTCTTGTGTGAACATGTGCATTGTTCTGATGAAAAAGAATTGTTTTTTTTTTTTTTGTAAAACAGGTCTTTTTTCACAAATTTTTTAATCTAACTAGTTGAAAAGGTTGTAATAATATTTAGAATTAATTGTTTTACCTTTTCCAAACTAATCAATCAACAAAATGTTTTTGAATCCCAAAAAACTGATTTGATAACCTTTTTGCTAATCATTCTTAACATGTTTTGAAGCTGAAGAACCAGGTTCAATCCACTGTAAACATTCTTGTTTCAGTTTAGGATTATGATGGTAGATCCAAGTATCACCCATAGTTATAAAAGAATGCAAAAAATTGGTTTTATTGTGCAGCCTTGTTCGTCAAGGTTCGTGTTTCGGAGTTATAGAGTTGAGAGAGGGTTATGGCCACAAATAAGTAGCCTCCTCGTCTGTAGTGGCCTTCTCGGCCTTGAGGAGGTGAATTAAAATAAAAAAAAAAAAAAAAAAAAACTAGGTTCAAACGCTAAAACCCATTAGTGCACAGTCGGAAATGAAGGAGAAGATTCCTTTAACGCTTTCACCATTTTTTAATGAACTTCTGCTAGAGATAAACCTTCCAAAACAAAGAACTTTATCACTGCATGATACTTGGTTTTTTCCATGGTAACAAAATACACTGGCACGTCAACATCGAATAGCTTGTAAACAAAGAATGAATGGACAAATCAAAATGTTTTTTTTTAATGTTAAAATGGAAAATGAAATTTTTAAATAGTGTATAAATTTTGATTTCTCTACTTGTTAACTGGTGTCGCTGTTTTCAACCAACTTGTAATTTATTTTTATTTTAAAATTTAAAATTCTCTCAAATATTTTAAACAGTTTTTAATCCCTTTTCTATTTACATAAAAACTTTATTTTAGACACTTAAACATATATTTCACTTTTACAAATGGTATGGAAAAGCATCATTGTTACAGAATTTATGAAACAAATGAGATCTCATGAAAATAAATTCTATTAATGATTTCTAATGCCGACAAATCAGCAATATTTTTATATGCACAAGCAACAAAACAAAATATACCAAAAACAAAAGTAAGGAAGTTGTAATGATGGCTAAAATCACCAATGAAATGAAAAATAAACAAAAAAGAATACAATCATAGAAAATGATGAACAATTAAAAAAATGCTAAAAGTGATCAGTGTCAAACTTTCATTAAAAAATACAAAAATATGTTTAACAAAAAAAAACATTAGAAAGACGGCCAGATCTAATCTTAATAAAATTGGACAGCAGATTCAAAAATTAGTGACTAATAGGAATTCGAAAAAATTAAAAGAAATTGATAATTTTAAAAATGTTTTTATTAGCAAAAACAAAATAGAAAACAAACGATTTAAAAAAGAAATTAAAAAAATCAGAAATGCTAAAATGATTACTCATGAAAGTTCTTGAACTAATGAGAGACAGCATTACAACGAACTAATGAGAGACAACATTACAACAAACACAACAGCAAAAAATACAATTAGGGAACCCAATCATGTGAACTTAATTTTGATTGAAACCAAAACTGTCTAAGCATTACTTACTCAATTCAGGAATTCAGATATTAAAAAAATTAAAATGTTTCTATTCCAATCCAACCACAATAAACAAAAAAATGGGACAAATTTCAATTGATTCTGACTAAAATAAAAACAACCACAAATCATTTAATTGTTGAAGAACAAAAACTTGGGTTCACTAAAGACAAATCATTTGTCACAAAGTTACATGAATCAATAGATACACTCATCGATCATTCATGAGCATAAAAAAATATGGGTTCAATCAGCTTGTTTCAAAAAATTTGCTAAAGCAAGTAGATCATAAAATAATTGCTAAAATAAAAAATAATGGTTCTGAAAAAAAATTAACTGACTCTCATTTTCTTTCAAACAGATACTTCATTATTAATTACAAGATAATCTCAATAAACTAGTTAAATTATGAAAAATTTAAAACCATGAAATTTACCAAAGCGAATCAAAAAAATTAAATGACTATATATATGATGGAACACTATATATAACTACCCATGATGGAATAACCATTGATTTAAACAAAGCACCATACAAACAGGATATCAACATGAGTAACAATCTCAAATGGAAAGACCATGTCACAATGATAACAAATAGAGCTAAACTATTAAAGCGCACATTTAAATATTTGTTGAATGACTCATTTCCTAAACTTTTTCTACAACATACATCAGACCTAAATTAAAGTTTCATGCACCAGTCTGGAATCCACACACACAAAAACATAAAATAAATATAAACTTAAAAAAGTTCAATGAAGAGCCACTAAAGTTATACCAGGTATCTAGCATAAATCATATAAAGATCGTTTATCAATCTAAAGATTAGAAAGTCTAAAGACCAGAAGAATTAAAGCCAACCTCATTCAATATTTTAAAATTAAATGAAACATAAACAAAGTTAGAAGGTGTCATTTTAACTCAATAGCTTCTTCATCAACTCTAAATGATCCATCTACAAGTATCAGAGAAGGACTCACTCAAAGAATATAAACAATTCATTAAAAAGTTACCATGGAAACTTCTTTAGAAACTGAATAGTGCCACATTGAAACAAGCTACCTATATTTAGTGGTTTCAAAAATAATCTATGAATTCAAAAACAAAAAACAATTGACTAATCAAATAATTAACTAATTTACTATCATTTATTATCAGCAACAATGACTCAAAAAATCCTACTCTGATTTGTGTTATCTGTAGAGAAATCAATCAATAAAAATAATTTTACTAAGACTTTAAAAAAGATATCTCATAAAATAAAATGGTGTCACCTCTATTTCTGTAACAATAATTCAACAGATTTAGATATATTTATTTACCTCTAATAGATCTTCAAATGATTTATACAAGTAAATCTGTGAGTTAATCGATTTTAAGTTGTTTAAATAACACGCTAAAACTTTTATTGCATCTATTGATGATAGAAATGCATCAGACTTTTGATCAAAATAAGGGTCCAACTCAGTATGAAACTTGCTAGAAAATTAATATCAAACATTACTATAAGAAAATAATATAAAATTTATATTTTATAATAAATAAAATCTTAAATTATATTGTATAATGTGAAACCACAATCAATTAAAATTAGATTTAAAGAAAGATAAAAAAGAAATATTAAAAAAAAAGAAGTAATAAACACTATAAAACTCTGCCAAAACTAAAGACTAAAAAACTACTTAAGTGAATAAAAAATTTATTTATAACTTAAATTTATATTGGATAACAACCCACTTTACTTACTTACAAATTTTATTAATTAAAAACTATTAAAATCAAGGAATCGTTTACTTAAATTACAAGTAACTAAATAATTTTTGAATAATTCTTTCTTGACTAATAATTATTTAAATCACACTTAAACTTAATGATAATTTAGATTTTCTTATTTGATTACACAGTCCAAAAAAACGATTTTTACTGCTGAGTGGAAAAAGAGAAAATAAACAGAAGAAAAAATATTAAAAAATATTAAAAACTAATTAAGTTGACTGACATTTTAGACGAATGAAAATTTTTCCAACTTTAACTTTTTAGTTTGTTAATATCAAACAAAAAACTTTTTAGTTCAATTAAACACAGTCAAAAATTAAGAAAACAAGTTTATCTGGTAATACTGTTGCTGTAGACCATTTGTCTGATAAGAGAGATTTTCTTTTTCATAATAAGGGAGATGTTTCTATTTTATAATAACAGATGTTTCTGTTCTTCAAGATTTGATCCGAACACCAAACCTCTGAAACCAGCTTGTTTTTCTTTGCTGAGTTTTAATGTTTTCATTTTAACAAAAACTTTACAAAACTAGTTCTGGCTTTCCCTAGCCTCTTCCCTAGGTTTGAGTGCTTTTTTATTAATCAGATCTGTATCATTCATGCAGTTGGGACATTTCAACTTATTAAAGTAAATGCATTAAAAAGTAAATTAAAATTTATATATATATTAACTAGGTAATTTCTTTAATACATATTTTATAGGGTATCTGGAAAATCAATCTTTAAAAAAAAATTAGGTTGAGAAGCCATTCTGTAGGTCATAGGTCTAAAAAATATTAATTTTAGGTTTCTGGGATGATTAAAAGTGGTAAATTTGAACTTTGATGTATATTTTCATTTTTAATTATTTTTAAACTTTATTGAACCTTAAAACTTCTCATGGAAGTTTCCATTCATACAAACTGAGTCATAAGATCTACTTAACTTCTCTATAATGGAGATTCACCCCTCCAAGTCTGTTAAGCATGGAAACCCTACTTACCACCTCTCACACACACACACTGTTTTCTTAACCTCAGGATAGTGATGAAACTTCATCACTAACCGAACTTTCAATGTTTTCTTTACAAATATTTATCTCTTTGAAAATCAAATTTTCATTAACTAGTTCAGCTAGCTCTGTGCTTTCAGAAATTAAACAGGTTTTAGTTTTAAACAATCAAACTCCTTTGGTATATCAGCATCCAATAGTCGGTCAATAGTCAAGATATGTTTCTTCTGTTCAGTAGATAAATCATTACTCCCAAAACCAGAGGTGGAAATGAATTAGATTTACATAAGTTAATGTAATTGAGTAGTTTTTTGTAAATTTTGTACAAAAAAAGTAATTTAAGTATTTTTAAGTTTTTTTTTTAAGTATTTTTAAGTTTAAGTATTTTTTAAGTATTTTTAAGTTTAAGTATTTTTTCAAATAAATACTTTCACTTAAGTATATATTTTTTAAAAGTGCTGTACTTCACTACTTTTTAAATTGTGATGTAATTTACGGGCAACCCGTTATGAAGATATCAAATAAATGCACTGCTGTCATTTTGAATTTGAATTTTTCTTATTCTAGGTTTAAAAGAAAATTATTTTTAAAAAATTTAAATTTTTTAAAAATAATTTTTAAACTTTTATATAATTTTAAAAGAAAATTATAAAAACTGTTAAAAAAGAAGTATGGTATCTTTTACTCTGAGTACATTTTTAATAAGCTACTTTTACTTAAGTAAACTTTTCAACCAGTAGTGTTTACTTGCAACTAAGTAAAATTTCAATTAAGTAAAAGTACTTTTACTTGGGAACAAAATTTTGTCACTTTTTCCACCTCTTCCAACTTTGCCATTAATCTTCCCTATAGCATAGGAAGTTTTAATAGCAAATAGATCATTTGATGGAGCATTTACATCAACAGAGCATTTCAGGAACCAAGGCGCATAAAAGATAGAAAAAAAATGCTTGCTTCTATACTTTTAAGCTTTTTTTTGATTAGTCATATTATAGATTTCACGGGTCATGTCCTTGGTCTGTTCATGACATGTCCTTGGTCTGTACTGCCCTTGATCTTTTAGTGTGCTGAAAATCTATCAGCACTTAACTAAATCAGCACAAAATAGTAAAAAACTATATTGTGAGAAAATTATTTAAAATATAAAAATTGTTGAAATTAATTTATTACTAAAACAATGATAAAATAATAGCAAGAGATTAATCCAAAACTTAGATGTCCTAACTTTTTAAAATTTTCTATAAAGATATTGCAAATAAGTTCCTCTTGCAATTTTTTTCCATTTCAATATTTGAATCAATTTTAAAAATCATTAAAGTTGCAATTGCTATGACAAATCTCATAAATTTAATTTTTTTTTTTTGAATAAATTAAATAAATAATTACTTTTTAATCTATTATGGTATATTTTATGCCATTTAATTTAATATCTTTTTATGACACAAATCACATTGTCAACAAAATCACAAATAAACGGAAATGTTGCATTGCAATTGCAACTTACGCGATTTTCAAAAACATTAAAACCGAGATTGCTGGAAAGTATTTTAAACTTTCTTGTGCTTTTCATTTTTCATATATTTCCTTCAGAAAAAATTCGTGAAAAATAGATCCTCAAGAGACAATTTACAGGGTTGGGGTGTAACAAAATATATTTACTTTGTTACTTTTTGCAGTACCTTTACATGTAATGAGTTACATTTACAACACAGTACTTTTACTTTTTTACTTTCAGAAAAAAGTACAAAGTTCTTCATTGCAATGTATTATTTGATATTATTTGTGTAATGTTTTGTATTCTTATTTATAGGAAAGAGAATTAGTGTTGGTTTCCTCGTGCAGAATTAATCTATGAGGAAACATTTTAGCAATCATTATAGAGTTTCTCATATAGTCCTTCAAAAGAAATTACTTATTTTGCAATTTTTAATCATTTTTTCCAATGAGTATTATAAATTTAGATTGTTCAGACAGAATTGATTTCATAATAATCATTACATGCAAAAGTACTTTCTACTTTGTAACTAAAAAATACTTTCAACATATTATACTTTTTTACTTTTGTTTAAGTTTTTTGGTTTTTTTACTTTTCCTTTGTAACTTTTTTTTACTTTTACTTTTTACTTAAGTACGACTCCAACCCTGACAATTTATGCTGAGAACTCGTTTACTCGTTGTGACTCTTCTCTCAGCAAAAAAAAGGCTAATTTTGAAGGTTTTCAACATTTTTCTTGGTATGCATATTTTTAACATTATTTTCTTGGTATTCCAAGACCAAGATCCCGAGATAAGCAGGATCTGAAAGTATAATTCAAGATCTAAAATTTATTGGATTATTACAACTGATATATGAATTATGCAAAAGTATACTTTTCTGATAATACCTTTCTAATAACATCTAACAACACTATAATAAGTATACCTTTCTAGAAATGTTTCTATAATCCTTCTATACATATAACATTCACAGTGAAGCCATGCTACAGTAAACCAAGAAGGTTTGGTTTCACCTTCAACAAGTATTGGCATTTTTTCAATAAACTGATTCCACATATCACTATCATTTGAAAAGTCATTTAATTTTCTTATAACTTTATTTGTTTGCATTTCATTTTTCAACTTGCACAACTTTGAAACAATTTCTTTTGCATCCTCAGCTTTGCTCTGAATTAAAAAAAATTTAAGCTAAACAGAACAAAATTATTGCTCAAAAAAATAAAATTCAATAATTTTTTTCTAATCCAAAATTATTTTTTTAATTTTTTCTAGAAAAAATATAGATTTGATACAAATAATAATATAGTGAAAACTATATTTATTTGAGTTAGAAACTAATTTATAAACTATGGTTTAAAGATTTTTCACTTTTGTGTTAGGCTGGAAAAAAAATATATATATATTAAAAGTAAATATTTATAATATAGATTCTATCCAGATTAATAACCCATTAGTAGTATTGTAAAAAATATCTTCCATTATAGAAAGAAACAAAAGTATATTGTTAAAAATTCATTATCACTTAACATGTAGTTTTCTTAAAAATAAAAACAAAAAAAATAACTATTTTAAAAGCTTTATTAAGAAATAACATAAATAACTATAACTTATAAAAATTTTATTTTAGGACTAATTGTTTTTCCTAACCCCTTGTCTAAGAAACTACCAAAACGCATGTCGAACATCTTTGTCTAAGGACCTACCACATATTGTGTTTTGGTAAAAAGTTCTAAAGAAAAATCTAAGAAATTTTAATTTCCTATTTTTAATTATATAACTCAATAATTTGCAATTAATTACAAAGTTCAAATTTAATTTTAGATTTGCCAGCATCTGTTCTTTTTATTAAAAAAAACAAAACAAAACAAAAAAAAATCAAAATAATCATGGAAAATAAATTCAAAAACAAAGAAACAATAATACGAAACATGATTTTATTTGTTATTGTTTTAAGTGAACAAATTATTCACTTGGAACAATACAAAAAGATAATTAAGTTTATATGTATTTTAAATTATATTATTATAAATAAAATAAATATAAATAAAATTCTAGTTTAAATCAGTTTTGGTAAATTAGTAGTCAAAACAATAACTAAACTAGTAGACTTTAAACAAGCAGAACTATAACATTGTGGCAAGTTATTTAGCAAATATATTTAAAAAAAAGTCTGGTAAAGTGCATGCTATAACTCTGTCAAACTATGGTAACATAAATTAAGCAATGAAAAATCTCAACTCTCAAAGCAATTATATCTTCCAAAACTTTGAAGAACAGTATTCCAAAGGTGAAATTTTTATTATGTTGGTTTTGATTGGGACAAAAGTGGTCAGGTATTTTTTTTGTAGACATATAGGCTACAAAAATCTGCTTAAGCTACCCATTTGGTATTAATAGATTAGTAACTATCAATTACTACTAAAAAATTGCTAGATCAATAAACTCTTCTACCCAAGCAACACAATTTTCATCTATTTAACCAACTAAATAGACAAACATTTAAATAGTTGTAATCAATCCATTTTTATAATTATTTCAAACTCATTTGGTCAAGCTTTACTATTCTCCAATTTAAGTTCAATATGCTTCAATAAAAAATATAAAAAAAGACATTTAAATAAAATTTGTTAATTTAAAAAAAAGAAAAAATGTTACCATTAAAAGAGTTAAAGAAAGGTGACTCAATGAACTTTAAAATTATCTAAAGACTTAAATTTGCAAATAAATAACCAAAGAAACTGATATCTTTCAAAAAAATAGAAACTCAATTTTAACACTGTTGTCAATAATGCCTACAAATCAAAATAACAAATTCAAAAATTGTGCAAACTAAACTAAGGAATCATAAGTGTCAAAATTATTAGGATGTAAATTAAGTCTATTTTTTTGTAACTAATGTTTGTCACTCTTGAGTCTTTTATTGTTTTGGTTTTTTAAATCTGTTTAAATACAAAAATTTAAGATAAAACAAATACAAAGAGTTTTAAAAATACGAAACTTACTAATATCTATAAAAAAAAATTATATTCTATTTATATTAAATATAATATTATTCTTTAATAGTATAAAAATCTAAAATGATCTAATTTTGGACATTTAATTTTCACCTTTAAAAAAAAAAAATGGTAAAAAAAACCTGAAAATAAATAACAATTGGATTCCAGTAACAATAAAACTAATATAAAAAGTATAAAAAATTTATGTTACTGTTCATCTTCAAGTTAAGACAAAAAAATTAAAAGTTTTCTCAATAATATTTTGTTTAAAAGAAATACAATATGCCTAACTATTTGTTCAATTCCAGGACACAAAAGTTAGAATGAAAATAGGTAATCTGTGTCTCTGAACTTAAACAAAGTTGAGCTAATAATATCAATTAACATACCAAACTGTTCGAATTATAATATTGACTGGCTAATCTGCTCATTTGATCAATTACTTTAGTTAATATAGCTGGCATACGATCCCGAATAGTTAGGTAAGCAAATGTTCTAAATAATTTATTTGTATTAATTAAATAATAAAACTAATTAATTATAAAAGATCAAACATTTTAAAATAAAGACTGGAAACTTAAAAAAGAATATTAAACAATTTAACAGTTTTATTAATTTGAAAAACAGCAATAAATATTTCTAAATATTATTTACAGTAAAAAAACGCACGAATAAACCCTTTAAAAAATTGTTTAAAAATCTTCAGAAATTTTAAGAATGAAGAATAAAAAAACTACTTTTACCCTTTAAAGATACCAGACAATGGAGTAGGCCGTGGATCACAAGTATTTGTCATTATTTTGATTATAAAACTTTAAAAAATCAAGTTCTTTAAATTATAATAAAGTAAACATGTATATTCAGAAATCTGTTTGGATTTACCTCATTTTTTTTTAATGACAAAAAATCAATGTCAATGACAAAATATTAATAACATTTTCACATCATAAACTTATTAGTAGTATTCAAATGTTATATCATTAGTTACTTTTAACAAAACAAACTAACTTAATTACTAATTCATATCTAGACAAGGAATTTTATAAACATTTAGCTTATATAATCAACTATGATTATCTCCTTGATGATGAAAAATAAAAAAAAAATTTAAAAACAAATGATGAAAAATAAATTTTTTTAATAAACAAATTAAAAGTAGTTTGTAAAAAATAAGAAAATAAAAGGTTATGAAGCCTTCAAAAGAAATTACCCTCAAGATGGTTTTACTTAAAAAAAGCTATATTCACAAGTTAAGAAAATTCAAGCCTGCCTATTGGCTGACTTAATAAGTCTTGATAAATTTTTTTGCAACAATTGTAACTGAAAGAATTATGAACTAATTATTTTCTGGTTAAATGGCTACATCATCGAAAACTGTTTTGAACTTGAATAAATAAAAAAGACAACACTTTCCTATTTGAACAAAAATAATGGTCCAGTACATGATGGATTTCACGCAAAAATAAATAAGTATCTAACTAATTTCTTGTCTCTTAATTTGACTGAAACCTTCTATCATTCCACCAACAATCAGTTTCCTGAAACATCGAAACAAGGCTAATATTAAACCTGTATTAAAAAGCAGAAAAAACAACAACAAAAAAAAAGCAGAAATTTACAGACCAGTTATTTACTTTATCAATTTTATTACTTTCTTAAGCATTTGTTACTTGTAGATCTTTCTAAAGCATTTGATTCAGTTCCTCAGCAAATACTACTGAATAAATTAAACAAAATGGGAGTCAGTAAAAATATAGGATTGGTTCAGAATTTATCCTTAAGGAGGACAATAAAGACCTAAATGTGTTCAACAAGGGCAAAAAGTTAGTTATGAACTTTTCAACTCGTTTGTGCAAGATTTATCTAAACTTTAGATAAACCTAAGCCGATCTCTTTAGACTAAAGAGATCAGCTTAGGCACAACAGTTTCAGAGCTGATCTCTTTAGGTATATGAATTATGTTGGACTGATAAAAAACTGCATGAAACATGTCAGCTCTTTATATTTATAAGTTTCTAAAACTTTTTCAAAAAAACTAGATACCATGATACCAAAAAAACTAGATACATTTAAAATCTCTTGAAATGAGAAAAAATGATCATATCATCAAAACTAAAGAATTAATTATCTAGGGAAAATGTGAGTTTAAAGAAATGTTTAAAAAAGAAAAACTAACGAGTTAAACACATTAATAATAAAACAGAATAAAACAAGTCATGGATTGAAAAAATTTAAAATTTTAGCAAAAATTTTTATAAATTAATTAACATGAAAACAATAAAGTTAAAGTAAAGCTCGCTCTGGCATCGATGAACATTAGGGTGAAGTGAAAATAATATTTTCTAGAAATACATCTATTTTCCCTGATTTTTATTAGAAAATCAAAAAAACGAGACCGAAATAAGCAAAATTGGACAAGAATTACCCACTGCAGCAATTTTTGACTAATTGTTTACTTATTATTAGAAGTCGGTATGCGGAATTCGCGTTTTACGGAACCGATAAATGTGCTAAATTCTTGTTCCACGCTTTTTTAAGTTTGCTTTTTGCCAGTAAGGTAGGAACGTTTTTTGCTGCCTAAATTTTTAAATTTTCATATTACAATAGATATTTTTTAAAAACTAGAAGAATATATCTTGGTTGCTATTTGTCTTTTGATTACTATAACGAACTTTTTAAGATAACTTATTGACTTTTAAAAATGTGTAGTACATTATGCATTCCCCATACTTTGAAGATGAGTTTTTACACATTTCTAACCTAGTCTTACCCTTAAGTTTACACATTTTTTGTTTACCTGCCAAGTTTCATTGAAAAATATGGATGCGCATTATCTCTATTTTTACCCCCACTTTTGGTACCTAATTTCAAAATTTTCTAGAATATTCACGGGAGATAGGGGGGTGAAATAATTAGCCGTTAATGTATACTTTTCAGAACTTGAAAATATTTTTATATGTTAGTATATGAAATTGTAAAGAGAAACTCTTCAAATAAACATTATTCGGTTTTATATAGTCGTTTAATAATCTAATTTTTAGATAAAATGAGCTTTACTACATTGCAATCTCCAAACTATTTGGAGAACATTGCAATCTCCGAATTATTGCCACCGATCTCAATCTCAAAGTTATTTGGCCAATAATTAATCACAAATAAAAGTTTCATCAGTTTATGATATTCAACTCAAAAAAATGATACGCTCTAAATGACATTTGTTTGCTTAATTTATGTGTATATTTTTAAATTTTCTGTGTTTTATTTACAGGTTATTAACCTGTAGATAACGTATTTATTTTTATTCATCATGAATAAAATAAAATAAAAATCTAAAGATAATCATAAACATGAATTTCATGTCTATGATTATCTTTAGATTTTTAAATAAATAAAAAATATATGCAAATTAACACTTGCAAGGTAAATCGGTTGAAAGCGCAAGATTTAATACCATAGTTATTGTAAGTCAAAAGGAGCAAGTACTTTTTGGTTGAAATAGATTTATTTATTTTTTACACTCTGTGTAAGTAGTAAATTATTTTTTATTTAATTGTTGTTTTTTTTCCAAGTTTTTTCAATAATTTACTTCTTCATTTTGGCAATTTTTTTCTGTTTGTAATCCAAACCTACTTCTTTAATTTCTATATTTAACTTTAATATATATATATATATATATATATATATATATATATATATATATATATATATATATATATATATATATATATATATATATATATATATATATATATATATATATACCATTACTACTTTTTTTGTTATTGTATTGGTAATTGTTTTAGAATACAAATAATGTTGTTGTTAATATTTTTAATATTGTTTATTTATTCTTTAATGTTATTTTATTTTCATTTCTTTTTTTCTTATTCCATTACAAATATTTATTTGTTTTTTCTTATAATTTATAAATTAATTGATTATTTTTAAAGTTACTTATACTTAACTATTTTACACTAATCTAGTTCTTTTGTAATAAATACATTAAATAAAATATATTCAAAGGTTATAAAATAAAAGTTCTACACTTTTTTTTTTAGTGGTTTTAGTGTTTGTGGTCTTTATCAAACACATTAGTTTGATAATAGTAAAATATTTTTTTATTATTTACAACAAAATGCGTCCAAAAAAAAGGTATACTAAAACAATATTTTGTGGAGCATTTAAGAAATATTTAGCTGCTAACTACAAATTACCATCTGGAACAAGCATTCAATGTATGAATGGGCACGTACTTTTTCTTTTTACACACAACGGTGAAGTTTATAGCAAAACTGTTGCACAGCTTAATGAGTATTTTGACTTACAGTTGATTAGTATCATTTGCCTATCACAAATTAAAAGCATAGTGTATGCAGTCAAAAAATTTTAAAAGGCTAAATGCAAGTTGTGTTGCATTTCGCGATGAGCCTTGTCTTAGATCATTGTCAACAATTACACTTTAAGTGCCACCTACCTCTTGTAATGCTATTTCTAATGTTTCATGTTCTTCAGTTGAGACAGATTCTATACACATTAGTTATACATCGACAATAAATGAATGTAATGTAAGTGGAAGTGAAAATTTGAGTACAAGGCATACAACAAGACAGAAAATAGAAAAGCCTAGTCCTAAGAAACTAAAGTTCTAAAAGATGATGTCACATTATCTTCTCGGTTAGCTAGGTCTACCACAGAAAGTCGTACGAAGATATCTTTGAAAACAATCATAAACTGCATGCGATATAAATTAAAAGTTTTAAGACAGAGTGCTAAAAGAAAAGAACAGATTATAAAAACTTTATGAGCTGAGGTTAGAGACTTAAAAAATAAAACACAAACATTATTACAGTAGATTTTTTCGCAACCTTATTGCTACTAAAAAGGCAATGAAAAATAAAGAGAGAGAAAAGTTTAGAAATGTAACTCTCAGACATAATGCTGCTAATAGGACAAATACAAATGCTATTACTTGCTTAGAAAACAATATGACCCAGATGGAAGACTGCAATATAAATAATACAATTATGTTAGATGATGATAAAACTTATCTATTAAAAATGAGGATGATAATTTACAGCATGATATTGTCCAATGTCCCAACAGGTAACAAGTGGATCATACTGCTTTAGTTTATTCAAATTTTTACTTAAAACCCTTTGACGAATGTTGTTGTTTGATTATCTCAAATATATCAAACACGATGTCCGATAGAATTTCGACTAACCATCTTACAATAAAAAAAATTTGTGATCTCTGGACTAAAAATCTTAATGAGTTAAGCTGCCTCTTCTACCAAAAAAATGTCTGATGCCTTGTAACGTGATAACATCTTCAGTTTGGTGCATCTTGTAATATGGTAAAACTATAACATTTGATTTTTTCAAATGTTCATTCATGAATTCATTTGTTTATTCAATACTCATTTTTGATAATACTTTTTTTAATAAATAATACCATTTTTAATAAACTCAAAGATTAACCTATCGTATGGAAGTCTGGAAGGAAATTATAATAACTAATTTCATATGTAAATTAATTAATATTCTCAATTTTAATAATGTATTTATGTTAATTTAGGTTGGAGGTGGAGAGGCAACCTGCTTCCGATTCGATGGGCGCCACCGGTGCACGTTGTAATATAGTTTAATTTAATTTGTATTTTTATACTAGATTTACTTTTTTTTAAATAAATATAAAATTGATAAAATAATCATTTTTAATAAAAGGGTGTATAGGGTGTACACCCCCTCCCCAACATATACCTTTTTTTTTAGGTCAGGCCCACCCCTTCTTCTAAAAAAATTTCCATTATTTAAAAAAGTACTTTTTCAAAAATAGGGTGTTTCCCCCCCTCCCCAGCCTCCACCACATACACCCTGAATCGAAGTTTAACTTCTCACATATGGTCTAGAAGGAAATGAAAACAACTACTTGCATATGAAAATCAACAATTTCATAAAAAAATACTCTTTTATAGATGAAATGTTGATATTATAGTAGTAAATGTGGTGGCTGGATGCCCCCTCTAGCCACCCCTAATACGTCTGGAAGGTGTAGGCCAAGATTAATAGTTAGGTTATTCTAACATCTATCTAATGACATCAAGTTTTAAGTATTTAGACAAGAATCGACCAAGTTATTGCAATTTTAGTTGAAAAAAAATTTATTTTGACCACAGTTTAATCAACAAATCCATATATCCAAAAATCAGTACTAAAAGCGTCATAACTTTTTTTGGAATTGTTTGATTTTGATAATTTTTTCGCTTTTAAAATATTCAATTAAAGATCTTTCTAATGATATATAACAACCTAGAATTTATTCAATTTAAAAATTTCATGTAGCATACCTATTAGAAGGTCGATACTTTTTTTTAGTGAGCTAATCCAAGTTTCGCATTTCGTGTAAAATCAAGACCCGAATTATTTAAATTTATTTAAACCGTTTATACTTACTTTCTTGTAATAATTTTGCGATAGATAGATAATTTAATTGGTTTATTATATTAAATAATTCTTTTTAATATATTATAGCAAAATTTTGTTATAGCTTATACGCCATTAAAAATGAACTCGATATTCAAGCACTTATTATATTCAGGTGAGGATTTTATAAAAAACTCGAAACCTGGATTTGCTGACCGGAAAAAAGTTTCCACCTTAATGGTAGCCCAAATTTTACATTAAAAATTTTTCTTTTAAGAAATATTGTAAAATCTGATTGGATCTAGAGCACACTTTCATTTTTACAACATAAATATATAATTTATAATTTAATTTTCAAAAAAGCAATCAAACTTGAAATTCTTTGCCTCGATTACCCCCAAAATACAGAAAATAACCAAAATTTTGTGAAGTAATTACTCAAAATCTACTAGTCATTTTAGCATGAAATTTGGAACATTTTTTAATCATGGTAACATAATTCATTTGAGAGAAAATAAATGAAAACAAATGAATATTTTAGAAATTACGCATGAAGCACTAAAAAGTAAGCGAGCTAAATAACACTAATAAAACAAAATTTCAAGATCTAAAATTAATTGATAAAAAATCTTTTCTCAAATGAATTTTAATAATATGAAAAACAACCTGTGAAAAATTCAGCACTTTTGCATAATTATTTGAAAAGTTATCATTTCGCAAACTTTGAAAACTAGTGAAAAAGTATATTTTGAGATTTTGTAAAATAAAAATGAAAATTACTCAAAAAGCATTAAAAAAAGTATAATTTCTGGAATAAATATAATAAATTAAAAACCTCCAGGTCCATATGAAATTTTTTCAGTTTTTTTAACTTTGTTTGAGTATCCTTTTTTAACACTTTTTAACTGTTTACGTCTCTTTATTTCTTGGGGTATTGACTTTTTTTTATTGACAATCGTATGCATGGGTGACGTTGCATAACCAAAAAGACTAAACTCTGTATAATACAGACAAAAAACCACTCGGACCATCATTAAAATTCAATATGGCAGAATTTACTCCAATTTCCAGTGTTGATCGGTTCACAAAAACTCTTTTGGGACAGCGTTTCCAGATTATTAAATTGAGCGCCTCGGTTGCATTCTGCGTTCAACCATGAAGACATTTTGCAATTCATCTGCTGATAAATCCTAAAAAATTGGTTTTAATAAATTAAAAGTTTATATTGATAATGATATATGTTCTTTGAATGTGGTTGTACCATAAATCTTATCGTAGTGATATTTGCACCAACTATTTTCATCTCGCGGGCACATTCTATGTTGGTATTCTTGATCATCAAATTTAGTGCAGTAAAAAAGTACTGCCCAAACTGCTTTCTTTATAGCATATAAACTATCAACATTTTTTCTAATTGCTAAACCATAATAGTTTTGAAGATTCTGTAAGTTTACCTTTACCCAGCAGACAGGTCTGTGTCTTTTAATTTATTTTTACCAGATTCCTGAGGCCAAGACGTTTTTGCACATGACCGATGCATTCTATCTTTAAAGGATTGTTACTGTACTCCTTATATGGGTCACTTTGTATGATATCATTGAATGATGAAGTGTCACCATCTCCAAGATACTCTTTATATATAAAATTATACTTTGCTATGGAGCGCTTAAATATTGAGATAGCACCAGCTGATTCCATTAAACCTGAAGAGCCTTTATGGTTGATATTGCATATATGGTTAACACGCCATTCATAATACTCAGGGTTATGAGTTTTATTTTCCTATAATAGACAAACATTACAATGCTTTGAAAGAACTTCATAATCTATTCACTTTTTACCAATCAATGCTGTCGTGACTCCATTTAGAGACGAATACCCGCCTTCTGCCGCGTGCCATCAGTTGTAATACAATGGTAGTAGGGACCTTCCAGATCATTTGCTATGCATTCTTGGGCTGCCTTGTTCATACTTTTAGTTGCAACATTGATATAAGCAGTATATACTAGACCATTTTTTGTTTTGTTTAAATTATCAAAAGCATTTTCAGAAATATTATATGTGTTCATACTTATTGCAAAAGTTTTAATAGTCTGAAAGCTTAATCCAATCTCGCGGAATGCAACAACTGAACGTATATTTACTTCATATGGCTCTCTGCCTAATTATTTACAGTAGAAATAGTTTTTGAGCTAAAAAACTGGTTAGTTTTTTCACAGTTCTTGCAATATAACTCAATGCAATGTGAAAACCCCATTCTCAGACCTAATATATCAGTTATTTCCAGTGATGAGTTGCATAATTTACATAGAGCAATTTCAAATATTTTCTTTAAAATAGTTATATCAATCAAAATGTAGTAGCTTTCATTATCTTCAAGATTATTTTTTTCGAAAAAAAAATGTTGTTGGAGGGTACTTTGCTTTTGTGGTTGTTGATGTTGTGTTAAATGAAAGTTTGGCGATCATTTTTACAACGATTAAGAAGGTGAACATTAGTTCTTTTCTTTTTTAAAACAAAATTCTGCTTGTTACCTTTAGGCATTATGCTTTTAAGTTTGTACATACAGCAACTTGCAAAAATTTAACTTGCAAAATTCCAAAATACTAGAAATACTGCTTTAAACAACCTTTGTAACAACTTGAATATATATTAGGAGTTTGAATAATCATTCAACTTATGACCAAAAAAATAAACAAGGTAGGCTATAATATTCAAATATTTTTTAATATTTAAAATACATAGATTTTTGCAGCTATACATTGAAAATATTTTTGTTTATATATTGGTTGCTATGTTGTTGTCATGGACATTACAAACTACTTGGTTCATATAAACCTAAATTATTATCACTCAAAGTTAAAATTTTGCATTAAAAGTTTTTGCATTCTATGAGCAAAAGATTAATGAACTAAGTTAAAAACTTTTTTTTTTTTTTTTAAATTGACTTTTATTTATTGGGGTACCAGAAAAAGTTATTGATTTTTTTTTAAACACATTTAAAAGAAAATTATTTTAATCAAAAAAACTGAATATTAGGCATAAAATTTCATAAAATAAATGCTCTACTCAAAGTTTCAAATATTTTAAAATGTTAATAATAATATTTAGTTTGTAAATAATAATATTACTTATAACTGAAGGACAAAGTTGCTATAATATATAATATATTCACTAAAATTATTAATTAATCGAATATGGTTTTTGTTGACATGTTATGTTTCTATGTGGAATTTAATATTTTGCTATGTTTACTTATATTATGATAATACTAAAACCTTTCTAAAAATATTTCAGTAAATAGAATAATAAGATCTAAAACAGATCATCCATTTTTAGGGTATTTAAAGCCGCTCGCTGAGGCGAAACTGCCAACAGGACTAGATGCGATGCAGCATATGGTGTATTTGCGAGAAAATGAAATGAGAAAATGTCAAATAATAGTAAAGTTAAATGTATATTATAATTTTACAGAAACTTCCTGGAAAAGCCAACAAAAAGAATGAAGCAGCTCAAAAGCAATTCAGATCTTAAAAATTGGGGAAAAATTCAACATACCTACTCCCAGCTACCACAAATACGTTGTTAAAACATTAGAACAAAGTTGCGCGTTTCGTTGGCTCAACATCGGCTGCCAACGTTGTTTTAATATCATTATGGTTACAAATGCGGCGTCGCCAACAACTAAAAACCAATGTTGATAAAACGTTTATTTAAAGTCGGAAAATGGTTATATTTTCTACGTTGATTTAACGTTTTATTTTATACGTTGGCCCAACGTTGTATTTTTAGTTTGCACTACGTTGTATTTTACGTTGTTTCAACGTTGAACTTTTGCACTACGTTGTATTTTACGTTGTTTAAACGTTGTACTCAATATACATATATATATGTATATATATATATATATATATATATATATATATATATATATATATATATATATATATATATATATATATATATATATATATATATATATATATATACATATATATACATATATATATATATATATATATATATATATATATATATATATATATATATATATATATATATAGTATATATATATATATATATATAAATATATGTATATATATATATATATATATATATATATATATATATATATATATATATATATTTATATATATATATACACATACACACATATATATACATATATATATACATATATACACATATATATTTATGTATATATATGTGAATATATATATACATATATGTATATATATATATATATAATATATATATATATATATATATATATATATATATATATATATGTATATATATATATATATATATATATATATATATATATACATATATATATATATATATAATATATATATATATATATATACTATATACATATATATATATATATATATATATATATATATATATATATATATATATATATAGATATATATATATATATATATATATATATATATATATATATATATATATATATATATATATATATATATATATATATATATATA
>NC_061160.1:5396987-5401987 GCF_022113875.1 Hydra vulgaris | reverse complement strand
TTTAAAAAAAATGAAAAGTAATGGAAGTCAAATTGGGCAAAAGAATTTTATTCCAAAGGTCTGGTGCCCGATAGGCAATATAAAATTGATTAAAGTTCGTTTGATAGAAAGGTTCATTTAAAAAACCAGTATTTCTCAAACTGTATTTGTTGATGGGTTTCGGAGTAAAAATATCTTTGAAGACAGATTGAGACAAGTCATTTTTTCACATGTATACAAAGCATAAAGCATATATATTTAGCTCGTATATATTTGAAATTCTCATTTCAATAAAGTAATGTTTTGCGTAAGAAAAGCGATTTGCAAAGCAGATTAAACGGATAGCATGTTTCTGACGGCAATAAAGACGTTGCAACTTACTTTTTTCTGTACTACCCCAGGCGATATTAGCATAATTTAAATAACTGTGGATAAATGAATAATAAAGTTTGATTAAAATTTTCTTATTGAGGTAGATTCGCTTTATATAAAACTCCTATGTTTTTTGAAATTTTAGTGCTTATGTAGTCGATATGATGATTCCAAATTTGTTTACTATTTGACAAATAGCTTTCAAACCATTTTAAAACTTTATTTTTTATTCCATAATGTTTAAGTTTATAGATTAGAATTTGGTGATCAACCGTATCAAAAGCTTTTGATAGATCAATAAAAAGTCCTAGAGTATATTGTGATTTTTCAAATGATTTTGAGGTTTTACGTACAAATTGGATAGTTGCATGTTCAGTTGAGCTATCCTTTTTAAAACCAAATTGATTAATGTAAAGTAATTTATTAACATAAAAATATTAGTATACTCCCACCATGTCCTTGGAAGAACCACGCTCGATCGTTCCAGTAATGGAACATACATACCGCGCTCAACTAATATCGTACCAGTAACGGAGCATACTTTTCTTGAAGATCGAAGGGTTGAACGAAAAGTGGGTATGAGATCAATTGAAAAAGAAGTCGCTGCAAAAATGAAGAATACAGCAAATGCTGTTGTTTCTCCCTTCTCTATCATTAGCCTACGACCACCGTTGACTCTAAGACGGTTCTGTTGCAGCTTTGGCATCAGCTGTAATCAAAGATAAACGTCAAAGTAAACGCATTGTATTTTGATGGCAAAAAAAAACTCTTAAACTTTTTGACAATAATAAAACAATAGTGATGGAGGAGCACATATCCTTGATTCAGGAATCTGGAGGGGACTTTTTAGGAGACTTCACTCCACTTAGCGGAACAGCCGAAGAAATAAAATCTTTAGTTCTAAAGTATTCTAAAGAACACAAAATTCATTTTGGATAATTTAAAAGTGTTTGGCTGCGATGGAACTAATGTAAACACTGAGAACAAGGATGGTGTGATTAGATTGATTGAGTTGGAGCTTCAACAGCCTCTAGAATGGATACCGTAAAACGGGATGACATTGATACGCGGGGTTACTTTGATAATTTTGCCTGGTAGTTACAAAAGTATTAATTTGGAGATGTAATTGCAAAATTATGAACTTTTTTTTTCTTTCTAGTACATTATTATATTCTGCGTATATTTTTGAAATTTTAATAATTGTGAAATGGTTTTAACTTGTGCAAATGTGTTGTGATTAACATGACTTAAACAACAAAATAAAGATTTTTACATGTAACAAAAAAAATGCCAAAAAACATATGAACTTAATTTTCTGAAATAAATTTTTTTCTAAAAATCTATACTTAGATGTTCAAGTGGTCCAGTTCCACTGTAATCAAAGTTCCAGTTAAAATACCACTATAATACCACTCATTTTTGGCTACTCCCAAATACATTAGCAGAAAATTTAAAACAATTTTGTTTTTCACTTTTTCAAATAATTTTCAATATTTGATATTTCAATTTTATTGTGATTATTTAATGTTTCAAACAATTATTTCTAGTTAATAAAGACATTAAGACAAAAAAGATCGCAAGACGAATTGCAGAATTATTCATGAGAAATTATAAACGTAAATCGGGTAATTGATCCTATGCATTGTATCCAGCAGAAGCAATGCAAAATGCCTTGTTAGATATCTCAACTATCAGAATATCAATTTTTAAGACATCCAAGTTATATGGAAACCATATGGTACTCTGCACAATAGGAGTAAACTAAGACATATGAAAATCTTTGGAGGGCAGACCAGATTACAGTTACATACCGAAGAAAAGATTCTACAAATCATTAGCATCCTGACAGATTGGAAATTACCTTTGGATAAATTGGATATACGTCTGCTAGTAAAAGACTATTAAGACAGAATGGGTGTTACTGATTTAAAATTTAAAAATAACTTGCCTGGCCCTGACTGGATAAAATCTTTTATTGTTCTCAATAATCTGACTGCTCAAATGGCTGACAACGTAAAACCAGCAAGAGCTGAAATAGATCGAAATTCAGTATGCTCATATTTCAATGAGTTATCCTTTACACTTCAAGACATTCCTAATACCAATATATTTAACTACGATGAGACAAATGTGAGCGATCATCCAAGCTCTAAAACAGTAGTTTGTAAATGTGGCCTTAAACGCTTAGAAAGAAAAATGTAGCATTTTAAAGGAGCTATTATAATTATGTACTGTGGGAGTACAGCTGGTCAATTTCTTTCCTCCCATGGTTGTTTATAAAGTTGCAAACTGCTACATAGAGTGGAAAAATGCTGGCCCACCTGGAACTATATTCGACAGTTCAAAATCTGGTTGGTTCGACTCTAGAACATTTGAACGTTGGTTCAGGAATTATTTTATTTCTGAAACAGCATCTCTTACAGGAACTAAAGTTGTTATTGGGGATAATTTAACTTCACATTCCTCATCTGATATTATCAAAGCATGCTGGAAAATATTATCTGGATTACATGTTTAATCCCAAATGCCACTCATCTGCTACAACCGCTTGATATTGCTGTTTTCAGATCCTTGAAAGTTAAGTGAGAGAAGATTTTACAAACATGGAGAAGAGAATCAAGAATCAAAGGTTCAATTTCTAAAAACTATGGAAAAATTGCGCCTGGAAAATTAATTACAAAGGATGTTGAATCTTTTTCTGAATAAGAAGAAATTGAAGGTAGTAGTAGTGGTTATCCCATTGAAAGTAATGACAAGAAAGATGTTTATTTAAATGAGTTTAACCAAGAAGAACCTGATGTAAATAATTTTCTAACTACAGGAAGGTGGCATGTTGTAGTCTTCCTGAGATTCCTAAGGAAAGTAGAAGGATTAAAAAATCTCTTTAATTATTCTGTTGCAGAAGACATCGTTTTTGCTGTACATTTCTTAAGTATATGGTAACATCTTCAACCACCCAAATAATAGTTATCAACTAGAGTTTGCAAATAAAAAAATATTTGTAAAATCTGTTAAGTGAATTGGATACACAATCAGAAGATGTCAGAAATATTCACTAAATGATTGACCTCAGAACATTTCATTCAAGAAAATTAATACTTTTTCTTTCAAACATTTATTTTACTAATTAGTACAATTCAGTAGTTTATAGGTACTACACAGAATCACTAATTTCTAGTCCGGTTTTAACACCAGTTGTTGTAAAATCTTCAGAAAATGTGATTTTTAGGTTTTTTGTTATGGTATCTTTTTTTATTTTAAATGGAGTTAAACAAGTAAAGTACATTAGTGCTTAATATTTATATACAATCAGTACTTTTTTTTGTAAGCATTATTTTATAAATGCTAATTACAATTACTCTAATGATGCTATTGATATGTTATATTTTTATGTTTAGCATATTAAAACCAATTTGTTTTTTGTTTTTTTGTCCATTCTGTGGATATATTCGATAAACAGTCTTGTTATCTAAATTTATAATTTTATCAGTAAAATCTTAAAAATATTCTCGCATATTGTGTAAAACTCCAAAAAAAAGTATTAAGAGCACTTGTGAAGATGGCTTAATTATTAACCTTTTTAGATATAATAAACTATCAAAGTCACCCCCAACGAAGGATTGAGATTGATAAAATGTTTTACTTAAAAAAATATAAATTAGGAAAAAAAAATTCAATGGAATCCTATAAAGGAAAGTTATAATGTTGTATTGAAAAAATAAAATTCGAAAAAAAATTCATGCGAAAGAGTTTATTTGCAAAAATGCTCAAAAACCTATCAAAGTCACCCCGTTTGACGGTAATTTGTTTGTTACATGCAAATGAGCTTCCACTACATCATTTGTTTTCAGAATTGGATAGACCAACATCTGGTCCTATATCATAATCAGGTTCTAATAGAAATTCCATTGAAATTGTGATCTTAAAGGTTGTTAATTTTTAACCTATGAACCATAATGTAGAAATGCCAGAGGCGGACACAAAAGTGCTCAGTACAGATCAACTTTTTGCTTCGACTTTTGCTAAGCTGTACTAAGTGGTACTTATCAGTCTGGAAAAGCACAGCCCTGAAAAACTGGCTCATTCTGGATGGCTCATCACTGCTAGCAGGATCCTCAGATTATATATTTCTACAACCAATCCTTTCAAAACTATAACAACATACATTGTGCGCTTTTATGCCCATATGTAGTTCATCATCAAGAAGGAGCCTTCTATTTTTCATGGTAGCAAGCATCTATGCAGCACAATAGTAAAATCACGGTATCTTTTAATCGCGGTCGCGATGTCATTCAAACATACATTCATTCTTTGGTCATCAAGAAAATATTCTTTTGGCAATGATATCAGATATGCAACCAAAAATCTGAAAATTAAATTAATTTTGCGGTAAGGCATATTCAGAGAGCTATAGAAGAAAGAAGTATGAATGCTAATCAAACAAGGCAATTCAATGTTTCGACTTTCAATTTTATGACAAAGAATACATGAACTGATTAATTAGAGTAATACACAGCGGGCAGAGCCACCAATAACAACTCTGCTCGTTAATGAGGAACAGAAAGAACCAAGTGAGAATCTTATTCAATTAAGTAATCTTTTGGAAAAGTTACCGTGTCACATGCAATGTGTAGAATGTTGTAAAAAGA
>NC_061160.1:5331987-5391987 GCF_022113875.1 Hydra vulgaris | reverse complement strand
CATCAATGATTTCACACATACTGATTTACGTGTGAGTAAAGATGTTTAGAGAAATCTTTGAAACTGCTCACAAGTTGTAGTTAGAAATAAAGGACAACCAAGTTAACTACTTTACTCACATGCTTGCTTGCTGGTCGATGTTAAGTGCATATTTATGCGTAAGTCTCTACTTTTAAAAACAAATGCCCGTCGGGTTTCTGCTTCAGTAGCTATTCCCAGCTAGCACACTTACATTGGGCCAACGTATGTAAAACCATCGCGAACCTCGGCTCTTTTTTCCAATGCAAAACCAACGTTGATCCAATGTCATTTGGTTAATGATAAAATTATTACCGACAGAACTAAAAATATCTGGCAAATTTACATTGGTCCAATGTATGTAAAAGCATCGCAAAAAGTTGATTGTTTTTACGATCTAAACTCAATGTTGTACCGATGTATATATTTCGACGTTGATTCAATGTATATAAATCAACATTTTTTTAATGAATGTAAAAACATCACAAAAATTTGATTGTTTTTACGATCTAAACTCAACGTTGATCCAATGTATGGGACCAAACATTGCTATTGCGATATTATATAACTTAAATAAAATATTCCGTAATTAATAAAATATCAAACCGCAATCAACACAAACATGATTTTTGTATATATATACATATATATATATATATATATATATATATATATATATATATATATATATATATATATATATATATATATATATATATATATATATATATATATATATTTATATATATATATATATATATATATATATATATATATATGTATATATATATATATATATATATATACAAAAAAATAGAACTTAATGAAAATTTAATTCTGAATAATATTGTATACAATGTTTTGCCAATTAAAGTTCTGCGTTGAATCAACGTAAATACAACGTTGTGCCAACTTTAAATACAACGTTGGGCCAACATATAAAATAAAACGTTATTATTGTATTTTTAAATAAGCAACTTATATCATAATATGTTATTGTATACATGAGTAAAATGCGGAAATTTTTAATGTGTAAAATGCGGGAAAAAAGTGCTGAAAAAAGGATGAAAATGCGGGAAAAAAGTGCTGAAAATTTCTTTTAACCCTAAGCTTATCACTGCCCTAACCAAAACACTTGGTCAATGATTGAAGATTCAATCTTCTTCGTCTTTCATAAACAACTGTTCTTAAAAGTGTGCTCCACTTTTCATTACATGAAATAATGACTAGTTACACATTTTAGTAGAGCTTTTTAGGAATTGATTTATTATACTTTTTTTATTTTGTTTCCCTTATAATCCGAAATATCTTAATTTTAACATGATTCTGTTTTGAGGTTGAGAAACTGGTTAAATATTATAGAAGATGAAATAATATCAAAAGTCTCTATTAGATTGTTCACGTATTGTTTATGGTGAAGAAAGCCGTATTGATTTGCAGAGGGCATTTTATTATCGTTAATGTGCTTAAAGATTTTGTTCTTAACAAGTGTTTTGATTATTTTGCAGGTAAGCTTAATGAAATAGGCCGATAGTTTCAGCAAGTAATTTATTTTTCGTTATTTTTATAGACCGACTAATTTCTAGAGAGTGAGTAGTATTGCAAAATTAAAGATTTTTGTTAATTGAAAAAAAATATTTATAGGCGTTTAGATTGGTAAGTTAATAAATTATAATTTCATTTAGGTTAGAATCACTTTTTTAACGATGGAAATTATTCAGAGATTTTTTTGTTAATATTATTTCTTTTTTATGTTCTCTTTTTGCTCAAAATATATCAGCTTTTACGGAGCAAAAGATAACTTTACTATTCTTTTATTTAGTTGAGCAGTTGAGATACGGATTACAAGCAGTTGATATACAGATTACAAGCAGTTGATATACGGATTACAAGCAGTTGATATACGGATACGGATTGTTTTGCTCGGTTTAGGTTTATAATATGTGGAGTAACCCAAGGACCATACTTTTATTTTGTTTTAGTAACCTTTGGGGATAAAATATTCGCAAAGAGTACAATTGTTAGAAATTAACAAATTAAACATTTGATCCGCTGTTTTATGCAGAAATAAAATATTCCAGTTGATTGATACAACAAAGTTTGATATTGAATTGTAATTACCTTTGCTGTAACTAAACAACTGAGATTCACTTTCGAGAAACAGTTTTGAAACTAAATTTCCTCAAGTCATACTGAATCGGCCCTTAGTATTATTATCTAATATAGCATTAGGGAACAGTTAAAATTGAATTACTGCTGTTGGTAATAACAAGTCCAACGTAGTTTGGGCAACCATAGGGTGTCTGGACATTGGAAATGTGGTATATTAAAATTACAGACAATGAAGCAGCCATCATAGGGCTTCCTAATTAAACTATGAGCTAATTTGAAGGATTCAGCAATATATTATATAAATTTAGCATCATTTGGTCTATATTTAACCTAGATGTTAGCTGTATGCAGTTAACATCTAAGTTATCTTAGGTCAGGTTCTCATGCAGTTAACATCTAGGTTAGGCCCTCGATAATTTTTTTTTATTGAGCCTTTACTTAATCATGAGCCAAAAAGCAGGGGGTATCGGGTGGAAATAGAAAAATCCGTTCAGAATAAAATTATGATTTCTCCAAAACCACAAAACCTTTTTTTTCATGTTTTTAAAAGTAAAATATCTAAACTTGATTTGATTGAATCCCATTTAGGCATGGTTTTGCATCACAAACTTTGCTTAGACGGTGAAAACAGTCATACTATAAACATTTTCCATCCAAAAAAATAATTATGATGGTTACGACAGTTTAATGTCTAATAAAAGGTTGTTTTTTCTATTTCTCTAGTATTTAAGTTAACGTATGGTATTATGACAAATTGGAAAAATTAAATGCTTTCTTAAGGCGATTCTGCTGCCCTCTAAAAATTCAGTATATCGCTGAAAACTTTTCAGTTATGAAAAAAGAGAAAGAGTACTTTAAAAAGCAATGGCTAATATTTGCAATATTTGCACATGTACTTCTAATTCAATAAACAACTTACACAGAGAAGTGATCAGTACAATGGATTTGCAAACTTAAACTTAAAGTTATTCTCATTAGATGCATGGATTTGATATTTAAAGTTCTACATATAAGTTATTGATTTACTTTAAAAAGTGGCAAATACGTGAATCTGAAAAAATCAAATTAGCAGCTATAAAAATAATCTTTTTAGGGTGAGTTAGCAAAACTTGGTCTTATTGTTGGCATGTTTCTTTAAGGTGACAAATGGACATCAAATAATGGCAATATAAAATGGTGTTTGTTTTGCATATTATCAAAGTACAGAGTTTTATAGAATATGAGAAGTCATGAATGGAGTTCTCATATTCTATAAAATATGAGAAGTCAGGAATTTGATCAACAGTTATACATTATTTTCTCTGTCATTAATTTGAATAAAAAAAATTGTAATAGCATATTGTTTAGGAACAGCAAATATTTTTATTAAAGAGCCTCATGATTTTTCATGGGGGACCTAAGTACACAAACAATTAATTTACAGTAGTCAGAAATTATATAGATTTATGCTACCAATGAAAATGTACTCTGAAGAAGCAGTTAATAAAGCTCGGAATACAGACAAAAACTTTCGCAATTAGACAAAAGAAGCAGTTAATAAAGAAGCAGTTAATAAAGCTCGCAATACAGACAAAAAATTTCGCAAAAAACAATTGCAATTTGATTGAAAAGCTTTAATGACAAACCAATTCAATTATTTGCTGCTTTCAAGCAACCCAACTCTTTCAAGTCTTAACTGAGAGATCAAAATGTAAACGTAACAAATAAAAAAAAAAAAAAAAAAACGGATAAATAATCAAAGAATCACGCAATAAATCATCTTTTTCCTAAAACTTTAAAAAAAAAAAATTATGCAGTTAACGATAATTATACAAATAAAGAATATAATGGAGATAAACAATATTATATAAGAGATAATGAGTTGTATGTGAATATTAGTTTTAACGATAACGAAAAAGAACTAAAACCAACAAACGTGAATGAAATAAGTTGTTTAAGTAAACACTGATAATTTAATTTTTTTTAAATGTGTAAATACTCATACATGCATTGAGTTGTTTAACAAAGCCAAAAGCAAAAAGGCAAAGGCCATACGTGACAATGTCAAGGTCAAGACTAAAGCCAAAAGTTTCAAGGCCAAGGAGATGGGCAAGGACAAGAGTTTTAAGACCAAGGCTAAAAATAAGAGTTTCAAGACCAAAGACTTGAATTTTGGCCTTAAGTTAAGACCAATTATTAAAAAAACTGCAGGTAGCAAGTACTGTGACAATAAAACCACATGTGAAATTAGACCAAGGTTATGCGCATAATTCAACAAAATCAATTAGAAAATATTCTTGTAAATATATTTATAAGCCGAAAACAAAAATATATAAAAATGAAGAAATAAAACTTTAAATTTTTTAATTTTATGCACTTTTGTGCTTAATGCTAGAAAAATAATAATAAACATCTTTTAATTAAAGATTTGTTGTTATTAGTTGTTAGCATTAACTATAAGTCATAACCATTAACCATCACTATACAGCCTATAAGTCTTTTTACTATTTTTTTATATGTAATTAAGAAACATCAAAGTTTCATGCAACGAATCAGACATACGAGCTCTATAAAGGCATATTATGAATCCACTCTAACAAAAGATATGCTCAGCAGAAGCTGACGTTGCAAGGACACAGAAATACTATTCATATATAGATTTCTAATTTTTGAATATTGTTTAATTGTGTGCAGTTTTTTTTAACGAAAAATCTTTTTGATTAAATTCTAATGATTGATTCGTTCTTGTTTGTAAAAAATAATTTTTTCTATTATTTACAAAAAAGCATTTTTATTTATTAGTAAAGGGTTTTTGTACCTAAGGTGTAACACTATATTAAGTAAATGTCAAAGTGGTTTCTACTGTTGTTCTCATGACAGAACTATCAAATTAAACTATTGTTATTGGTTCAAAAATAGATTTTAAAATTTTTATTTATAAAAAGTTTAAAATCTATTTAAAATTTTTATTTATAAAAAACTTTATAAATAAAATTTTATTTATAAAATTTTTATTTATAAAAAAATAATTAAAAACAAGCACTATTTTAAATATACAATACTAACAACTTTTTAAAACAGATTTAGATAAGTCGAATAAAAACAGTTTAAATAAAAAAATACTTTATTATAAATTATAGTTTAAACAGTGCTTTTTTTCTCTAAAAACGCACCGGAACGCATATTTTGAAACCCTACACAGGCTCAGAATAGGCTGAAATATAAGCAATCTGATTCGCTGATTTTAAAGAGGCAAAAGAGAGGCAAGTGCGATTTTGTTGAAAGTATTTAATTAAAATCTGCACAACCAGATTTTCGAAATAAATTTCAAATTAATGATAAACTAAGTTTATCAATACAACTCATGATTTACTATCAACACAGAAAATTTTATTTTATTTTAGTACTCGTCAGAGTATTTAAAATGTCTTAAAAATTTGTACAAGAGAATTTTCTCTTAAAGATAAAAAAAGTTTTCATTAAAAAATGATCGGAAATTTGTACTGATTGCAAAACTAGCTTACATGTTCCATGTTAATATATGAGCTCTGAGGAGATTTTGTTTTCATGTTTCGCTTTAATCGTAGTTTTCAGGATACTGATATATATTTTTATTACATAACTCTGATAAATCATCGTCTTAAACCATTAAACACTTTTTGTAAATTTAGAAAAAATTTGACAGGCTACATTAACTTAAATATAAAAGATGACAATATATTATATTATTGTAATTTATTTGAAAACTTAACAAAAGAAGTGAAATTTGAGAAGTGAAAGTGAAATTTATATGTTTGTCAACTGAACTGTAATTTATTGTAAAGTTATTTTTTTTATTATAATAATTGAAAAAAAAAAAAGATTTAAAAAAACCAAGTTGTTAAAATGAAAGGTTTTAATGAAAAAAGAGTAATGATGAAAAAAAATTATCCAAAAAAAAACAAAGAACAAAATCAGTTGTCATGCAATAAGTATTTTTGTTATTATAAAATGTCTTTTGTATGTATAACTCTCAAAATATTTAACTTGAGTTTCCATGTGTGCAATTTTATAAGATGTCCATGTTTTATAAAGCCTGTTCGATAAAAAGTTTAAATACAGCTGCACCAGACTACTGGTAAAGTACTTAAAGTTTGCAAAGTGTAAACTTTGGGCTGAGGCAGAGGTTGTTTTAAGCTCATTACATCATCTTTATACCAACTTGTTAATTATAATGAGTTAAACATTTAAGTTTTTGGAAAAACAACAGGTGTTTTACCAAACTAGCATGTAAACTAAACATGTAAATCTATGAACTCTGTAGAAGTTGCTGTTTAACCTAAATTTTGAGAAGACTGATTAGACGTCAATTTTTTTCTTTATCTACCTTTAATAAAACATCATTCTTAAATCTTCAAACATTTTTTTGAAAAATTTAAAAAAGTTTGGCAGGATATTTTAACTTATATATATTATAGGATGAAAATTGGATATTAATCTATTGGAAATAATTTGGATAATAAATTGGGTCATAATCTTATTTGGAAAATTTAACAAAAAAATGTGATATTTATTTGTTTTTTTACTGAAAATTTCTTTTTTACAGTTACATAAAAGCGTTGTTATTACAATCTAGCAAAGAGTATTAAAGCCAAAAAATTTAATCAAATAAAGGTGAATTATGGCAATTTTTGTAATAAAAAAACTTCATGAAAACAAGCTTTTGCATTTGCAGAAGCAAGTTTTCAAAAAAAAAAAAAAATTATTAATATTACTTAAAAATAAAATATGACGCATTTCTGTCTTTATATTATTAAACAAGAGACATTCACATAAATTCAAAAAAAGCACACTTGATTTTATTGGTTATACCAAAAAATAATTAATGAAACTATTCATAAAATTGTTAATTACGGAATACATTTTATTTTAGTTTTTTTTTTTTGAATTTTCTAGAGCAGACATATTTTTTTTTATTCTGGAGTATATAATGTAAAATAAATTATTAGCATTATAAATATAAAATTTATCAAAGTTTGTTGCTTTATCTAATATTATTTACCATCAGTTGAAATTGAATGTTAAACATTTTATAACAATCATAACCAGTATTATGTTCAGGTTAAAAGCGAAATATCAACAAACATGTAATGACTTTTGAAATTGAAATAAACAACAACATGAACTTGTATGTTTGCAATTTTTTTGTTCCTTCCTTTTTACACTTAGTTTTTCATAAAGGTATGGTAATTTGAGAGTTATTTTTTTTTGTTAATCAGTTTACTATATCAAAACGAAAACTTGGACATAAGGTTATAGATTTTTTTTATGGCTTCTTATGCAACAATGCGTAGTAATCTTTTATTCTATACATTACCAAAGAATATTTAAATTAGCTCTTGCTTACAATTGCTTTTAATAAGAGAGTGTTGCAAATTATCTGGGCTAGCTATAACAACCAATAAGTAATATTATCAAACTTAAAATGTTTTAGTGATGTATGTAATTTATATATGGGAGTAATAGATAAAGTTAGTGTAAAGTGTAAAGTTCTGAAAAGAAATTAGGTTATTTTTTTGAAATACTTTTCTTTCTAAATAATAGGATTAATGCGAACTTAACTTGAAAAAAGTTATACCAAGTTAATAATAGTCATTTGATATTAGTAGTTAAATTTTAAAACTGTTTCGAAAAAATCTATCGTATGAGAATCACAGAATAGTCAAGTTTTGCCACAAGTGTGTAAAAACTTTGCATTGTTTTCGTTTTGCTTTTACATTTTTACGAAATTTTCTTTAAATGAGTTTGATGCTTCTCAGTTCCTCTCTTAGAACTATCCTTATTATATATTCCCCTTAACAAGATAATCCTTGATAAAATTGTGAGTTATAATTGTAAAATAAATGTCTCTTCTTTAAATTGAAATACTGTTGTTTATAGATTCCTTTTGATTGAAAGCAACAAATTCATCATGTTTAAGTTCACGAAAAACAGCTTTAGATGCTTGGAGAACAAGTAGCATCTATTTTGTTTTCTAAATTAGCCTTAAAAGGACTTATCACTGTAGCAATATCTACTTCAAAAGAAAAAAACAATTTTTGGGTTGTTTAGATTTAAATAAATACAACTATAACAATGCATTGCGCATTTAACAAATTGTGGGAAAGGTCTACTGCTTCATTTTTGACATATAAAAAAGTTAGAGTTCCGCCATCTTTTTTTCTTGAAAAAATTCACTGAGTGAATAAAAGTTATTTTAATTTAAAAATCTTTAAAGTTCTGTTTTTTAAATTTTTAAGAAAAAATCATGTGTTTAAATTTTCGCTGCCGTCATTGTAAAACATATTTTAAAATTTTTAGGCAAGATTTGTAACTTAGATGTTAAAAATTTTAGAGGTCAGTTATACGACAATGTCGCAAATATGTTAGGAGTATACCGTGAGATACAAACGATAAAGTCTAATCTCAATGAACATGCTATAAAATATATACCATTTGCGACGCACTTGTTGAACTTAATTCTACAAACTGCTGTATAATGTTGCATGTTTGCAGTAAATTTTAACCTATCGCGCAAATTGGTGCATCGCTGGGATTTTTTAAAACAACACATAGGAAACAAAAAAGTACTCAAGTCATCTTCAAAAACGCCTCACAAGCTCACGCGAACACCACCGAGACAGTTCCTAATTCTTAAGCTTGTTTTTATGCTAGTACTGTAAACAATATTTTAAATAGTTTTCGATCAACAAGCAAAGCTCTTTAGTCAAAACAAATTTATGTCAAAACTTTTCTATGTTAGGAACAAATAAGATAAATTAGGAAATTTATCTCATCTTGTAAATATAAGTCACTGCATATAAAATAAGCCCTTTGAACGTCATGACTTATGTGAGGTTTAACTTGAATATTTATAATGACTTTGTTTCTGTAAACTCATATTTACTTTTGTTGTTATTTATTATGGTTAAATTAAGGAAGTTCAGAGTTCTATTTTCACTTTCAATTTTGATTGTATATTGAATAGTAAAGTGTTGTTTGTTTAAGATAATTAGAAATTGTTCTGCTTCTTGAGTGTTCGAAAATCTAGTGTGGCTATCGTTACCATCGTTAACATATATTAGATAGTATTTTAGATCAAGAGGAGGATTTAATGCCACTTAATATTGTAGAAAAGATTCAGCTTGTACGACCATGAATGAAAAACCTCGTTTTTTTACAAGAAATAACAACGGGGTAAACAAAGCTCAATAATTTGTCTTGTTTCTTTATAAGGTGGACACGGAAAAATGTGGTCTAATTAAGATTTCTCTATTACCATAAATACTTTTTATTTCAATTTCTTTTTTAATATTAATGTGTTTACATCAATTAGGGTTTTAACTTAATTTTAAGGGGCTTGATGAGCTGTTTGGCAAGAGATCGAATTTTATAGCTAGTTGATGCCATCATTTTGCAGATTTTTCCTTTTTTCATCTTATTGGTGGCATTAATCCAATTTTTTGGAAGTTTTTGTTACTCCGCCTATCTTACAAAGAACTTCTTTAACTATTGCCCAAAAATCTTCAATCTTGCGCTTTTCAGGAAAATTTTAAGAGTTCGCATCTTTAGGAATAATTTTCACATTATTATCTTTGCACCAATGTGGAACATTTTTAGAAAAGTGAGAAGTAGCAAGATGTGTCAACAATTAAAGATAAGGAAGTAACGTTTAATTAAAAAACTAAAAGAAATAAAAAGATTCGTTGTTTTAGAGAAATCTCAATTTAAAGTTAATTGGATTTTTCCGTGTCCACTCAGCATAGTAAGCTTGGTGGAGTATTTGCTTCATATAATTGGTCTATATGAATTAAAGTGACTTCCTTTAATGAAATTGATCGGTACAGGGGTATTACATTAAATGAAACTTGAACCTTCTTTTTGTCAATCTCCAATGAATTTTCTTAACTAATAAAATCAAAAGAACTTTTCAGATATGTTTTATTTTTGTTTAAGCCAGCTTGTATTTTCTTTATAATAGTAAATATCTAACTACTTATAAAGTAGTTAGATATTCCATAATTAGGAGTACCAATACAATTGTTCTCAATCAATAGCTAATAGCTAATACAACTGTTCTCATAGGATTATTCAGGTTTGTGAGATTTAATTAGTCCATACGAGGCGAAATAGGATCACTTGAATCCTATTCTGTTTTTCGAAAGTCGCTATTTTTTATAAAGTTGTGAGAGGTGGGATTTAATTTTAATAGCATAATTAGAAATCTTCGTTTAGAACTCTTGTTGGCGCAATTTATTCGCAAATTTTTTCTAAAGCTTTATTGTGTTCTATTCTTACAAAACCATAATCTTTATCAAACGATATATATCGTAAGTTTGTTTTTCTTATTTTTCATAAGAGTTTTTTTTCGTTCTCTTGTTAAATTTTGATTTATTTTTAATAAAACTAAAAATCTCCAGCCAGATCTTAAATTATTCTTGATGAAATAGACTACAAAAATGTTGGACAGTTACCGAAATTTTATGAAATCAAAAGAAAGAATATTTTAAAAGTAGAGTAGATTTAGTACAAGAAGCTTCATATTTTTGGTATGATTTACGGCCAAAGAAATATATATGTATACATTACATTCGTTCACCGAATTTAAATGAAAATAAATATTTGTTAAACATTGGTTACAAAGCTAAATACTTGTAGTTGGATATACGTCACAATCTCTGCTGTGAATAGCTACCATTTTTAATAAAGGAAGACAATCTTTTGTTTAGTAGCGCAAACAGTAGCTTAAACAATAAGACAGCATAGTTTTTGTGATTTTGGATGCAAAAATAACCCAAAAAAATCCAGATCTGTAATATTGAATTTTACCGGATAATCTAGATCGCCTTAAACGTTGTCTTAAATGTCTTTTGCACAACATTGTACTTTTGGAGATCATCTTATCCACAAAATCAGAAAATAAAAAATCAATCACTTTGTATAACATTGACGTACAATTTCTACTGCTTTTTTAATCCAACTGATCATTTGTTTTACCCCATCCAGATGGTAACCATTGGTAACCAGATGGTAACCATTCGTGCCATCAAAATTATGTTACTAATAATAAAGTTTTTATTTGCTGTTCACTATTTAGTTTTTAAAAACATTATTCGCCAGAGCTGATCAGTGAGTTCGTTTACATTTTATTGAACACTATATTTAATTACTTTTTTATGACATCTACTTTTTGTTATAAAAAAGAACGCAGTAAGTACCCTTTAGTCTTTTTAAAAGACTTTTTAAAACCGTTTTAACGTTGTTTTGACGTGTTAGTCTATTTTAATTTTGATGACGGCTCAGAATGTTTTTTATTGAATATTGTTAATTGTATTTACACATTTTATTCTCGGTATACTTGGAAATATTGAAATTTTTAAAAGCCAAAGTAAATTTGTTACTTCATCAATCAAAACTTTAATCAAAAATGAATATCCTTTCTTGAATATGAGTTAAATTAATTTTTTTTAAATCTAGAAGAATTCTTCTCCCTCACGCGATTACTTATGTATGTTATAAAGTGTTATTTAACAATTAAATAATTTTAATTAAGTTTATAAAATTATTTGCTTAAACGCGTAAATAGGTTTTAAATATGTTTACTTAATTAAGACAAATCCAAAAGTTGCGGTTTTGCGGGTGCTTCAAAACGATTTAAAACATTTTTTGAAAAAATCTTGCGTCTTTTGCAACGCAGATCTTATAGAGTTTCAGCATTATTATATTTTAAACTTTTAAAAGTATCTGTTTTAATAATCTAACACAATGACAAATAACGATTCATCTCCTGCTCTTGATTTACGTCCTACTCCATTGTCTGGAATACATCGAGGGTAACTTCAAATTTTTTATAAAATGTTTTATTTATGTTCAATATTTATTTCTAAAACATCTTTCAATAACTCAATGTGATGCTGCTATTTTAGATAATATATATATATATATATATATATATATATATATATATATATATATATATATATATATATATATATATATATATATATATATATATATATATATATATATATATATATATATATATATATATATATATATATATATATATATATATATATATATATATATATCGCCAATGTGTGAGCAAAAGATTTTTTGATGCTTAAGACATTTTGAGCAGCTTTTTTGTTGATTGAAACTTATTTTTGCGTAATAAGTCGCAACTACATTAGATTTGCAGTTAACAGCATTTTGCTTAAGTAGGGGTTAATTGCGCTATTTATCCGTTAACCGGATAATTGAAGTTAAACAAAGTCGAATAACAAATATACTTTAAATTTTGGTTACGAAGTTTAACGTATAGTAATATTCGTTTAAGAAACAGTTTTAGATTCTCATAAAACTTTGTCAATATATACTATTTGCTATTCGTTCTACTCTTCGTTAAAATCCAGTTTAATGTTCAAAAATCTAATTTGATTTTTTTTTAACGACTGCGAAACAATTTATTCCCATCGGACATAATTAGCGATTTGTATAATAATTTCTAGACATTGTTTTTGGAACTCAAATAATTTGGGTATTATACTTACGCCAAGGAGAACGCTGGTAAAGTTTGTTGCGCAAAACGTAAAAAAGGATAATACTCAAAGTAGTTATAGAAGTATATAACAGATGGAAGTTTAACCGCATTAAAATACTTCAGGACTATGATTGTAACCTTTTGTTTTGTAAGCAATTAGAAAACGACGTCAAGACTGTACTTAAACGCCTGATCTTTATACGTTGACGCAAATAATAAGCATTAAAAATGGCGACAAAGAAATAGCAAACCACAACTTTTTCTTAAACTTCATACTGAATGAATTGAGCATAAATGGAATTATGATATACAACTAAGTTTTAGTAGTTTAGAGTTTTGATTTTTTAAAAATTGTTTTAATGGTCTTTTTAATCAAATGTCAGTAAGAAAAGAAGTTTTAACTATCATATGCTTTTAAAATAAAGACTCTATATAATTACTGAGTTTTAGTAAACATTTTGTTGAATAATTACAGTTACTAATGGTTAAAACTATTTAACATCCTTAAAATAATTATTTTTTAAATGTTTTAATAAAAATCATTTCTGTAAATTTTTGTTCCACTGAAACTCCAGTGAAATCCAGTGAAACTCACGAGCATACTCTCGAGGAGACTTGAACTTGGTTTGATGTTTGCGGCTAGATGAACTTCCATTTGTTTTATATTTATGTGATGTGGTGAAGGTACAGTTTATGAAACTGCCATCAGTAGGTTTTTAGTTTAAACAATCAAGATATTTCCGCAAAATATCTGGTCTGCAAGATAAACAATTAGATTGTTTAAAAGGAAAGCTAAAAATTTTACTGTGGAATACAAGCAATCTTTTAAAATTTATTTAAAATGTAACATGCTAAATCAAGACTTTATATGTTAAAAAATTTAAAATAATTTAATTGAAGTATATTATGGAATCCTAACTTTATAGACCTGTGAAATCTCAAGTTTTTGAGTGCTATTTTTAACTGAGGACTTTGCTCAATGCTGAAATTGTTTTAACTCTATTGAAAAGACTACATATCTCTGCAATATTTATTATTTTTTAATATCCATTATTGCAATATCCATTATTGCAATATCCATTATTGCAATATCCATTATTGCAATATCCATTATTGCAATATCCATTATTGCAATATCCATTATTGCAATATCCATTATTGCAATATCCATTATTGCAATATCCATTATTGCAATATCCATTATTGCAATATCCATTATTGCAATATCCATTATTGCAATATCCATTATTGCAATATCCATTATTGCAATATCCATTATTGCAATATCCATTATTGCAATATCCACTAACAATGAAATGTTCCGCAAAGGATATTTCCAGTGATAGTAAACCTGACCTGACCTGAATTAATTTCAGCAGCCGTGGCGCAGTGGTAGCGCACATGCCTCGGAAACTTAAGATCCCTGGTTGGGAAGGAGGCGTGAACTTCCTATTAAATGCGCTTTCGCAGTGTTCTGTAATATTTTTATTTATTTATTTATTTTTTATTTATTTGAGTTTTCATGCTATATTTTTCTATACAATGTTCTTATATTCGAAGATTTTGTTGGCTTAGCATAGGAACAGCCACCAATAGTCATTAAGACTAATTCAAAGTAGCGTCCGTTATTGACCAACATTTTTGCGTACCGAAGTACTACTCAAGTGCTGAGTTGACGGTGGTGCGATTTGAACTCGTATCGTTCAACAGTCTGGGTTTTAACTTTTCTTTTGACGCTCTAATCATCTGAGCTATCCCGTCACTAGATAATAAGAAAATAAGATAATAAGTAATAAGACCGTAAGGACTTCTTGGGGTACCTAAAAAAAAAAAAAAAAAATTTTTTTTTGAATTTTTTTTTTAACCAACAGAAATTTTACTTGTATATTAAACAAAAGTAATGTTTTATTTATTTCATTTGGTTTATAACTTAAGTTATAGACTGACAATGATGAAGTTTTTATAAACATTTTCGATTTAAGTTTTACTAATTTGCCTTAACTATAATGAGTACGATATATATTTCGTATTTTATTAATAAACAAAAAATAGTATAGATTATTTAATAAAGAGATATTTATTTGTCTTTTTTTAGTTTTTTTTTTAATATTACTTTATTATCAATAAAAATTGTCCCTGCTATGATCACATTTTATTTAAGTAAATTACTTGCTTATAATGGTTACAATTATTTTTATTCGCTTTTTATTTTTACTGTTTTTATTATTAGTATTTTATTTACGCTCTTACTAATTATGTATTATTCATTAATTTTTTAGCATCATTTAGTATTTTGTTATACATAATATGATATAATCATATCCAAAGCAAAAATGTAAAACTGAGTCAAACAAATTGTCTCTATTTTTCTAAGTTGGTACTCGATTAGTTTTCTAAGTTGGTTTTCGATTAGTTTTCGTAGACAAGTTTAAGTACTTAGGTACATAATTGATAAAAAAATTAAAAAAAAAAATAGTATCATTTGTTAAACGAATATTATTTGCATAACGAATGGTTCTATTCGTTTAACAAATAGTATTATTCGCTTAACGAATAGTACCATTCGCTTTACGAATAGTGCTATTCGTTCAACTATGGTACAGAAGTTAGATAAAAACACTATTCGTTGGTGTTTAGTTGGAGCAACTGCGTTGGATTTCATTATTGTGTTAGTTAGTGCAATTGCACTTGATTTGCAGTTAGACTACGGTTTGCGTAAAACAATGGAACGTGGTAATGTTGTATTAGTTTCTCGGTAAACCCATTGTTTATAAAATATTTTTGCGCGAAAAGTGATCTCGTAGCTTATCTTATAGAAATAATGTACAAGTTACAGTCAACACATTTAGTAATAAAAAAGTATAATTTCTTTTTGGATTAATGTTTAGGATAAGAGTAGTACTGGCCCATTGGCTAAGATCAAGTGGTTAAGCACTAAAAGTTGTAAAACTTGATGAAATGCAAATTTATACTAATATATCTAATGCCAACCCATTAAAACATGCAAAATCCTTATCCCTATATGTCTATTGGTAAATGTATATGCTTATAAATGCAACAAAATTTAACCGCATCTCACATTAAACTGCTAAATCTAACCAGTGGCGGAACTACTGGACGTAGAACCCTGCGTTGCGGGGGGGCCTACCAGCTATAGGGGGCCCTCATATAAAAAAAGTTATACTCTCAATAATATTTATACTATAAAACTCTTTTCCGCAAAAAAAACATTCTTTTGCGGGAGGGGGGGCCCAAATTTTGAAGTTCCGCCACTGAATCTAACTACACTTTTTGCAGTTGATGTTTTAAAATTTCAACAAAAAATATTTTAACCCCAAAGAAATCCTTGAATTTTAGTGTCCAAATAACCAGATAATCGAGGTTCAAATATTTAATATTTGTGATTTCAAATTTAGTGATTTAAATTTTGTATTCCCCAGTAAATTGCTTAAAATATCTCAAAATTAAAATGCTTTATGGTATGATTAACATAGATTCTATAACTTTGCATTTTTGCTAAATTTTCTAAGGATATTAATCGTTTACCATTTTTACGCTACGCTTTAAAAAATGATTGTAGTGAAATGTGCTAATCTGAATATTTTTGGAGCTAATCTGAATATTTTTGGAGCTAATCTGAATATTTTTGGAGCTAATCTGAATATTTTTGAATCTAGGCATTTAATAAAGTTTGATCTTGAGTAAAATCTAGAAAGTAGATTCCATTCCATTTTCTCCTGAGTAAAGTTTATAAAGTAAAATCTTGCAAAAAAAAATTGCTGGTTAGGTAGATCCATACAAAAACAACTCTTTTGATTGCAAACTTTAAAATTTGTTGCAGACTCAAAACATAAGAAACGGTGATATTTCAATTTTTTTAATATCATAAACAGTGGTACTGCCAACGTTTTTAGAACTAATTAAGAATATACTACACTTGAATTTTATTTTAGTCTCATTCCAAATGATAATATATTAAATCATGTTCATTTTTGTACTTTTATAATTTAATGTTTATGTTTTACATAGTCATACTATTCTAAAAAACTTTTGATGATCAGTACCTTTTAATAATTGTTGTAACAAAAACTATAATAATATTTTGTTGTTTTTATAGTAAATAAATGTTGTGTCCAATTGCGTGCCTATTTCGCATCCAGGTTAGCGTTGAACATTACCAGTGCACTTTAGGTATACACACACATTTTTAAAAACTTCAACAGCTTCTATATTATACCCCTATCAAAGATAGCATAAAGATAAGCATCTAAAACAGTTGGTGTTTCTATTCATCCCACATGCAGCGTCAACATTGACGGACAGAAATCAAACAAAAAATAAATTTAGTTGTTAATAATTTTATTTATCAAAAAAATGCATAACTTCATAGGGGCAGTATATGGCCATACTTTGTAACTAAATAATGTAATCACAAAACTATATTCTCAGTTAGTGGCACCAGAAAAGCCTTTAAAACTCCCCCTCCCCCCCTGTTTTATGGTTATGTAAATTTCTTTTAAACTTTATTTATAAAAACAGTTTTCAAAGTGAAAAAAATGTTGACAACAGTTTTCAATTTGATATAACCAAACAGTTATAAAAATATCTAAAATTTAAATGATTAGAACTTTGATAAAAAGTGTAATGTAAATGTAAGAATTAACAATGTGTAAAAAAATTGTCAATGAAAAAAAGTACTATGGTGTAAACTTTAATTTTAGAACGTTCGCTTATCTGACAATCAAAGAATATATGCCAGGATTACTAGATAAAGTAATTGATTACGTACGCACACTTTCAACTCAGTATAAAGATGCAATGGATTCGGTATGTTCTTTGATAGTTTTTAAAGTAATAATTAAATGATAGTTAAAAGCAAAAAAAAATTCCATTTTTTTTCACTTAAAATCTGCTCATTTTATTCAAATTTATTCAGATTTCCCGGATTTTTTTTTTAATGGTTGGGAGGACAGATCAAGGGCGTCCTAAAAAAAAAAGATCCTGTAATTTTCCAATTTTTCGACTAGAGATAAATAATCCAATTCCTATTTTGCCGACTGAATTTAAAAAAAGGTTTCAATTTGCCAACTGATATAAAAAGTCATTGATTGAGGGGGAGGGGGTTGAGGGAAGGGACCCTCCTTTACAATACCACCCTCCCCATTACACTGCCCTTGGGTAGATCCATATTACTGTTAGATTTTTTCGATTTAGATTTGTATGGATCTTGTTTTCAGAAAAAAGGATATAAAAAATATTGAAGTTTTCAAGAATACTATAATTTTAAATTAAGTCATCAAAAAATATTTTAAGATTTTTGAAAAATAAAAATGGAAACCAAAGAACACCAAAACAATACCAAAATAATACCAAAAATTTTAAACGTTTAAATAATAATCTTGCAAATTTTACTACTTATCTGGTTTTATTATTTATTGTTTTCTTATTAAGTATTATTTTTTTCATTCTAGAGCAAGGCAGATGATGCTGAAGAAATAATTTCAAAGCTGTGCATGTTGAAAGACGAAATACTAACAAATCAATCTTTAAGAAAAATTAATGACACAGCGGATGATAATGAAATGTGGAATAAGCTTATTGAAAATACTCCTATTCTTGCTATTAACGAGACTGAACCAACATGGTTAACTGTGGCCTGGCTACATTGTCAATGTTATATGTATAGAAGAATCATAGAAGTATTACTAGTAAGGTAAACAAATGAAACATAAATTCAAATTTACGTAATGTTTTTCATTTTAGCAAAAAAAAATTTTAAAAGGTTTTAGCGGACAAAAAAATTTCGAAGAGAAATAACAACTTCGATATTCTGTTTAGTTAAAGTCTCAATTCCTTTTTTTAAGGACTTTTTTTTTTAAACTACTTGATAACCAACTTCTTATTGATAGTTTTTTTTATATATATGAAAAGTTTTAAACATATATATATATATATATATATATATATATATATATATATATATATATATATATATATATATATATATATATATATATATATATATATATATATATATATATACATATAAGTGGTGGATTTAGCATGAGGGAGGGGGGGGGGAAGCAAGCAGCTTTACCCCTTCCCCCTTCCCCCTTCCCCCTCCCCCCCCCCATTCACAAAAAAAAATAAATTTTAAGTTCAAATCACCAATGAAAAGCAAAATGGAAAGAATAAAAATAAGTACAAATGGAAATAGAGAGAGGAATTATTATAAAACAGAGATTTTAAAATATTTCCTTTCGAAACATTGATATTAAACTCTGAAAAGAGAAACATTGATATTAAACTCTGCAGAGGACAGGCATATAATGGTGCTTATGTAATTTTTGGAATTAAAAGTGTTCTTCAGACTTGAATAAAAGCGCTTTCACCAAATACCATCTATGTTCATTGTTGTACTCATGTTTTAAATTTGGTGACCATCGAAGCAATGTCTGTAAACAGCGATGTCCAGATGTTTTTAGGCACAGCTGAAAAATTGTAGAAGCACCTTACATCTAGTTTACCACGACTTCATATTCTCCAAGAGCACCAGAAACATCTATATGAATCAATAGTAGACTCTCTGAAAAGACTTTCTGATACAAAATGAGCAAGTACGAAGCATGCAGTTGATACTGATGTTGAATCTTTTTCAGCTAGGAGAATCTAAAGAACACTCAGGAAATGTTAGAGCAGAAGCTATTAGACTATCAGTTTTAACAAAAAAACATTCATTTGTTTTTATAACGTTACTTTTGTCAAAGTTGTTAATTAATCTTTTTGTGTTATCTAACTATTTGCAACGAGAAGATATAGATGTTTTATTTGCAAAACAGTTGATTGATGTTACAAAAAAAAAAGAGTTTATTAGTGAAAAATGTGCGGAACTAGATGTAGAAACTGAATTTAAAATAAACTTGTCTTTCTTTAAATTCAGTTAGCCTAACATCCAGATGCATGACAGGAGAGCTGTGGAGAGATGAAAGAGTTGATGATCCAACTACACGCCTAAAATGTGAAACCTACTTCAATGTTTTGGATACAATTACAACCCAAATAAAAAACGACTTCACAACTTTAGTAACACAGTTACAAATTTTGATTGCCTTGGTCCGTCAAAATTATCTGAAGAAAATATAAGTTCATTTATATTTTTTTGTCAAATTTATTGAAACAACGTAAATACTTAAGAAGCAGTCGTAGAGTATGAGACTTTCAATGATATGTATGCATCGATATTCCCATCACTGACAACTGACATACAATTGAAAGATGTACTTCAGTTCTTGATTGAGAAACAGATAGCACCCGGTCTCTCTAATTTGCCTATACTTTACAAAATCTACTTGACTCTTCCGTTACATTTGCTAATGCTGAAAGAAGTTTCAGTAAACTAAAGATTACAAAAAATTATTTAGATCAATAATGACAAACGAACGTCTTTCTGGATCAGCATTAATTTCTTTTCGACGTGAGTTTGCTGAAAACATTGACTTTGACTTGTCGATAAATCGTTTTGCTTCAATGAAATCTTGCAGAATTTGTGTAAATTACCTGAAAAGTGAATTTTTTTCCTAAATGCTAACTTTTGTAATATGTCTAGTTAAATGACCGAACTATTTTAAATGACCGAACTATTTCAGTAATAATAAATATTTCTTGTAATTTAAAAGATGATTGTTAACTAAAATAAACAAAGGAAACTCAAAAAAAATTAGTGTCTTATATGTATGTAATATGTATAATAAAAGTCACATAAAAACACATAAAAATACTTAAGTGTTTTAGTCATGAAAATAATTTCTGGAGTTTAAAATACCACACCCAACCCCCGGTCGTCCCCTATTCATTGACTTGCGTCCCCCTACCCCCGCGACACTAAACCTCATATATATATATATATATATATATATATATATATATATATATATATATATATATATATATATATATATATATATATATATATATATATATATATATATATATATATATATATATATATATATATAAATCATGTATTTTTTAGCAAGTTTCACACTACACTAGATCCTTATAGACAACAGAAGTCTGATGCATTTCAATCATCTATAGAGGCAATGCAAGTTCTTGCAGGTTACTTGTCCAATTTTAAATCAATTGAAGATGAAAGTAAACTGTATGAATCTTTTGAAGTTTTGTTAGAGGTAAATTGTTACAATTAAATAAAATTAAATTGTTATTTTAGTTTAGGCGCATACACGATGCTTCAACCTTCAAACTTAGAAAAAAATTTTATTAAATAATTAAATGTTAAATTATTAAGAAGAATGATATATGATTTCTATGAAATTTTATGACAGCTATTTGAACGATAAATGTACTTGTTATTTTTGACGTCACGTTTAAAAGTATTTTAAATTAAAGTAATAAAATATTTCAAAATTTGTAAAACATAGTTTGTATACAAATATTAAATTCAGATAACTTTGTAAAACATAGTTTGTCTACAAATACTAAATTCTAATAACTTTGAAAACATAGTTTGTCTACAAATATTAAAAACACTTGTTCGAGTCAAAAACCATCTGTTTGATTTATCAGCGTCAAGAACTAATATAGATTTTTTATATTTGTTTTTATGTTCCAAAACTTCTATTAATAATAATAGTGTAAAGTTTGTGTTCTAAAAATAGATTTTACTTTCAGTAATGTAAGGCATTTCAGGATTGGATTGGTACTTGGACAAAAATTGCACAGAAACAAAAAAGTTTCTTAAAAACGTTGATGGTTATGGGGTTGAAATTCGGACAGGCAAACAATTTGGCGTCACCAAAACGTACGTTATTAGAGCTGCTCTTACGTAACCCTATTTACCGTGCATTATTAAATAATTTTCGATTCATTTGATAAACATTTTGATTGACATAGAAATTATCTCTACTTTAATAAAGATTTTAATAATTTTTTCACACATTTAAACGCAGATTAGTTAATTAACAACGCAGTTGTTAACTAATTAAACTGCGACATTTTTTTCAGTAGAAGAAAACAGTATTTTACGGTTTTGTACTCATAAAAATTCTTACTTAAACTATAAAACACTAGTAGTTATTTGTATAACATCAAGTATAAGTCAGTAATATACTTAATGCTCATAAACTTTTAATTGGTCATTGAATTTGACCGCCCGTTAAAACAGTCAAAACCGTTACAACGGTTTTGTAGCAATACTTACAGCCTTTGTGTCAATCTAGTATGGATAGGAATTATTCAGAACTTATTTATTAACCTCTGTGAAATCTTTGTAAAAAATTTTGTACACTATTAAAAAATTACAAAAAATATAAGACACCAGAATTTGACATCAATCATTAAATTCGGTCGATATTCTTACGAACATGCTTATTATTGCAACAGTTTGTTCGACATTGTGACTAACCCCATAACGTGACACCTAATGTATCATACAGTGTGACCATACAGTATGCATTAAAGGTAGTAGGTAAAGATGCGCATTAAAAGTCATAAATGTAATTAGTATAACATAAATATATATATTTTTTTTGGTGGGGAAGGACTTTTTTAAGGCATGTGGGGTAATATTATCTAATAAAAAATGACTAAGCCATGTATTGAATCAGTAAAAACAGAAACTTTTAGGTAAAAACTTATGTGCTTTGAATTTATAAAAATATTAAAATAATTCTTGCTATAAATTCGAAATTTACGAGAACTTTGATCAAACTAATAATTTTAATTTAGTGACTTAATATAAACTTAGAAAATATACTAACTTAAAAAAATTTACTAACTTACTTTAAAAAAAGGTTATAGAGGGTAAAGTCGAGACATTTAAGGAAAAAATAGTTTAAAACAAAAAAATAATTGTGTAGTTTGATAATATACAAAACATTAAAAAAAAATGTTAGAAAAAAGGCATGTTTCAAAATTGGAGGATAGTCTCGGACACAGTTTAACCATGGTTTTAGATCTTTTTTTTACCTTTGTGTGACATAAATATAATATATAAATTAGCTTTGGACTGTTCGCAAAACATTTTAAAAAAAATCGCCTTTAAAAATTGCTTCTGATATATAAGGAATAGGAGTGAAAATGTCATCATTCAGAAATATAAACATTAAGCTTTTTACTAACGAAAATAAACATTTCAAAAGCACTTTTTGCAAATCTTAAGTTTTTTTATTGGAATTAAATGAATTAGTATTATGGTTTTGTGTATTGTGTTAAATGCATTATTTTTTATATTAAAAAGCTCATTTTTAATACGTAAACGGATTAAGTTCTCCGGAACCACACTCCAAACATGTGTCCGCTACCACCCGATTATACCTCAATCACAAATACAAATTTTAAAACCAGTGAATTAAAGCATTAAACGAACTTTTTTTTTTTATATGAATATTGTAAATCAAAATGTATTTTTAATTAAAAAAAAAGTTATTAGTTTACATAAAAGTTAGGTATAATAATATGTGAATCAAATATTATGATCAACTGGAGTTAATTATCGTTCAACTGGAGGGGGAAATTATCAACTGGAGGGGCGGAAAATTATCGTTCAACTGGAGGGGGAAACAATATCTTGCACTCCCAGCCAATCGCTTTGGCATATTATGATATATTTTGCATATGCTCACTCGAATAATGTTTTTATAGTATTTAAAATCACATCGCATCTTTAGTTTAAGCTGTACATTAAGTGTCTCGAGTTACCAGAGGTCCGGGGCTACTCAACTTTCCCCTATAAAATTTATACCTTATTTAAAAATAAATTTCAGCTTGGAATATAATTAAAACAGTGAAATCAGCACTACATACATTAGTAAAATCACACGACATACATACATGCATTTTGCAATCAAAATAAGTTGCTTTAACCTCTCGCTAGTTTTCAAAATAGAAAATCATTTTTAAATATTATTTATCATATTTTTTTTTATCTTTAGTATTCCCTTTGGAGTAATAAATGCGATCTTTCGATACTTGTCGAGGAAAAAGAGGGTGAACAAGTTGAAGAAAACGATAAACAAGTAAAAAGCTCCGAAGAGCAGAATAATCTTAAAGCTAATATTATATCTAACCACACGGATGAAGTGTGGGCATATCTTAACTGTATGCGCTTGTCAAATGAAAAAAGTATCATTACATTTGTTTTAGATAATGCAGGATTTGAATTATTTAGTGATCTTTGTTTGGCAGACTTTCTGCTAACGTTCAAGTTTTGCACAGAAGTTCATTTTCATGTAAAATGCATACCGTGGTTTGTGTCAGACACAACTGCTAAAGACTTTTTTTGGACAATAGAGCAATGTGTAAATTCAACAGATAAGAATGTTTCAAATTTAGGAAAGAAATGGGTTGGTTATTTGGATGATAACCTTCTTGTTATAATTGAAGAAAAATTTTGGACTTCGGCGTATGACTATTCCATGCTTGAGCAGGAGGCACCGTCTCTATACTCTAAGTTAAGTAAATCAAAACTAATTATGTTTAAAGGTGATTTAAATTATAGAAAGCTTGTGGGCGATCTAAATTGGCCTTATACCACCGACATCAAAGAAGCATCATCAGGATTTTTTCCTGCTCCATGGTGTACTCTTAGAACTTTAAAGGCTGATATAGTTGTAGGTCTTGATCCTGGTGTATCTGAAGAATTAGATCGCTCTGTTGATACTTGGATGAATTCCGGAGATTATGGAGTCGTGCAGTGTTGTATATAAATGTTATTTTTTTCGAGACTTTTACCCTTGATATTCTGTCGCCATTTTTAACATTAAAATAAACAAAAAAAATACTAGTTTGTTTCAACTTCTTATTATTTGTTGTAAATCTTTTTTGTTTTCTTGTTTATTTATAAACGGTGTTTATTTACGAATATTTTTTTCTTGAAGTTTTAAAGTGTGTAGTTTAACTGACAAAAAAGTGATTTTACATAAATATTGTTTGTTATTGCTGATTGTTTTATTTTATAATTTCATTTTTTACTTCTGCAAAATAACTTACAAATACAAGACATAGATATACTCAATGCAACCTAAGGCATAGAACAAACAAACTCGTAAAAAAAAAAAAAAGCCGATAAATTAAAACAAATCCGATTAGTTGTTAGTGTTGAAACCGAAAAACTTTATATTTGTTGGTATTTAATTTATGCAAACGAATTTAAAGTAAAGTTTACCGCCTCTGTTTTTAATTGTTTACGCAATAATTTATTATTTCAAGACGGCCGAATAAGTCCCGAGTATTTCACTAAATACCGAAAACAGTTTTTTAAATGGGGCTAAAAGTTATGATTATTTATGCAAAAACTACTTTAGTAGAAAAATTAACACTACCATAGGTTATCTAAATCTAACGTGACATTATTGTTAAACATACTCATTTAGGTGTGGTATTGAAAATAGTAGCTTCAATTTTCATGAAAAAATGGTTTTTCATGGATAATTTTCCTAATTAATGTCTGATTAAAAATGTCGAGTTACATTCATTGAAAACAAGCACCAATACGTGCTTTTATGAAAAAATCAAATTCATAGACTTATCAATAGCTAACCCCCAAGGTACTTTATGTTAAAAATTGCATCTTTTCTAAATAAAACTACGTTTGATGATTTATTATAGCCTCATATATAAAAATATTATTATTTTTATTTTTTGTAATGATTTGTGTCTTGAATCCCTAAACACGCGTGTATTCAATTTAGGCCCGTTGGGAAAAAAACTTCATTTCTTATACCAAAAGACCCCGTTTTTTATAGTTGTTAGAAATGGAGTCGGTATGAGAATTAGCTGAATAAAATACAACGTTGAATTCAACGTTTAATTTAATTCAGCTTAATCATTCATTATTAAACGGAAAAAATAACCTTTGGACGTCTATCGTGAACTTTTGAATAAACCGTTTTGGACGTCCTTGAACGTACTTTAAACGTCCGATATAGACGGACGAAAGTTGTTTCATTTGGTACGTCCAAAGGACGTCCGAGGACGTAAATTATGGACGTCCGAACGGACCGGTATGGACGTCCTTGGACGTACTATGGACGCCCGCGTGCCCACTGGGTAAAGTCTTTGATATTTTAAATAATAAGGTCAAAAAAAAGTGTACATGCAAAAAAAATTACTGTTAGTTAATTTAAAGGAACTTTTTTTGGAGTATAAAAAAGAAAATGGAGCTGAAGTTGGATTTTCTAAATTCTGTGAGTTACGTCCAAAATGGCGTATTACTGTTAGATCGTCAGGTACTTCTCGAATCTGTGTATGTACTATTCATCAGAATATAAAATTAATGCTTGCAAGTAGCCCAGTTTTGGTAGACTATAAATGTCTGATTGAAAAAATAGTTTGTAACATTGAATCTAAAGAAGTTATTTTTAATCGTTGCGATAAATGTCCAGGGACTGAAATTATAAAAGCTTATCTTTTTAGCTAACAGTTTAAAGATTTTAAATCTGATGAAGCTAAAACATTCAAGCAATTGATAAAAATAGATCATGAAACTTTAGAATTTTTGCAATTACCAGTAGACGACTTCAAAGATTAATTAATTTCAAAAGTATCTGTTTTATATAAGCACCATTTTGTTGTCAAAAACCAAAACAACTATTTGAGATTATTGAAAAATGAGTTTTCAGAAAAATGAATTTCTCTGAAAACTATTCGTTTGTTGTGCAAGATGCTGTTCAAGGGTTTTACTGGGAAAACAGCCAAACAACTTTTCATCCTTTTTTTGTTTACTATAAACTTAATGAAATACTTAAAAATAAATGTTATTATGTTATCAGTGATTGCATACATCACGATACTATTTCTGTTCATGTATTTCTTGGTAAATTAATAGCTGAACTTAAAACTTATTTGTATTTTGAACTTATTCATTATTTCAGTGACGGTTCAGCTACACAGTACAAAAACTTTAAAAACTTTATGAGTTTATGTTACCATTACACTGACTCTGGGATTAAAGCAGAGTGGAATTTCTTTGCAACTAGTCACAGAAAATCTCCCGTGATGAAATTGGAGGAACTGTGAAGCATTTAGCAACACGTGCCAGTCTTCAATGGCCAATTGATAATCAAATTTTAACGCCCTTAAAATTATATAATTTTTGCTAGGAAAGTGTCACGGGTGTTTCATTTATTTATGTTGCCAGTGATGAAGTAAACAGTGTAAAAGGCAATCAAGAGAAATAATTTAGTACTGGAAACACAGTTGCAGGTACTCGCAATAATAAAAAATTTGTACCTGTAAATGAAAATCAGGTTTGTATCAGTCGTATTTCAAATGACAGTACATCTTTTATTGCAATCGTTAATGAAAGTTACAACAACAACTCAACCAAATTAGTTTCACTGTCTGATCTTAGTCCTGGAAATTTTCTTGCATGTATTTACGATGCACATTGGTGGATTGGAAATGTTTGTGAATTTTCAAAAGAACAGGAAGATGTTTTCATTGATTTTATGCATCCTCATGGTATGGCTCAGTCATTTTACTGCCCTAGCACCAAGGACACTTGTTGGGTACCTGAGCAACATGATATTGCAGTCATTCCAAATCCAATCAGTTCTGCAACAGGTTGATCTTACAATTTACCTTCAATTGTTGTTTTAGACATTAGTTCCAAACTTGAAGCTATTTTAGATATGTAATTGTAATCAAGTTGTTTATGGTTTCGTACAACTGAATTTTTTCTATCGCCAATTTTTTTTGTGGATAACAAACAATATATTAACATAATATAACATAAAATAAAAAACGGCAAAAATATTTTTTTTTTTTGTTTTTTTGCAAAAAGTGTGTGGTAAAATCTGTATTGTTTCCAAAACTACAATATATTAACATAATATAACATAAAATAAAAAACGGCAAAAATATTTTTTTTTGCAAAAAGTGTGTGGTAAAATCTGTATTGTTTCCAAAACTACATAGCATAATCAAGTTATAACTAGGTATACTTCTATAACCAGGGCCGGATTTGTGGAAAACAAACAATATATTAACATAATATAACATAAAATAAAAAACGGCAAAAATATTTTTTTTTTTTTTTTTTTTGCAAAAAGTGTGTGGTGAAATCTGTATTGTTTCCAAAACTACATAGCATAATCAAGTTATAACTAGGTATACTTCTATAACCAGGGCCGGATTTGTGACGTTGTTGGATTGATGGCGTTCTTAATCATCTGAATAATCTTCGCCTAAAATTAGAGGTGTACCGGATACGATATCCGGTTGAAAATACCGGATAATTTACTATCCGGTATCTGGCCGAATATATACTATATCCGGCCGGTTGTACCGGATAATACTAGCACAAAGAGGTTTGAAAAACTATTAAGAATTATTTAATAAATACATTTTTTTAGGGGAGGGTAATTTATCTTTTAAGTAGAAATTTAATTTTGAGAACTCTAAATCAAAATGGTTTACCGACACGCTGCTAAATGGGCTCTAACATGATGTTTTTAAAAGTCTCAGATATGACATTATCAAGCTTTGTGCAAACTCTAAACTTAAGTTTATGCTTCCATAGAATGAAAGTGTTTTGCATCAAAAAATCATGATAATTAGAGCTTGGGAACAAAAATAACCTTAGAGGTTATTTTCTCAACCACCTATCCCAAATGCAAGGGAAATCATTTAGTTATTTCATTACACTATCTAATACTCTAGCTAAATTCATCAATAGGTTTTAAATTTCATCAATTAATTTATGTTCCAAAGTTATGACCATGTTTAATTTATTACCCCTTCAATTTGGAGAGGGGTAAAAACACAGTCATAACTTTCCAACAATTTTTTTAAGATTTAAAATGATCGAAATTGAGAATTTAAAGAATTTGTTTTGCAAAAAAATTTTCTATCAAAATAATAAAAATTTTTTTTTTTTTTTTAATGTTTAAATTTTTTTTTGCTTTTATTATATTTTTTTTGAAATTTCATAATAAACTTTTTTTTTTTTTTTCTTTTTTGATATTTTGTTATAGATTTTTTCACTCAATAAATTGTCTTTATTTAAAATAAAAATTTTGAAAAATATTTTGGAGTAAAATTCATGAAAAAGATGGCCCAACCATTTACATATTTGCTGCCTGGACCTTGCTCTTACTTTGCATATTTGCCCTCTTGTCCCTACCCCTTATACATACTTGTACACTTTTAGATAATATTTAAACATTTTTAGATAATGTCGCCTCCCATACCTGCATACATACTTTATGAATGCCTCTTAAATTAAATTATTAAATTCAATGAAACAAAATGTTTTAGAAAGTTAATAATACTATCAAAAAACATAACAAATAAAATTTCAACAAATGAGTAAATGCAAAGAGTCATTCTATTTTCCTCCCATTATGGTGAATAAACAAAAGCATTTCTCTTGTTTTAGGCAATAACCTAGATCTCTTTTTCTCATAGATATTACCATATTCTGAGAACAATCTTTCAGAAAATATGGATGATGCAGGAGTGCATAGATGTTTTAAAGCAATTGTTTTTAAAAGAGGGAATCGTTCTTCTTGCATCCATGTCTTTATTGGACAGAGTTTTCTGTCTACAAGTGGTTCAGAATAAAACTTTTTTATTTCTTTTCTGGTCAAAATCTCATTTGATTTTTTCTCTAACTTTAATTTTTTAAAAGGTAATGTTTTTTCAGATGTTGCATTTATAATTTTTTTTGAAACATGCTTCAAGAGTGTCTTCTTTTTCAGTATTAATTGAAAAATTTAATTGTGATGGTTCTTCATTTACACTAAAATCTACTTCTTCAGAACAAACAAGAGTTTTTTCAAAGGATAAAATTTCATTTATTAACCAGTACTTAGCCTGTTTTTTGATATCATCCTCAAAGAAAGAAAACTTATATCTTGGATCAATTGAAGTAGCAATGACATAGTACCTATTTTTCAAAATGTTTAAAGACTTCGCATCATTTATTTCAGAAAAAAATCGATTTTTTAAAGAAGATGTAAGCCGATTCTTTGTTTCTTGAATACTTAAATCAACTTGACATTTTGACATAAATTTCTTCAATGAGCACATATTTGGAATTACAGAAGACAAAGTTGTTATTTCTGAACTCATTTCCTGAGTTAATTGGAAAAAAGGCTTTAACAGTTTAATAATGTTTAATATTAATGTCCATTCTAATGTAGAAAAGGGCATTAAATCAGAACGTTCTGCTAAGTATAGTTGAACTGGAATTTTTAACTAGTTTAATCTGTCAAGCATAAGATAAGTGCTGTTCCATCTTGTTGGGACATCTTGAACAAGACAAAGAGGGTTGAGATTTTGTTGCAGCTGAATTTGTTTAAAGTTGTTACATGCTAGAGATGAATGGTTAAAATGAGTTACAAGTCGACGACATTTTGAAAGAACATCAATTACAATATTTTCACTTATTGAATCTGAAACAACTAATTGAAGTAAATGAACAGTACAATGGATTGCAGGAATTTCAGCTAGGTTACTCCCACTTATCATGTTGCTTGCACCATCTCTTACAAGAATATGTCGTCTTTCAGCTTCAATTTTCCAGCTATCCCACATACTTTCTAACTTTTTGGATATGTTTATTCCAGTATGGCTTTCAGAAAAAAGCATGTAATACCACATCAAATCTATTAAAATCTTTATCGATGGAGTGGCTAGACAATGAAATAAATGATTCATGAGAAATTGGGCATGTCCGTATATCTGAAGAAAAGCTTATGTAATCTGTTTTTATTAATTTATCAGAAATTTTATTATTTAACTCCATGTAAAGTTGAGGTATTATTGTTTTAGAAAAAAATTTTCTACTTGGCATGCAATATCTGGGTTCTAAATGGTTCATTAAGTTATTAAAACCTGTATCTTCAACTAAAGTAAATGGCTGGTTGTCTAAGGCCATCATCAACCCAATTTTACGATGAATAGTTTGCGACCTAGAATCATTAATGCTCCAAACCTTTTGTGACTTTAAATATTCGTCTATTGAAGTTTGTTTAGAAGTTTCCAAAGCAGTCTCTTTTTTTACTGTAGTACTAGTTGAAAAAAATTCTGGTGTGATTTTATTGACAGCCTGAGCTTTTCTTTTCTGTTCATTTTTATTTCGTTCTATATGGTATTCTTTTGGGTGAATTATTTTGATGTGGTTATGCAGAGGTGTTGTGCTAAAACATTTTTGCCCAGCCTCCATAGTTCCACGTTTAATCATTTTTTTTACAGATATTACAGTTTGCATACACATCACTTGCATCATTTATTTTATACAATGACCAGATAAAGCTCTGCATTATTATGTTTGTCTGAAATATAAAGTTAAACGTGTTCACAATTGACATTAAATATTTAACTATTTTATTATAATAGTTAAATATTTAATAAATATCTTGGTATCAAATGTATGTGTATAATAATTATACACATACATTTGATACCAAGATATTTATCTGTATTATACAGATGGTAATTTTGATATCTATACAGTGTATAAATACTACATTGAAATTAATATTGCATTGTTAATTTTCAATGTAAACATTGTTAGATTCCAAATGCATTGTTACATTGTAAAGAAAACAATAAAAAAACATAACAAAAAAATTAAAGTAATAATACATAGTTTGGAAATTTAGATAGCAACCTAGTTTTAAAGTTATTGCTACGTAATAAGTTGTTAATAAATTTTCAAACTACAATAAAAACAGATAATCCAATTATGCAGACAGACATGCGAAATGTAATACAATTTTTTTTTTTTTTTTGTGGATTTATACACTATTTTGCACATTCCCAATTTGACTAAAAACAAACATCAAAACTAAATCCTATCCTAATTTTCAACATATCCGGTATATCCGGCCGGATATGAAATTTTAAATCCGGCATATCCGTATCCGGTCGGATACGTAAAATGCTATATCCGGTACACCTCTACCTAAAATTTCGTAATGAAATTTTATAAAATACATATCTACTCTAAAAAAAACTTTTCAATAAAAATAAAAAACAAGTGCCCCTTTTTGGTTGGCGCTCATAGTTAGTTGCCTAGTTGGCAGTTGCTTCAACTTCTCTAGCATTTTAAATTGTCAATAACATACATTTATCCGCAGTATTTTTATAACTGTTAAATTTTTGAAATCCGTTTTTAGACATACTTTTTGTAAAAAATCGAATGTTTTACGGTTGCCAAGGGTTCATTAGGGATAAACTTTTTTGGTACCATCTACTAAAATGAAGATCAACTTCTTTATTATTTTTGAGATTTTTTTTTTTTTTTTTTTTTTTTTTTTTTTTTTTTTTTGTATGTATTTAGGTGCTCCCAGAAGTCCTTACGGTCTTATCATAGAGCACCGCGGGAGAGCATTTAATAGGAAGTTCACGCCTCCTTCCGTACCAATGTCGCTTTTTGGGCAAGAGCTAGCGTCGAACCTCGGACCTCTGGGTTCTGAGCCAGTACTCTAACCACTTTTTTGAAAATGTATTGGTTTGAAAATAAAATAATTATAATATCAAAATACACAAAAATGAATTTGTCAAAAAAAAAACCCACTTATTTGCAATTTTTTTTACTTTAAATATTCACATTTTGCTGATTTGTTTACTTTTCTGAAAAAACTCAAGCAAATGTTAAAAAAAATTCTTTAAACATAAAAATATTTAGATTTTTGGTACAGCAAGCTTTGATTTTTGGTAAAGCAAACTTTGATTTTTGGTACAGCAAGCTTTGATTTTGGTACATCAAGCTTTGATTTTTGGTACATCAAGCTTTGATTTTGGTACAGCAAGCTTTGATTTTGGTACAGCAAGCTTTGATTTTTGGTACAGCAAGCTTTGATTTTGGTACATCAAGCTTTGATTTTGGTACAGCAAGCTTTGATTTTTGGTAAAGCAAACTTTGATTTTTGGTACAGCAAGCTTTGATTTTGGTACATCAAGCTTTGATTTTTGGTACATCAAGCTTTGATTTTGGTACAGCAAGCTTTGATTTTTGGTACAGCAAGCTTTGATTTTGGTACATCAAGCTTTGATTTTGGTACAGCAAGCTTTGATTTTTGGTAAAGCAAACTTTGATTTTTGGTACAGCAAGCTTTGATTTTGGTACATCAAGCTTTGATTTTTGGTACATCAAGCTTTGATTTTGGTACAGCAAGCTTTGATTTTGGTACAGCAAGCTTTGATTTTTGGTACAGCAAGCTTTGATTTTGGTACATCAAGCTTTGATTTTGGTACATCAAGCTTTGATTTTGGTACAGCAAGCTTTGATTTTGGTACAGTAAGCTTTGATTTTGGTACAGCAAGCTTTGATTTTTGGTACAGCAAGCTTTGATTTTTGATGCAGAATTATAAATCTTTATGTTTAGGACAAATTCGTAAAATTCAAAAAATGTTTATATTGACAAAGTTTTTTTCTTTCATTAGAAAGATCTCTCTAAAGTAATTTTGATTGTTTTTAGAAATGTGAAATAAGTTCTTTCCAATGATGCAAATAAAAAAACAAAAAATATTTGCCAAAATTGAGTTTTAGGAGTTCATACACACGTTATTTTAGGGTATTTCACTTTTGTCGTTATTTTGCTTTCAAAATAACTCTGAAAAGACGTTTATAAAAAAGCTGATTTTTAATCTATATCATTATGATAGTATGTAGAACCTTTAGACAAAATAAAAAAAACTAAAAAATCTTTTGTTCTGGAGATATGACCCTACAAAAAACAGAAATTATGGTGTGGAATTTGTGATGCTATTTGCTGAACCATAGACTAAAATGTAGACATAATATAAAACTTGTATTAATTTTTTTGTACTCTCCACCTTGAGTTATGAAGAAACCACGTTTTTAGTTTTGATGTTTGTTTTTAGTCGTTTTTATAAGACCCCAATGTTTTTAGCTACAGACTGATATTGAAGTTTGGGTAAGCCTTACAAAATTACCATAAAACCCAAAATAATAAATTTTTTGATCTAAAAATTTGGCAATCTGCATGAATTATGTTTAACAACATACTGATAAAATTTTATTAAAACGGAGATGGTCGAGCGGGAAACTCTGGACCACTTGCCGTGGAATGACCCAATAACAAAATACAAAAAATTGTTTTACAGCTAACTATTTACTTTTTTTTTAAGCTAAAGCAAAAACTAAAACAGACGCAAAACTAAAACTATTGTATAGCATAGCTATTGTTGCATTTTTTACATTTTTACGATATCGAAGAAAAACGATGAAAGTTTCGAAACATTTTAATGTTATCATCGTTAACTCATTCTATTATATAATTTGATAACAATAAAAAACAGTAAAATTACTATCGTTCTTATTTTTTGAACTGTTTTTAAAAACTTACGAAAAAAAAAAAAAGATTTGGTTTGAATGGTAAGTTTTTTTTTTATTAATTTAATTTTAATTTGTAGTATAATTTATATACGCGATGCCCTTTTTTGTAGTTAAAATATCAATAAAAAAGTATTTATTTTTCAACAATTAAAGTTGCAACACTTCAATTTATATTACACTTATATTCACTTCAAGTTGTATTTAAGTAAGACGCGAAGAATTTTTTTTTTAAATTGTATTTTTTTAAATAATTTTAAATAGTAACTGAATGAATTTCTTATAAACTTGTTTCTTATTTAGAAAACGAAAGTGTGTTTATTACTATTTCAAATAAATAAATGATAAATAATTTTGACTATTTTAAATGAAACTACTTTTATAGCTGCAACGACCAGCAGGGTAAAGAGGACAAGCTCTTTAGATGACTATTTTGTTAAAAGAAAATTCTACCATTACAGGACATACATGTTGGTCCTATCGTTTTGCTTTTATCTTCGGGGTCATCATTCGAACGATTTAATTGTGCATATATTGGCGGGGCTAAAAATTATCAAATTACAATGAAACTCAATCCTTTTTCTCCAGAAACTGGACTTGGTATGGAAGCTGCTAATTTTACAAGTAAAACTAACGCAGACATTAATAAAGAAGATTCAATACCCGCCACAAAAGATGATAGCTGTTTGCCTATAGACATTGGGGTATTTTTAACACGTCAGGTAACTGAACAAGATAAATACTGAATATTGAAATGCAATTGGTTTTTATGTCCAAATTACAAATATCCATATTCTGTGCATTTAAAGAAGGGTAAGATGTTAATTGCTTTTTTTCCGAGAAACATATGCATAAGTTTCCATGGATAATGATTTCCAAATGCCTTTATGGAATTTTCTGTAAATATTGCTTTTTTTTGCAATACTAATTACTTTAATTACTAATTACCTCTTAAAAGTTATTCACAGCTTTTAGGTAAGGACTTACAAATGCATGATTGCAATGCGTATCACAAAGTTGCTATGTTGGCAGCATTAGATTTCATCAAAACATATGAATGTCCGTCTACAGATGTACGTAATTTAGTTACCTTAACCCTAACCCTAACCCTAACTAAAACAAAGGAAGACTTAAACAATCTTAAAGAATAATTGAATATAATTGAATCTATAATATTTCTTGGTCTACAGAATATTGCTCTGCGATGTCATGGCAATGATGGACAGATCTTTGAAATAAATCTTCATTAATTAATGATGGCAATCTTCGGGAATTGCTTCGCTTTCGAGTGAGCGCTGGAAACAATATTTTAAAAAACCATTTGAATAACTGTAATTCTAAAGCAACATACATAAGTCAAAGTATTCAAAATGAAATAATTGAAATATTCGCTCAACAAATTCAGGACTTAATTAAAACAAGAACTTTTAAAGGAAAATTTAATAGCGTTATATTTGATGAAATATCGGATATCAGTCATAGTTCTCAAATGACAGTCGTATTAAGATATATATCGTATTAAGATATGATGTTAATACCTGTGAAATCCGTGAAGATTTTATTGGCTTTGTAAACTGCCATACTAAAAATTATTCTAATTTTACTTATAAACCTGTATTAACAGGAGAATTCCTAGCAAACAGAGTTGCAAACACATTGACAAAAATTGGCTTCAATTTAAAGGATTGTGTTGATATATGTAATGATGGATGCAGCCTTATGTTAGGTGACAACAACGGAGCAGTCACAAAATTACAGAAGATCCTACCAAACGTAATAAAAAGTCCATGTTACAACCATGCTTTAAACTTATCAATTTCCAAATGTTCGTCTGTGCGAGCTGTAAGAAATACAATTGGCACAATGAAAGAAGTAATATCATTTTTTAAAGGTTCGCCAAAGCGAAGTAACATTCTTAAATATATAAATAAGGGAATGCTTACAAGCTTATGCGAAACAAGATGGATTGAACGGTATGATTCTGTGTTAAGTTTTAAATCTTGTTTAATAAGTATAGTAGAAACATTTGATTTGACATCTCAGTGGAATGAACGGGATTCTTCAACAAAGACTGCATTACTAAAAAATACAATATCTGAGCCCGTATTTGTAATAACACTTTGTTCATTAGCCAATTTGTTAAATGCCACAGTCTCTTTAAGTGAAGCTCTTCAAAAAAAAACTATTGGATAAGGAATATGCAAAAACTATTCTTAAACATACCATAAATATATTAAATAAAAGACGACAGAATGAAGAAAACTTTAATGCTATGCTTATGACTGCATCAAATTTACTAGAAGACTTAGGTTTAAAAATCAAGGTTTCACGAATTAAAGGAAAGCAAACTAATTGCGCAAACCTCATTACCAATGATCCTCTAACTTAATATAGAGTCAATATTTATTTACGCTACTTGATAGCATACTTCTAGATTTACTTTTCAGATTTTCTGATGAAACCTTGAACTCTTTTAAATTAAATTTAGCAATAGATAGAAACTATTAAATTAAACAAATTCAGAGTTAACAGCATCCATGACTAATATACTGAGTTTTATGAAAGGGCTGCCCAACATAAATACTGTTGATGAGAACGTCCAATTAATGAAAGTTTTTTCAGAATTTGAATTTTGGGAGCTAAAATAGAAAGACGCAATTAAAAAGTAACAAGACCTACCTGAATGTGCACTGGAAGCATACAAGCAATGTGATGGTAATGTCTTTCCTTTAAAAAAAATTATTTTGCAACTGCTTTGCACGCTTCCTGTTGGCGTTGCTTCGAGAGAACGGAGTTTCTCGGTTTTAAAAAGACTCAAAACTTGGTTAAGATCCAATATAGGACAAGAACAATTAAATGACTTAGCTATAATGCATATCCACAGAGATTGCATCATAAATGTCGAAAATATTATTGATAGTTTTGCATCTTCAAAAACTAGAAAGCTTAACTTTGTATTGTAGTTTGTTAATCTTTTTTCCATCAAAATATAAAACTTTATCTTTATTCGCATCAATCTCTTAAAGATTTTTTTTCATAAGCCTTGCTCTCCTATTTTTATTTTTTCAAAAACATTTGTTGAATCTTCTGGTGTTAGTAGTCTAAAATCCAGTAGTGCGGTGGATGCAACAAACACTGTTTTTCCCGCAGTTCCAGTGCGACCGCAAGCAATGGCTAATTTATAAAAATATGACGGTCTAATTTAAAATTGCTCCAAGTAAAATAGCAAGACAACAACAAAAAAAGTTGAACCATGTTTTATATTCATATATATATATATATTATAGACGATTTCACAAAGTCACATTCAATTTGCAACGGAACACCATTAAACGTAAATGCAAAAGTTAAATATTTCAATTTGAATTATTCGATTTAATGATTAAACTTGCAAAGCACCTATGGGTATAACTATCTTTCCCAGACTACCGCCGAAGAGCTTTTAACAGAAAGGTTAAGATCATATTTACTGTCGGATATTTAAATATTTGCGTCACTAACGCATTATTTATACATTAGGAGCTTAATGAGCACTTTCTAACCGCAACACCTATTAGGTGTATCATATAATGTATCATGAATACCTTTTTATTCAATCCTTTTTTACAGCAACACCTAATAGGTGCTCATATATTATCACGCATCTACGCAAAGTTAAAATATTGAAGTAAAAAAAAATATATCTAAATAATGTAATGGTTTATGCTTCCAAACTCCACAATAAATGATCACAATATTAAAAAATATTCTTGAATATGAAAAATTCCCACAAATTTAATTTTTTTGACCATCAAAAAGAAAATAACCAAAGGAATTCTAGTATGCATTAAGGCAGTTATAAAAATAAAATAATAGACTAACCTAATGTATAGGAAGAATCAAATTTAGCAAGACCATAGCATTATCTCAACCAACCAAAGAATGGATCATGATAATAAACTATAGGTACTAAAGCCAAGGTACTTAGTATGATAAATTTTAAAGTCATCAAAAACAACGATATTAGGTAATAAAACAAATTTAAAAAAATAAAATAATAAAACCAAAAACTATAACTCTTTATAAATGAGTCTTTAAAACTATATTTTTGTGGTTTTACCAAAAACCACAAAAATTTTAAAGTTACTTTTTTGTAAGAATCTTAATCGCGTTTTCTTTGTACACGTTTTTTTACCATCTACCAAAGCAAGCGTGTATATATATATATATATATATATATATATATATATATATATATATATATATATATATATATATATATATATATATATATATATATATATATATATATATATATATATATATATATATATATATATATATATATATATATACATATATACATATATATATATATATATATATATATATATATATATATATATATATATATATATATATATATATATATATATATATATATATATATACAAAAGAATAAATAAACAATGGATCAGCAAAGAATCTTAAAGTTTAAAATCTTTGTTTATTATACAATTCGCTATACACAACACCACTCAAGCGATAATTAAAATAAGTGAAACATAACCATTTAACTATCATCACCAGCATCTCTTGTTAAATATTGTCAACTTTATCCATATTTATTTTATTGCCTGTCTTTAAGTGGATGCAATACTAGATGGCATTAAAATACCAGAAAATATCGATCTTTTTTCTCGATTAAGGAGATTTGCAGCTTCTTAACATAAAGTAACAGTAAATTTAATTAAATAAGAAATTAAACATAACTAAAAAAAATTCTAAATATCGAAGATTTTAACTATTTTAACTATTTTATATTTATATTGGCATTAAAATGCTTAAATTTAAAAGAAAAACTATTTATTAATTGAATTCATAATCAAATTGAAGAATCATTTAAAATTATAAAACAATTTTTAATAGCACATGCTTAAATAATACCTTCATACGTTGAATGGTACGCAAAATGTAGATAAAGAAGAAATAGTAAATGTATAGTTGCAACAATACTGCCAATTATTATACCTTGATGTTTTGACCAAGTTCGGCTGATGTACACACCTAACTAAAAAAAAATTTCTTTACGATAAAAGGTATAAAAAATCTTAAACAGTAAAGATGTATTTATTGCCAAGTAACTATATTTATAAACCCAAAATATCGAAATAAAAATTGCGGGATAAATCAAAATTAGATTAAAAGAATTACTATTGCTGATACAAAACCTCAAATACAAAAAACCTCCTTATATCAAAAAAAGATTGAGAACAAACGGCTATTTTTCAGTTATTTTTACAGTTATTTATATTTCTCATCAAATTTTATTTATATAAAGATGAAAAATGACTTTGAGAAATCGACAAAAACTGGACTATTAATAGGCACACAACAACTGAAATTGATATTTTCTTAAACTATTATTAAGACCAAGAGTCCATTATTAGATCTAATGTAAAAATAGACAATAGGTTTCAGTTTAAAAATTTTGGAAATGGAATAACCTTAAATTTTTATTTTTGCGACATTTTAAAAATTTACTCCTCATATAATAACACTTCAATAGTATTTATTTCCTAAAAATAAAACACTTGAGGAGTTTGAACACGGGTCAATAATGCCATTTTTATGCTAAGTGACATGGATTTGTTAAAGCAATATTTTACAACCGTTAACCTGTTTTGCAGACCAGGAATTTTTAACATGAAGAATCAATTAAAATTAAAGAATGAAAAAAAGGAATTAAAGAGGAGATTAGTTAAAATTTTTACTTTTTAAAGGATAATAGAGGATTTTAGAAGATTGAAAAATAAGAACTTTTGACAAATTTAGAGGAGCAGTGGCCACCCTGTACAACTGTTGTAGTTGCATATTGAATAAAAATAGAAAATTGGATCAAAAGTATTTTTTCATATAAATAAAAGTTATCAGTAAACATAACTAAGATTTATAAAAAATAATTTAATAAAAATTTAAAATACCATTCGTAAAGATGACAATCCGCCTAGTATAAAAATTGCAATATAAAATACACCATGAGTACTTTCATGCGTAACTGTAGCTAGAAGTATGCATATGCAATGACTAAATAAAGCATAACCCTAAACATAAATGTTTATGAATAATAAGAAATAACACAATAAATTATTTATAAATTACAAAATATCTATATTATAAATTTATAATTGTATTAAAAAATATTTATAAAATAAAACTTATAAAGGGATAAGAAAATTCTTGCCAACCTAAACTGAGATAAGATTTCAATGATTGATATTTTTAATTTTACTAAATCAAGCCATGAAATTGTTGAACTTTTTGTTCTTGGTCTGGTGTTCTTGATGATTTTATTATTTAATCGACCAGAAAGTCATGCATGCGTTACAGAAATAAATTTTAACATATAGATCTAAAATTATATATATATAAATGCAAAAACTATGATGTCATAAATGTACTTTATACCCTCCAGAAAATATTTAGTTAAAAGGTCTTCCAAAAATAAGTCTGCTAAGGTAATTTAAATGTCATTGGTGCGTCATTCAAAGATATGATGAAGGACATTTTAATAATGATTATTGTAGGCCAGGGCATAAAAAACATTCAGAAAAAATTTCTGTACTTTAACTTCGAAAACGAAGTTATTGTTTAGTTATCAAAGAATCATTGAGCTACATGATCAGAACTTCATTACTTTTTAAAAGATCTTTATGTGAAGTCTTTTATACCATCTTGACCAATATTCTTTTAGTCTGAACATTAGGAAAAAGCAAAAATCTTTTATTTCTTATAAAAGTCTTCATCTTTGAAAACAAAAGAAACCTTTTACAAAAAGTCTTTTTGGTAAATTTACACAGCTTAACCTGCATTACTTAAATTCAAAATTAAAATGTTATTTATTATCATTAAATTTCAATCTTACTATAGCAATAATTTCAATTTATAATAATTATAATAATTATAATAATTTCAGTGAGATAATTAGACAAATGCATTCATTCATAATGACATCAATTTACAAATCAGACATATACATTCAATCATAACCACATCAATTTACAAGAGACTTAAAATAACATTTCCGAAACCAACATTTCATATCTATACATAATTTTTTCTTTTTAGTTCTATTCAAATAATCAACAAAATCAAGGAAAAAAATTTCAACACAAACTTTTCCTAATGCAAAAATTTGTTTAAATTTAAAAAATTACCGTTAATGATACAATCTGAAGTAAGGTGATATGAGCATTACAGAGATAGGATAAGAAGTAGAAAAAAATTGAACCACCAAGCCAATACCCAAAGCATACTCCTATAGCAGTTCCCATCAATGTTCCTTCTTGCTAAACAAATTTGTTTAATTTTGTTTTAGTAAATGTCTAAGAATTTTTATAGTAAAAAAAAATAAATAATTGAAATTTCAATTAAATTATTTATACCACGGTATGTCCAGAAAACTTCATCGAAAAAAGTAGCAACGCAACCAATGTAAACACAACCATCATTGGTCCATATAATTCTCCAGCTACAGTCTACAAAATAACAGCAAATATAGTAACTCATAGTAACTACATAGTAACAGCAAACATAGTAACTCATAGTAACTACATAGTAACAGCAAACATAGTAACTCATAGTAACTACATAGTAACAGCAAACATAGTAACTCATAGTAACTACATAATAACAGCAAACATAGTAACTCAAGTTTTAAAAAGTTCTTCTTTAATCATTCAATTACCTGTGGTTTTGTTGTTTTCCTGGGAACTAATGATTGTGATAATCTAAAAATAAAAATAAATAATATAAAAGTTCAAAACTTATAATTTGAATAAGTAGCTTGTTTAATATAAATACATTGTTTTACAAATTAAATTTTACAAGTTATTAAATTTTCTATCAAGTTTTAAAAATGTCAACAATAATTTAAAAAACACTATTACCTAACTAAAACCTCTTTTGGTTCAACATCAAAATATGGCCTCAATGTATCAATGTTAGAATACAGATCAAAAAAGCGCAGTGCTTGTGATTTTCCTGCAGCCCAAACCTACAACATAAATATTTACATAACATTAGAACTAACATAACATACATATAAGATTTTATGTTGTGTCTCAAAAGAAGCAAAATTATTTATTAATTTCAAAGGTTTTCAAATATTAAACTAGTATATCCTGACTATTAGAGTAAATATCTTTTTTTAGCTTAAAATGTAATTGGTTATTTATGATATGGTTCAAATATGATTCTTCAAATGTAATTAGTTTCAATAAATTCTGAAAAATTTCAATAAATTCCCAAAATTGGTTTCGGAATTTATTTCACTATCATACAAAAAAGAAATTTCCAAATTTAAATTTGTTATATCTTTCTGTGTAGAAAATATTGACAATAAAATAAAAATTCTATTTGTGTTTTTTCTTTTAAAAAATTTAATGTTTACAATACATAATACAGTATAACATTTGTCTGGTAATGCATTTGTCTGGTGCACAGTGGACAGAATATTAGGTAAACAAAATTATTTTGATCTTTTTTTTTTTTTACTGAACTCTTTAAATCTCCAAATAATCGCTTTGTACTAAGATATATTTATTTTTATGTTATATTTTTATTTTTTATTTATATTGTTATTATTTTTTTTTAATTATAAATTTCAGTTATATAGTTGCTAATACTAAAAGTTATTTAACAAAATTTTTGAAAAAAATTTAAAAATTTTTCATTTTTGATTAACTGGTGAATATTTAGTAGCTTTAATGGAGTTTTTATTTCAAATTTCATAACTTTTTTTGACAGACTCAAATTTAAACTAACTTTTGAGTTTTAATTGTGTTGCATAAAGTAATTTAGGATTAGATAAACTATTAATAAGACTGTTATGCTTTTTTTTGTTCTGTTAGTTTTTTTAAAAGAACAACATGATTTCCCAACTTCATTAATTAATAATATAGCATTTAATGTGATGCAGGTATATTTAAAACTTGAAGAGTTAATGTCAATGAAAAGAATGGTAAATCATTAGGGAAAAGTTTATTTTGTCTGTGAATTTCACAAATTTTTATAATATTACTAAACCAAAAAACAAATAAGTTATTAGGTAAATAGTAAAATTTGTATTAAATTAAATAACAAACAAAATAACATGTATTTATATTTGGGAGAAAAAAAGTGAATTACAAGTAAATAACAAGTTACAAGTTATTTTTTTTAAGTAAACTACAAGTTATTTTTTAAAAATGTAAAAGAAACCAAAAGGGAAAAATAAGCGCAATGTATATAGCTCTATTTGGTTGTATACAATGGGTGGTTACTGAAAATCCGGACTAACTTTAGCTGACTTTTAAATGCCACAAGCTAATCTTTTCTTTTTCATTTTTATATCCATTTTAATTCTTATTTAATTCTCTATAAGCTAATCTACTTGTAATCTACTTGTAATCTACTTGCAATCTATTTGTAATCTATTTGTAATCTATTTGCAATCCATTTGTAATCTACTTGTGTTTAGATAATTAATAAATATTAAATAAAAGATAATAATGATGTCAAAGCAAGAAGAGATAAGAAAATAGATTTACAAGTTCTATTTGAATAATAAATTGCAAGGCAAAAAGTTCACAGTAAATCACTTCAATGCTGAACGAATTCTGAGAAACACTATCTATGATATAATCAAACTTGCTGAGAATGATTTTGGACACAAGAGTGCAAGGAAGTAGTCTTGTGACCAAAATCATGACCCACAAGGTGATCAAGCGTCTGAAACCATATTTGACCACAGTGACCAAGTTTCAATGAGGCAAGCCGGTCGAAAATTTAGATTCAGTCATTCACATACCATAAAAACTCTTGCCAAGTACACTGACATTAAAACTTATACAAAACAGGGTATACCTGATCAACAAGATGAGCGAATCAAGAATGAGCGAATCAAGACTGGCATTGATCATCTTTATCACAATTTTCAAGCAAAGTTGTTAATTCTTGATAACGAGTCTTACTTCACGCTGTCGCACTCAGCGATAAATGAAAACAGCACCTATTACTCTAGTGACTAATAAAGCATTAAATTTTGCAAAAAGCGCAAGTTTGAACCCAAGCTGCTCATCTGGCTGGCTGCTTCTGACAAAGGTATTTAAAAGCCATTGTTTGTCCCCAGCGGCCTTGCAGTCAATAAAGCCATCAACAAAAATGGATTGTATTAAGGGAAGATTAGTGCAGCTCATTAATGCTCATCATACAGATGGTAACTATGTATTTTGGCTAGACCTACCCTCATCACATTATGCCAAAACAGTGACCGACTGCTATAAGACTCATAACACCAATTTTGTCAAAAATCTGTTTTTTTTTTACAGGTACAGCTGGCAGATTTTTGTTGAAAATCTGCCAGCTGTACCAGAGTGTCGCCCAATCAAAGACTTTTGAGCTATTTTGAAAGGCATAGTGTATGAGGATAATTGGCAAGCACAAGACACAACTAAAAACCAGATTAAAGCTTTGTCTGAAAAAAAATTGGCCTTGACATTGTATTTTCACTTTTTGGGTCAACTCGTCTTAGAGTTAGTTGAATCCCAAGAAACAGACTGGTTAAAATAAATACAAACTTAATTAAAATAAATAAATAACTAAAAACTCTATTTAATGATATTTTTATTTGATCTTTACCTCAAAAACTATGATAGTAATTTCTCTTGAAAGTATGTCCGGATTTTTAGTAACCACCCATTATTTACTGTATTCAAGAACATAAAAATGCATAAAAATTAAAAATTTCACTTTTTTTTTTAAAAAAAAAAAATTATTTTACATGAAACTGCAAATGATTTTTTGTGGTTTTAAAAGATACTATAATACACAATACAATTTTAAAATAGCAAAATAAAGTATTATAGGGTTAATTATAGGGTTTTGAATAAAAAATTTTTTTTTTTTAAGTTTTGTCTGCCACCTGTGCAGTGCCTTACTTAATGCTGGAGACATGAGTCGTCTAGGAGCAAAGAACAGCATAAAAGAGCTAATTGCTTCACAATTACCTTCTGCACCTTTTATCATTTGAACTGTAAAAACTTTAAAATAGTTATAAAATATAACAATAGGATTGCAAAAGTGGCCTACTCTACTGTAATGTACTCTGAAGCCTTGGGGAGGTGAATTAATTAAAAAAAAAAGTCAAAAATGCATACCATGTTCTTTGATAAAAGGATATTTACCAGTTGTTGAATTTTTATCATTCTGTAAGCATGAATATTTTTTTTTTTGATAAATTAAACATAACTTGAAAAAAATAAATTAAAAAATGCATGCTGATTCATTGGAAGAAATATTACATTTACATGAGCAGAAGAAATTATTAATTTACATCAAATTCAACTGTCATTTTTTAAAACAGCTGTTAACAGTTTTTTTTAAAAAACAATTCTTTTTCAGAAATTAAAAATTTGGAAATTTTTTTAAATTTATAAATGGGTATACCTAGGTGCATGTACATGGGAGGGGACATTTATTAATTTTCAGAAATTTTTTCCCACCAACTATATCTGCCCTAAATTCTAATAAAAATTCTTGAGTTGCTGTCTCTGTCTTTATCAATAGCTCAAGCATTACTGTGTTCCAGCAAGTTTTTACATCAAGATTTTTTTTCCATTTATAACTTTGACTTTCGAAAAATGTGATTTTGAACACTTGACAATTTGATGTATTTTATCAGCTTGCGTGAGTTCTTAAGTTCATTGTTGCAACCAAATCTTTTTTCATTGATATTGTAGAATTATTTAGCTGTTGCTTCATTATTTTAACCATATCGAGCAATATATGAACCCAAAATTCAAAAATCCTATTTTATATGATATTGTCAGTTTTTTTATGAGTATAAATAAAATATTTTTCATCCTCTTAAGTAGAACCTCATAGATAGTCATACTATAAATAAACATTATTTTATTGGCTACTTTTATGTTTTTATGTTTTACTTTTTGGCTACTTTTATGTTTTTATGTTTTATTTATGTTTTTTATGTATGTTTGTGTTCTTTTTATGTATGTTTATGTTTTTTATGTATGTTTATGTTTTTTATGTATGTTTATGTACTTTTTTATTATTTTATTGGCTACTTTTATGTTTTTATGTTTTACTTTTTGTTTTTATGTTTTACTTTTATGTTTTTATGTTTTTATGTTTTACTGTTTGGCTACTTTTATGTTTTTATGTTTTACTTATGTTTTTTATGTATGTTTGTGTTCTGTCTGAACCTCTGGCGCGGTGTTAACTCACCCGTAAGTTGATTTATGTTTGTTTGTGTTCTGTTTATACTGTAATGCAGCGTGAGCTCAGTAACTAACTACTTACTCCAACTACAAAACAAAAAGACTCCAATAGTCACATGCTAGGTTTAGGGGTATACATACGCATTAATTCCCCTATTTGTCGTGAAATCAGGTTCGAATCCTTTGACCATTCTTTTATGTGCTTTTGCCTAGCACCTCTTCACTCTATCACCTTTCTCTTTGTTCTTTATCGTTCTCCTTCTTCCCATGATTGCACTCTTTTAGATGTTATCTCTGATCAAATTGACCATGCCCTCTATCTTTACCCCTCTGCCAATATTGTTGTTGTTGGTGATTTTAATGCCCATCACACTGAATGGCTTGGCTCTAACACCACTGATCCTGCTGGCACTAAAGCCTTTAACTTCTGCATTTCTCAATCTCTTACTCAGATAGTTAACTTTGTGACTCATTTTCCTGACAACCCTAATCATTTACCTTCACTCCTTGACTTATGTCTTGTCTCTGACCCTAGCTTATGTTCAGTTTCTCCCTTTTCTCTCTTAGGTGGTTCTGACCATGCAATGATCACTATAAATCTTTCTTCTTGTACGTCTTTTTTGGGCTCAATTTATCATCGCACCACCTACTACTACCCTAAAGCTGACTGGGATTCCTTTCGTGATTTTCTTCGTGATGGTCCTTGGGCTGATGTTTTTTCTCTCTCAGCTGACAAATGCGCCTCCTACGTAACATCCTGGATTCAGGCTGGAATAGAAGCTTTTATTCCTTCTTGTCGGTTTCAAGTCAAGCCTCATTCTACTCCATGGTTTTCTCCTTCTTGTGCGGCTGCTATATCCAATCTTAATCATTTTTTTCATCTTTTTCAAAAGAACAACTCTCTTGAAAACAAACGGCTATTTATTATTGCAAGAAATCGATGTAAAAAGGTGCTTTCTGATGCTAAACTCCATTATTCTCAGTTCACTAAATCTCGCATCTTATCGCAGAAGTTAGGCTCTAAAGACTTTTGGAAAATCTTCAACAGCATTGTTAACAAGGGTAAATCTAACATTCCATCTCTCATTCATGGGACTGATCTTGTTACCTCTCCCAGGGATAAGGCAGAACTATTTGCAAAGAACTTTTTTTCTAATTCCAGTCTTGAATATTATGGACATTCTCTTCCTTCCATTCCAGTCAAACAGGTTGACCCATTGTTAGACATTCAAATCAAACCGGCTTCTGTTGCTAAAGTCATATCTCAATTAAACTCGTCTACAGCTTGTGGTCCAGACAACATTCCTGTCACAGTCTTGCAGAATTGTTCTCCAGAACTTTCTTCAATTCTCTCTAAACTATTTAACAAGTGTTTGACTGAGTCTTGTTTTCCTGCTTGTTGGAAAATGGCATCTGTGGTTCCAATATTCAAAAACTCTGGAGAAAATTCTGACCCCTCCAATTATCGTCGGATCAGTCTTCTTTCTGTTATTAGCAAGGTCTTTGAGTCTTTGATCAACAAATTCCTCACATCTCATCTTGAGTCAAATAAACTGCTGTCAGACAATCAATACGGTTTTCGATCCTCTCGCTCTACGGCCGACTTGCTAACTGCTGTAACTGAAAGATTTTATCGTGCATTAGATGGAGGCGGTGAGGCTAGGGCTATTGCTCTCGACGCATCTAAAGCTTTCGACAAAGTTTGGCATGCTGGTCTTCTCCATAAGCTTGCTTCATATGGTGTTTCTGGGAAAGTTTTTGAGATTATCAAATCATTTCTTTCTAACCGGTTTATTAAAGTCATCCTTGAAGGCCAACACTCTTCTTTATTTCCAGTAACTTCTGGGGTTCCCCAAGGTTCCATCCTGGGCCCTGTTTTGTTTCTTATCTACATAAACGATCTTCCTGACAACCTTTCATCTAAAAATTTTTTAAAAAAATATTATCTTTTAAATCTATAATTTTGGTTTTAAATTAAATGAAATAATTTTAAACTTGTTTTTGTTTAATACTTCTTTCTTTCTGTTTTTGTTTAATAACTTCTGCTTGCATTTAAGAAAAATTTCTTCAAGATTTTTTTTTGTTTAGACAGAATTAAGACATTTAGAACATTTAGGTTTTTGATTAGTTGGTTTGCTTCAGAATGTTTTTAAATAAAATTTAAAAATGTCCTTAATTTGAACATGATTATAGATCAAAAGAACTTTTACAAACTGTTTAAGTCAATAAATTTCCTGAAAAATACATATTTTTTTCAATCAAAGTTATAATGTTCTCCACTTAATAAGTTAAAGTAAACAAAAAAGTTTTAAGTGAGTAAGTCTTTAAAACCTTTCTCATTAAGTTAAAAAATCAAATTTGAAAAAATTAATAATTTGAGTTTTAACTTTAAAACATTTAAAATCCTTTTTAAAACAAAAATCTATAAATAAATACAAAAATGTTTTAGATTTTAAATGTAAAATCAGTTTTTAAAATAACAAACTTCATTTTTTTAATTGTTTTCTCCCTTTCTTTTATCTGCCAAAAAATTGTCAGTTATTTTGTATGAACAGCCACTAAGGTGAGGAGGAAACAATTTTAAGATGTGGGAGCCATGTCTAGAAAAGTACACAGATGTATGGGATGTCGCAGTAAAAAACCTAAAAGAAACAAATGGAATGGAGGAACTTGGTGATGAAAAACTATACCACCAACTGCAAAAAAAAAGGTTTCAGAGATGATGTTATTAAGATACAAACAGAGATGATGTTAATAAAATACAAAAGAGATGATGCTAATAAGATACAAACAGAGATGATGTTAACAAGATACAAACAGAGACGATGTTAACAAGATACAAACAAAGATGATGTTAATAAGATACAAAAGTTGGGTGTATGAGAACAGATTTAACAAAAATGTTAAAAACTTTAAAAAGGTTTATTGTTGAAAAAAGCAGTTTTTCAAATTGCAACAACAGAGACTCGACATGGTTTAAAAAAAACCACAGGTTTCAAACCATCTAAAGGAAACTCATACTTTGGTGACAATGACCATAAAAAGAAAATAAATTGGAAAATAAGGAAATATGAAAATAAGAAAATGTGCTGTGTGCAAAAATGATTACAAAATATGGGAATGTGTAACATTTGAAAATCAAAATGCTGAAGGAAAATTGGAGACAACCAAGAAAAATAAACTTTGCTTCAGATGTTTGAATTCTAATCATTCGTCAAAAGAATCCAAAAATACAAGAATTTGGGGGATTGTTGACTGTAATTATGTTCACAATTGTTTACTTCACAAGAAGGGATGTTTAAACAAAAGACTTTCTGAAGAACACAAGAAAAAAGGCTTGGTAATCGAAAGCTCTCATATGTCAAACATCCAATCAAGTTAAAAAGCATCGAATGAACTGTATATCTCTCCAAACAGTGCCAGTTATTTATTGTTATGAAAATAAATAAGTAGTGGTCAACGCATTACTTGACAATGGAAGTACCAAGATATATTCAATTTCTGATGTAGCTGCTGAGTAAAGGTAAGGTAAAGAAGAAAAGGTAACTGTAAACATGCAGGGGCTATTCTAGATTTATTTTCAAATTCAGAAATTAAGAACTTTTTTTTTTTTATGGCAAATATTTTCTTTGCGAAAAAATGTCTGCACATTTTTTTAATTATTAAATTTTCTAGTTTATTTAATTAAACCTGATATTTCATTACAATTTTGTTTTATTTTTTTAAGATTTTTTTTTCTCAGTAGATAAGTTTAATTTTTTGCCTTAAATTAGTAAAACACTTTATAAGTTAAAAGATGCAAACAACCGTAGTCAATGTGTCTAAAAAAATTACTTTCAACGCAAACAAACAAAGCGTGCGGCTGCACGCGCTTCGCCGGGAAGACTTGTAAATCAGTTAATGATTTTATTTATCAAGGACAAAAACTTCAACAGTTTGACTTTAATTTAGAAAATATTCAGTTGCTTTAGCCTGTGATAAAGCAGAAATGTATTTAAGCTTGTGATTAAGGAGAAATGTAGGAATTGGAATACATAAAGATGATAAAAAGAACCAATGAATTTTATGGAGATATCTGTATCCAAATGCAGAGACTGATGTGTTTCAGTTTAATTGACTAGTATCTGGGATTAACTCTTTTTATGGTTCATTTTATTACCCAAAAACACACAAAAAAATATGCACAAAAATTTCTTGAGGCTTCTGAAGCTTTTCTTGAAGCAACTTACATGGACAATAGACTAAGTTCTGTGATTGATGAAAAAATGGGAATTGAATTATACAAGGGACTCACCCTACTATGGAGTTAAACTGGATGTTTGCACAAAAATAGATTTCAAACTCTGTTAATATTCTTAAAGTAACACCACAAAACGATACTGCAAAACATATAAATTTAGATTCTGGAGAATTACCTGCAATTAATACACTAGGAGTTGTCTGGAAAACAAAACATGATTTATTTCCTTTCTATTCTGTAACTATCAAAGAAAATATGGTATATACAAAAAGGTTGGTTGGATATCTTATCACCATATATTATTCAAATCAAAATAATTATGGGTTTCTTCAGATCATTGATCTCATTACAGGGTAAAGCATTGTCTATCTAGCAGTAAACTTAATATAAACAACTTTTCATAATGAATTGCTTCTAATATAAATTTTGTAACAATTTTAAATATTTTTACAATTCGAATATACAGTTATACCAGTAAATAAATAAAAGCAGTAAAAAGATAGCAGTAAAAAAAGCAGTAAAAAGATAGCAGTAAAAAAAGCAGTAAAAAGATGCAGAAGCAGCTTGTGAAGCATTTTTTTTTATCAGTTCATTGTTTCGAGAGAACTAATGGCTTCAGCTCATTACCAGGCCCTTAGGTAATTACGAAAAAAAAATTTCATTTAACTAAAATATCTAAAATTTCATATATACCTGGCCACCAACTTCTTCAACAATTTTAGTGCGCATCTGTTGCATAAAATCATATTCATTTTTGGCATTTTTTTCTGTTGGTGTCAGGCTACCTGAAGTAAATGATAGTGGTGTATCTGAGCCCAAGTCTATTATGGCAGTTCCATCCTACAGTTTAAAATATAAACAAAGTATAGTACTAATCAGAACTAAGAATAACTAATTAATTATAATAACTTGCATAAATTAGAACAATAAAGTGGTAGAATAGTTATTAATAAGCTAGAAAGAAAGTAAAACAAAAGTCATTATTTTCTAATATTAAATTAACTATAGTAAATATGATTTAAGTATAAAGTAAAACAATTTTAATATTTTAACTGTTATTTTAATTATTTTTAAGTATTGTATTTTAATATTTCATTTATAATCATTATATTTCAAGCAGAAACCAAAACAATCTTTCAAAAATTGACTCAAAAAATGGGCATAAGTCTCTCTGACAATCATTATTAATTCTGATTGTCCAGACCTGTTAACCATTATAACAGAGCTAAGTCTGACATTCTGGTCTTCACAATAATCTCTCTTTAGGTTAATCTAAGAAATTTTTAAAATTATCAAATTATTTCTGTATTAGCTGTGTTAGTACAGAAATAATTTGATAAGTAACATGCAATAATAGTAGCATATGCCCATTTTTTATACATTTAAAAAAATGAAAGTTTTGAAGAAAAATTTTGAATATTTTATAATCATATTTAAAATGCAATTAAATTTGTTTTAATTTAAATAAAACAAAATTTCATTATCAAATATTATAATATAAAACTCATTCAAACAAATTCAATTTAATGATAAATCCTAAACATTGTGCATTTGAAAAAAAAAAGTCTAGTATTTAATGATATAAAGAGTAGAGTTGAATTGAAGTATGACAATTAGCAATAAATGGTATTAAATGACATTAAAATTGAATATGCAAATATTAATGGCCATAAATAAAATTGACAGAGTTACACTGTATGAAAAAATTTTAAACCACATATACTTCGACTAACTGAAACCCACCTAATATATCTTATCTTTGACAAATAACTTGAAATTTTTGGCTATTTATTCATAAATTTAGATTCATCAGGTGCTTGCACCAATAATAAAATATATATTTTCAACAGTAACCAACAAAAATATCTGAAAAATCAAGTACTGTTCGCCATTATTTCAAATTGATTGTTAATATTGATATTATTATTTATTAAACATTATTTCAAATTGATTAATTTGATATTGATATTATCATTTATTTTATATACTTTTTTCTTGAATTACTTAATTCAAGAAAAAGTTTATAAAATAAATAATAATATCAATAATAACAATCAATTTATTCACAATAACTGATTAAGGAATTCTAAATAAACTGATACAGTAAAAGAATATAATCAATAGTGGAAAACATATGTTTGGTATAAATACCATGGGTATAGTGAAAACAAATGAAAAAAAATATATAGTAATTTAAAAAAAAAAAAGAAATAAAAAAAAACATTTATTGAGAAAACTAAAAGCTGATTACTAGAAATTAAAAATTGATTTAGTCAAAAAAAATGATACTAAAGCTATGCAGGATTTGTTGAAATATCTAACAACTTTCAAACCATTAATCAAATCAGACATAATGGGTGATATTAAGTTTGAAGAAACTGTTATAAGTAAATTTAGTAAAATTGAAACAAAGAAATCAACTGCAGATAAATATAATGAACCTTTAGTCCACAGTACCATAGAAATTAAAACTTCTACTCAAAGTGATACGAATTATAATGCAATGGAAAATTTATCACAAAATGATATCATTCCTTGTTTTACAATGCAAGACTTAAATGATATAATAAAACAAATATAAAACAAAAAATAAATAAATCTTCAAAGAATTATCATTTTAAAGTATTTTATTAAAAATAATTAAATTATCGTATAAGACTGGAAAAGTTTCTTTTAATCGGAAAAAATCAACAACCATTCTAAAATTAATGCGCTAAAGACACCAAAAAATCAAAGACCAATTAAAATGCTATCTACTTATAATATGCTTCCTACTTAATTAATATACTTCCTATTTATGAAAAAATAATAGAAACTGTAGTTCACAAGCAGTTGTCAAGTTATTTAAAAGAATATATATATATATATATATACATATATATATATATATATATATATATATATATATATATATATATATATATATATATATATATATATATATATATATTTATATATATATATATATATATATATATATATATATATATATATATATATATATATATATATATATATATATATATATATATATATATATATATATATATATATATATATATATATATATATATATATTGTGAACAGCAATAGTCTAAAAAATATTTAAATAAAAAAATATTGCTACTTATATTTTCAACAATCTTTTACAAAGCAAATTAAACGAGGTTTATTTATTATTTTAATGAAAAAGTTTGTAACTTGAGAACACTATTTATACACTAATTAAAAAGTTAAAGACAGAGATAAAAAAAAAGAACTAATGTTAAAATTTACCCCTAAAAAAAGAATTAAAGTTACAGTTTTCTGTTATATTTTGTTGTAACAATTAATTTAAACTAAATTTTATACCGTTATTATCAGATAATTTTTATAAAAATTCAACTGAAGATGACAATATATAGTCAAATCATGTTTAAGAAATATTATAATTGTTTTTAAAAAAATTAAAAACTTTTTACTTTAAAATTATTTGATAATATATATAATATTAAAAACTTATAATAATAACTTTTTGTCCAAAACAATTTTTATAACAAAATTTAACACATTTACTAACGTAAATAATGAAAATATATATATATATATATTTAATACATTTGGCAAAAGATCCCAACTTGATGTCGATGATTCGCTACTGTCCATTCTTTTTATATAATCTGTTCTTTTTAAATGGGTAGCTGAAGTGTTTGCATGAAGACTTCCTGGCGATGCTGCCATTTTTCCTTTTTTTTCACAATTTATAAACTTTTAAACAAATTTTTAATTTAAAACTTTACAACAGCTTATAAAAAAGTTTTAATGATCAATTTTTAAAAAGTCATTAAAACAAAATCAATTAAGTTAATAGTCTTTTCCATATCTTTTTACTTTGTTATAAATTTAAATTGCTTAAAAAATTTTAGGAAAAAATCCGGCAACAATAACATAGGATATCATAAATCTCGGTAGCAGTTCCGACATGAACTTTTGATATGAGGCATTATACTAAAAAAGCATGTCGGAGTATTGCTACCGAGATTTATGATTACCGAGATATACGACATATTACTTTAAAGGTGCTTTGGGGTCGTCTATAAATTACGTCACCTCTATAGGAAGGCGGGTCGTTATTTTGTGACAACTCATACAAAACTTGCTTCTAAAGTGTTGCAACTTTGTGACCAGGAGGTAAGGGATGGGGGGGGGGGGGGCAAAAACGGTCAAAAATTACGTGACATAATTTATGGATGACCCCTTTTCAAAAAATTGCCGTTAGTGGGTTATTATTTTAAATAACCAAGATATTTTCGTTAAAAATTTGGTCTGCAAGATAAACATAACACGCCTATCAAGATATTACACAGATACGCAAAGAGAAACCCCAATGCAAGTGTGATAATACTTGGCATTGGAATGTCAAAAAATTGAAATGGTTTTCAAACCATTTTAATTTTTTGACATTCCAATGCCATGTTTCAATTTTTTGACATTTCAAAGCCGTAATTAAATTTAATTACGAGAAAATAAAACTAATTTTAAATTTTCTTTATTTTGCACATAATTCAGAAATGACAGCATACAATATTTTTTGCATTTTTACAGTACGCAAAAAATAATAACAACGGTTTATCACTTAATTTTAAAATTGTTATTATATATTTAGATATTTTTGGCAATACAATTAAATATTTATATTTAACCTGGATAATTTTAGATTTAAAATGTGTTGTAAACTTTTTTAACTGAAGCGAATAAAATTTTTAAGTTATAGATTGAATTTATTAAATATTTTAAAGTATTACAAATAAAATTTGAAAAATTTGCTTGTTTTGGCAGAAATTTTTATTTTCCTTCAAATAGTTGGCATTAAATTCAGCAAAATCCGGGAAAAGACATATTCTTTCATCAACATTTCTGATTATTCGTCGCATTTTTGTCTTCTCAAAAATTCGGCTAAAAATGCCAAATTATCCTAGAAATCACGATGAAACTCGCCTATGCGTGTGCTTTATGTGTCTGGAAAAATTATCACAACCCTTGACAAGCTTTTTGATTGAAAGGATTCAGAAAATACACCAACAAACTTTCAACTTTGAAGATGCTCTTGTGCCAACAGGTATTTGTGACCCATACCGGGTTGCTCTCAAATATAAAGACGAAGGTCAAGCTGTCACTTTGCCACCCTTGTTTGACTTTCAAAGCATCATTGTGGACATAACTACGCAACAACAACTTTGTGAATGTCTTATTTTCCAAATAGGACGTTTAAAGTTAAAGGAAAAGCATCCATTGGAAACTACGGAAAAACCACCAACCAGCTCAACAGGGAGAAGATGTTCAACCTGGCTCACAACTCTCGGCAAAGGATTAGCTCATAAATGTTCAACTTCAACATTCAGAGAGAATATGTATCAACTGGCTTCAAAAGATTCAAAAGTTGCAGATGAAATTGCTTGCTCAGCCATCCAAAGTAAAGAAGCTTCTCCATTTAGTACTGTGAGATTGATGCATGCTTTAGGTGGCCCCTTGCTCTTACTCCAGGTATAAAAATATTTTAACTAAGAGTAATGCAATTATTTTTTTAAAGAATTTGAACAAAATCTATGTTCTTATTTTTGGCCCTTTCAAGTGCCAGACAACTTTTTGATGATAAACCTAATGTCACTGCAAAAGATCTTGCACAGGTTCAAGCAAACACTGGGATATCTAATGCTGGAGTTAAAAAAATGGTTACAACACTGAATCAAGTATCCAAAGTCAAGATTTTGGAGCCCAATATCAATGCAAAGTTTGTAGAACTTGGAAAGATGGCCTTGCTGACCATTTTACTTGCACATTGGTGACATCTTTCACTGATTCTGGACATCAAGAGATTGTAAGTTCTGTCATTCATTGCAAGGATTTATCAGCACTTGTTGAGGAAGTACTTTTATCACAAAAAATCTTTACAGAAAACATCATCAAACTTGGAATTGATAGAGGTGGTGGATTTCTCAAAGTCTGCTTAAGTGTCATCGAGTTCAAAGACTATGACAAAGTCAACTCTCTCCCTCACAAGCGCCTCTTTACAAGCCAAACTTCTAGAGACACAGATGTGAAGCAACAACTCTTGGTTGCTGTTTGTGAAGATGTCCAAGAAAACTACAACAACATCAAAGAAATCATATAATGCATCAATATCGGCACTTTGAGGCACGTAATTTTGTGTGACATGAAATTAGCCAACATCTTATGTGGACTTCAAGTCAGCTTGTTCATGCTGGAATCCTAAGAATGTTTGATCCATAAAAAAGTTGCTAAGCAAACTCAGAGAGGCTGGTTCTGACATTATAAAGACCAAAAAATTTGGAAATGTCCTTCACTAACCACTTATAGCCGCAACTGAGGAAACTTTCGTGCTGGAATCGATACAACCAATGAAACTTAACCTTTTGCTGGGTGTTGTCAATCATTTGTACAAAATACTGAGGGAATGCTGGCCTCAAGCAGACAATTGATTGATGGCGCTTCACATCCAACCCCAGCCATTCCATGGAGGTCATTTTGCAGGCAATGATTGTCACAAGCTTCTGAAAAATGTAGATCTATTTCAAAGTCTTGCTAAAAAAAGTTCAGTATTTCAAGTTTTTGGCATAATAAAGGCATTTCGAGCATTCAGTGCTGTTGTTTCAGCATGCTTTGGGAAAAAACTGGATGAGTCATTTGCAAGAAAAATTGATGATTTTTGTAATTCATTTCTTGCTCTCGAAAAGAGAAGTGTGACTCTAAAAGTTCATACCGTTTTTTTCTACATCAAAGACTTCATCAAGATGAAGTCTTTGATGTAGAAAACTGCATCAACCTGCCCCTTGGTATCTATAGTGAACAAAGTGTCGAGACCCTTCCCAGTCGATTTCAATCACATTGGTTAAGGTACAAAAGGCCGATCAATCACCCAGAGTATGGAAAACTTCTTCAAGCATGTGTTGTTGATCTCAACAGCAAAAGTGTTTGAAACAGTGTTATTCAAGAAGAATTCATGTTAATAATATAAATCATGTTTTTTTTTAATCTGGTATTTTGTAAAAAAAAATTGGTGTACTGTAAAAATGCAAAAAATATTGTATGCTGTCATTTCTGAATTATGTGCAAAATAAAGAAAATTTAAAATTAGTTTTATTTTCTCAGACGTAATTAAACCATTTCAATTTTTTGACATTTATGATTTCAATGCCATATCACACCTGCATTATGGTTTCTTCGGAAAAAGACTTGAGACTTTGGCGTCTCTCCCATCAGGTGTGATTATGTTATAATTTAATATAATATAATTGCGGTATTTTATGGAGTCCTTTCTTTAGTTTAAATTCCAGACCGTTGAAATCTCAAGTTCTTAAATGATAATTTTAGTTGAAGACTTTGTTCGGTGTTGGAATTATTTTAACTATAGCAAAGACATTTAGACTATAGAGTATTCCTCAAGGAAATAGAAGAAAAAAAGCTAAACATGTTTTTTAATGAAATTTATTGAGTTACATATTTTGTAAAAGTGTTAGCTTATTAGATCTATTATCATGTCCTAAAGTTTTTAAATTTTATTGAAAACAATTTGTGCTTTTGTGGTTTGATAAAAAAAAAGGTTCAAAAATGATCTATTTTAATTTATTATCTCATGGTCACTTTTACAATAATAGTTATATAAAAGTTTATTTTTATTTACTTTACAAGCACTAAATTAGTTTTCAAACTATCTCACTGTAAAACCATTTATATATAAAAATCATCCGATGCTTTTTGCTAGAACTTTTGAAACAATATGTTTATGACGACCTTCTTTCCCAAAAGTAATACAACCATCCTTAGAAATAAGTTTTACAAACCTTTCAATACTTTGTGAATGGGAAAGAATAACTCTAAGGTTAAACTTTTTTCTTGAAAATAACTTTTATACAATCTCCTTATCAGTAAAGTTGTTGCTGGTTCATCTATGTCTTGATCAAAAATGTTTATAAGCTCGTCATTTTGAATATATTAACATCATTTTTAACCATATACAAACATCATGTTGGATTTCTGAACTTTAATTTTGGAATTTAATTTATTAGGTTTATAGTTTAAACAACTTTTGATTGATATAGTTGATACAGCTTCATGCAACTCATTGTTTTTTTTATAGCGGAACCATGTAAAAGCATAACCTTGGACAATATAAGATATCAAAATAATCAACATAGAACTTTGTGCTAATACAAGCAGATATAGTGACATCATTATTATTGCTAATGTTAACTAATGAGAATAATTAAGGCAACGAGTTTTGCAACTTGAGTATTATACACTCATATTTCCTGCGGCAAATTCCATACAAAAGCCTCTAGTCACTACTTATATTACCAAAAAGAAAAAATTAGGTCAACCTAAACTTCTTTAAAATAAAAAAAGCTTCAACCATTTTTTTTTTCACTAAATAAACAAATATTACCAAATTTCTGATTCGAATCAGAAGTTTGTTTATTTATTTGTTTATTTAATGAAAAAAAAGTGTTTGGTTGAAGCTTTTTTTTTACTTTAAAGAAGTTTTCTTTTTGGACTTCTTCAGGGTTTTCCTCAGTAGGGCAGATCGATTTTGAAATATTCCAAATATTTTATAGCATGCTTAAATTCTATATAAACAAAAAAGAAATCTCTAAAAATATTTTCAAAATCAGAAGAAGTTGTATTAAATAAAAATAAGTTTGTATTTGTTTCATTTCATTAAAAATCTAAGTTATAGATGGTTAAAAATAAGATTTATTTTAAAAATTTCGATTTAAGTTTAACTAATTTGCCTTAACTACGGTGAATATCTTATGTATTATTGCAGGATATTACATATTAGAACACATTACATTATTAAATATTGCCAGATTATGATCATTGCAAAAATTCGATATTTCGGCATTTCTTAGTTTCAATTAAAAAACGGCAAAAATAAATCATTATTTTAATCACTCGTGAATTAAGTACACCTTTAACAGTAGTTAAATAGGTAGGTTGTTTCGTTTAGTACTTAGGAATAATGTCACTTATAAGTTTTAGCCCCCTAATGTTACTTCTTGCGCAACATGTTTTATTAATTTTCTAAAAAGTATATCAGCTTACTTTGTTTAAAATGGGTATTTGACTGAGCAATAGTATGTCCTCTCAAACTTTGCAACATAAAAAGGTTTCACATACCAGCAGGGCCACCGAGACAGTTTGTCCCGGGCGGCAGATATCCAAGGGGCGCCAAATGAAATAAAGGTACCTAAAAAAAAAAAAAGGTCCTTCATATATAATATAGGAAAAATTTGATAAATAAGGGCGCCAATCAGGATTGCTGTCCAAGGTGGCGTGACAGCTCTCGGCGGCCCTGCATATCAGAGTATTGAAACGTTGTAAAAGGGTCAATACTATAGCCATTTCCTGACAAGAATCTGGTATTTTACTACGCAATTTACAATTTATTTTTAACGCTGATATACTTTTATTCTCTTTCTGTAAGTAGTTCTGCGCATACTTTTCT
>NC_061160.1:5241987-5329487 GCF_022113875.1 Hydra vulgaris | reverse complement strand
ATAGCAATGTTTGGTCGCATACATTGGATCAACGTTGGGTTTAGATTGTAAAAACAATCAATTTTTTGCGATGTTTTTACATACATTGGAAAGACGTTGATTTATATACATTGAATCAACGTCGAAATATATACATTGGATCAACAATGGGTTTAGATCGTAAAAACAATCAACATATTGCAATGTTTTTACATACATTGGAAAAACGTTGATTTATATACATTGAATCAATGTCGAAATATATACATTGGATCAACATTGGGTTTAGATCGTAAAAACAATCAACTTTTTGCAATGTTTTTACATCCATTGGACCAATGTAAATTTGCCAAATGTTTTTGTTCCGTCGGTAACAATTTTATCATTAACCAAATGACATTGGATCAACGTTGGTTTTGCATTGGAAAAAAGAGCCGACGTTTTCTATGGTTTTACATACGTTGGCCCAATGTAAGTGTGCTAGCTGAGTACTGTACAAAATTCAACGCTGCTCTAATGTATGTATATACATTAAATCAACGATGGTTTATACACATTGATTTAACGTTGGGTTTAGATCGTAAAAAGCTAAACTTTTGCGATGTTTTTCTATACATTGGATCAACGTTATTTATATATATTGAATCAACGTTGTGTTATATACATTGGATCAATGTTGGGTTTAGATCGTAAAAACAATCAATTTTTTGCGATGTTTTTAAATACGTTGGACCGATGTAAATGTGCCAGCTGTTATTAGTTCCGTCGGTATTTATTTCATCATTAAACAAATGACATCGGATTAACGTTGGTTTTGCATTGGTAAAAACAGCTGACGTTTGCGATGGTTTTACATATGTTGGCCCAACGGAAGTGTGCTAGCTGGGAAATTTTCCAGCCAGCACACATACGTTGTTAAAGCATTAGAACAATGTCGCGCGTTTCGTTGGCACAATATCGGCTGCCAACGTTGTTTTTATATCTTCATGGTTACAAATGCGACGTCGCCAACAACTAAAAACCAATGTTGATAAAACGTTTATTCAAAGTCGGAAAATGGTTATCTTTTCTACGTTTATTCAACGTTTTATTTTATATGTTGGCCCAACGTTGTATTTTAAGTTGGCACATTTTAAGTTGGCACGGAAGGTTTTATTTTAGTTTTATAATATCGCAATAGCAATGTTTGGTCGCATACATTGGATCAACGTTGGGTTTAGATTGTAAAAACAATCAACTTTTTGCGATGTTTTTACATACATTGGAAAGACGTTGATTTATATACATCGAACCAATGTCGAGATATATATATTGGATCAACGTTGGGTTTAGATCGTAAAAACAATCAAATTTTTGCGATGTTTTTACATACATTAAAAAAATGTTGATTTATATGCATTGAATCAACGTCGAAATATATACATTGGATAAACATTGAGTTTAGATCGTAAAAACAATCAACTTTTTGCAATGTTTTTACATACATTGGACCAATATAAACTTGCCAGATATTTTTAGTTCCGTCGGTAATAATTTTATCATTAACCAAATGACATTGGATCAACGTTGGTTTTGCATTGGAAAAAAGAGCCGACGTTCGCGATGATTTTACATACGTTGGCCCAATGTAAGTGTGCTAGCTGGGTTGTTATGCTTTATGTATAATAAATCGGGTAATTTTGTAAACTATGTTATTTGTTTATCACTTTTTCCTCATCACAACGATGACATTCATAATTGTTTGGGTTTTAAACATTTAATAAAATTATTGTTGTTCCTGCCATAACCAGATTTCTAATAAATTTCTAATAAAAAGTTATGTGGTTTTCTTCTTCTAAGTGGGAATTTTGGATTGAAAGTGTTATACCTACTCTTCCCATGCATCGAATTTATTACGGGCCTTAAGCGTTTAATTTATACAAACTAATTTTAGACTAAAAGAATCGGGCAATACTGTATAAATTAACTAAAACTAAATAAAAATTAAACATTAAAAACGAATATTTTCATTTAACCATTTAAAGTAAATTAAATGTTAAACGGTTAATATTTCCATTAAACCACGTTAATTAAATTTAATCAAATATAAGCTAAATAAAAAACGAACAGCTGCACCTAACCATATAAACGTAATTTAAATATACACCAAAGCTAAAACGAATAATTTCAATAAATCGTATAAAATAAAAATAAATATAAACTAAAAACAAAACGACTAGATATAAACTAAACAGTACAACTAGAATAAAATAAATTTAATATGAAACAAATATTTAGAGTATACCGTATTAATTTAAACTAAACTAAAACTAAATACTAAAAGAATAACTATACTAAAACGTATATATTAGTTTGCGTATAATCTGAATATAAAGCTATTTAACCTTCTCTTAAGACTATTACGGCTTGATGGTTCCATATAAATGGTGGAACTTTAATAGCTTCCAATAACAATAACAATAATTACTTGTTCTACTTACTTGCTCTAGTTGCGAACCTTATAAATAATGAGAACATAATAACATCGGAAATGAACACGACTGAGAATCAAATTATTTACGTACATACAGATTCATACAAATAAAGATTTTAAATGACAAATAAAACTATAACATTTAGAACACTACAAACACAAAACACTGAAACAACACTTACTTAAAATCTAACATAACCAACACTCACTTAATCACTGAATAGTACTTTCAAACACCACCTCTCAATACTGGACATCTGACCAAATATTATAATTTACCCTTGCACTTATATAAAATATTTCTTCATTCGCTTAAAACTATTACAGCCTAGTGGTTCCATATAAGTAGTGGTACTTTAATAGATTCCAGTGTGAAACAATAGCAGATCCACCTTCCTGTCGTATTTTGTTAAGATGATTGTACATAGATGATCCACTGGAATTCCAGCTTGATGATGATGAGGTGTATCCTGAAGTTGAGACAAGCACTTGAGGTAATCAGGGAAGATATTTTAGACATTACTCTTAAAATTATTTAGATTCCTTTAGAAATATCTAAGATATTTGAGAGAATTAGAGAAGAACTAATCTCCTATTGTTTTGCAGTGGAAGCTACTAAAGTTCCACCATTTATATGAAACCATCAGGTCGTAATAGTCTTAAGAGAAGGAAGAAATATTTTATATAAGTGCAAGGGAGTGCTAGATAAGTTATAATATTTGGTCAGATGTCCAGTATTGAGAGGTGGTGTTTTAAAGGGGAGTACTATTCAGTGTTTAAGTTCGAGTTAAGTGAGTGTTGGTTATGTTAGATTTTAAGTAAGTGTTGTTTCAGTGTTCTGTAAGTTATTGTGTTTTGTGTTTGTACTGTTCTAAATGTTATAGTTTTATGTGTCATTTAATGTCTTTATTTGTATGAATCTGTGCGTTTGTAAATAATTTGATTTTTAGTCTTGTTCATTTCCGATGCTATTATGTTCTCTTTATATATAAGGTTTGCAACTAGAACAAGTAAGTAACAATGGGTTTTACTTGCTTGTTTTAAGGATGATACCCCGACGGGGGTTTTTAGGAATGAGCATTAAAACATTCGAAACATCATACACCAGAATATTGAATCCTCATAAGGGTTAATACTATACCCATTTCCTGACGAGAACCTGGTATTATTCTACATAATTTTTAATTTTATTTTAACGCTGATATATTTTTATTCTCTTTCTTTAAGTAATTATGGGCGCGCTTCCCTTTTATAATATATGTTTGTTTTTGTTATTTTTTATAATACTTCTGCTTTATAGTTGTAACTTTATGTCTAATGAATTGAGCAGTTTTGTTATTTTATGTTAATTGGTTCATCACATTATGTTTACCACAACGATTGCAATTGTTAATAATTGTTTTGATTTTTGTAAAATATTTTTGTATACTCATCTTATAAATTATTTACCAAGTGGGCGCCGGACCAAAAAAAGACGTCTTTTGAACGTCCAAAAGACGTCCAAAACGTTCAAAAGACGTTCAAAAGACGTTCCAAAACGTGTATAAGACGTTTAAAAAACACGTCTCTTTTACGTCCGTGTCCACTGAGTATAGGCTTAATTAGATATTTCCTACTTTTTATCTGAGGCTGAAGGGGTTTGAGTTGTATGAAAATAAACAGACTTATTGTGTTTGTCGCTCTTTGATAATAAAAACTAAATGTAAAACGAATATGTTAAACAAAACTGTACTTAAGTAGAAACGAAAACAATTTCTAAAATAATCAACCAATTTTTTTCTCTCAGGCATTTACGGCTAAATATATTCTAATAGTGACTTATTTGTTCTAGTTGCGAACCTTATATATAAAGAGAACATAATAACAACGGAACTGAATAAGACGGAGAATCGAATTATTTAAGAACACGCAGGTTCATACAGGTGGAGACATTAGATGACATATGGAAATTTGGCATTTAGAGCGGTACAAACACAAAACATAGTAACTAACACAGTAAATATTGTGGTTTATCTAGCACTTCTTTGCACTTATACAAAATACTTCTTCCTTCTCTTAAGACTGTTACGGCCTGATGGTTCCATGTAAGTGGTGGAACTTTGATAACTTCCACTGCAAAACAATAGAAATAAAAATGGAAAACCAAAGTATTTGCGAGCACACAGTTACATACAAATAAAGACACTAAATAACATATTATACTCCAACATTTGTAACACAGCAAACGCAAAACACAAAACACAATAACTAACACAACACACGGAACACTATAGCAATGCTTACTCAACTCACTCAACGGGAACTTAATAACACTCACGTAACTCTAACTCAATCACTGAATAATACTCCCCTCTTAAATACCACCCTTTAATACTGGACATCTGTTGAAATATTGTAAATTATCTAGCACTCTCTTGCACTCATATAAAATATTTCCTCCTTTTTTTAAGATTATGACGCCTTTTGTATTTAAACAAGCTTCTCACGTTATTTATTATTAAAAACACGTTGGGATTAGTATAGGTTTTAAAATACCTTTCGTCTACATTTTATGCTTGCAAATGCTGATTTTAAATCGATGAAATCCAATACCCGGTTTTCTATTTAAACGAAAGAAAAATCCAAAAGACGTTACTGAAAAAAGATCCAAAAAGAAGACATTCGTTCCATAAGTGAAAGTTGATTTCAGTAGGATATCGGTTAACAAGTTGTTGTGCACTGCGAGTAATCTCCAAGATATTCATGCTGTGGAGATTCACAAGAAAATCAAACAGAGAGTTTAATTCAGAAAAGATTTTCTTTTTTTTTATCTATATCACTCATTAGTTTGTCCGAGATCTCATTAACGTCTGTAATCATTTAAAATCGCCCAGAAAACGCTATAGTTTCCCCACTGTTAATATTATCATCGTAATACCTCTTGTGTACTTTTGGGAGCCTATGAACATAGACCTATTTATCCATGTTGATCAAATATGCAGGGAGTTGTAAAGTTAACTTCACAACTCCCTCGAGCATACTTAAATCAAGCGTTACGAATTACAGTTTCTTGTTAACTTTTTTAACCACTCCATGATTCTGTTCCAAATGATTATTAAAATAGCTGTCTCAAGTTGTTCCATTTTTGAAAATATTTGTTAATAAGTGTGCACAGCTACAAATTAGTTGTTTTTATTCAATTTTCTAAATAATCCTCAATCACCTTGTAAATAAGCATCATTTTGAGCTGACCAACAAGTTTGTGAGAGAGTCTAGGGAACCTTAACACGTATTCCAGCAAGAAACTTTTACTTTAAGATACGTTGATGCGTTAATGCAAAAAACTTTTACTTTAAGACTTCGATGCGTTGATGCAGAAAAGAAGTTATAAATTTTTTGAAGAAAGCTAAAGAAATTAATAGTAGCTCTATTGGATTCCACGGCACTCACTCCTACAAGGTTCAAATAGTGAGTAGCACACGGAATCTATTCGACGAGAACGTTAATCTCTTTAATTCTTGCTTGTAAACCAAAGTAGATACCAGACATATTACTGGAATTGTTGTATGACTGGCCACAGCCATTTTGAATGTTGATCGTATACTAATCTAACTTTTTCAAAACGTTTTCAAAACGTTTTAGAAGTTGCAAAATGATTATGCATCGGAATAATTGCTAAGAGCCACTCAACTGGTTTTCCGTTTTGTACATTGGGAGTTAAATCAACGCTGAGCGTTATTTAAGAATGGTTATATTACCTATAAATTCTATAACCTCGGTGGCTATTAAGTGAATGAGTTCTTTGCAAATCTTTTTAGATAAGTATGAGATACAAACTTCACCTTTGTTTCCATGAGTTATCAAATGTTGGGCGAGGAAAGGATCACATTTTACTAATAGCTCAATATATCAAATAAAGCTTCCATTGCGTATCGATTCTAGTTTTTCGTCTGATCCGTGGAATGATAATCCTATAAGAATGAGCAATGAATAAAGTTTCCGATTATTTTAAATTCATTTTTTCACCATTTTGTTCGAACTCAAAAGTTCTTTCCAGTTGTTAAAAAAACAAAATATCCAGTTTTCAATACGTCGTATGCACTGTTATGCAAAGATTAAAAATCTCTGGAACATGAGAGGAAGTCAAGTATAGAGGCCGATAATAATTTTTCTTTCAAATTATATCTCGCTTAAATATTTACTGAAATGCTCTAGCCCTATGAACTCCGTGGCCTTCCGGCACGTGTCCAGTGTGTCCAGTGGTTAAACCGGTACTCCCTACAGTTAAACAAAGAAGAATATTTCAAAGGCAGTCATACCTTAGTCAGTTTTTACCAAGAAGATCTCAGCATGGAGATCGTTGGAAGAACTGCAGCAGTTTCATAAGTACCTCAGAACAAAAGTGATTTCACTTATACTGAACTGTATGATGTAATTGTTCAAGATAAACTTCGTAGTGTTTTTCCAAACCTGGATATTGCACTTCGCATTTTCCTTACCTTAATGCTAACAAATGCTTCTGCTGAGCAATCCTTTTCACAGCTTAAGAGACTCAAAAACTCATGCAGATTAACAATGAAGCAGAAGAGATTGAAATCTCTTTCTCTACTCAGCATCGAGGCAGGTAATCTTGCTTCGGTTGACTTTGACAATGTTATCAACGATTTTGCACTTTCAAAATCTAGGAAACGAAATGTCTGATTAATAAAAATTATAACAGTTACGACTAGTGTAGTAGTTTCGTAACTGTTTACATCATGCTCATACATGTTGTTTACAACTCATCAAATCAAAGTTACATAATGTGTGATTTATAGATTATAGCATATTTATATAATATTGTAATAAATATTAATGTTGCACAGTAACTTGCACTTACCTGCTATTGGTTGGCTATATTCGGGTACCATATTTGGTTAAGTGCTTAGGGCCTGGTTGCATTGGTTAAGCTTTGTAAAAAATTACAAAAACTCAATTGTTATCATTGAAGAAATTAATACACCATATATTGAGGTACCATTTATTGAAGTACCATCTTTTGAGGTAATTTTATTTTAAGGAAAACCATAGTGGAAAAAGAAAGTTTTTGTTTTAAAAAAAAAAAGGAAGACACGCGTAAAAGGGATAAAATTTATTTTGCCAAAAAAAAGAGACAGTGTTTTTATCAAAAAAAGACTCATCTCATGGAAAGTGGGGACGTTTTTTTTATTATTTTGATAAGGAGGATGAGGAATTTTTCAGAAGATAATCAATCATTTTAATTCTAGACTAAACTCTTAAATTTTCACAGTTTTTATTTTATGTTTGTTTTTGTTATAATAACTAAAACTGTAAGAGTAAAATATGGAAAATGTTCTTAAAAAAACTTCATAATGACAAAATTTAATATCATACTTTATTATAATATTTATTTTAAAAAAAATGATATTTTGATGAAAACAGTTCACATATTTTTGTTTTTTTTTGCCCCATTGTCGGGCTCATTTGGAAAGACAACGAAAAATGACTGCATTCCTTAATTACAAAGTATAATTTGTCAAATCTTGAACAAAAGTATAGTTTAAACTTAATTCTATCCAATAACTACTTTTTGAGATTGTAATTTACAATATACAAGTTATTTTAACTAATGTTTATATTTCTTTCATAATAGCCACTATTAATAGGCTGTTTGGACCCTCACCCTAACCATTCGGTGAAAGTAAAACGTAATTTTTTTTCCAAAGAAGAGAAATTGAACAAACAAAAAAACAAACTGCAGCTTGTAATAATTTGATTAATTTAAATGTAAGATAATTTGATTTAATTAAGAGGAAACAGTTTGCAATTTAAAAGAGCCATTAAAGGCAAAAGTGCTCTTTTCTCAACTAAATCTTTATCGCATAATCTTAGATGTCGAATGTGACAAAACAAAGGTAGAAGGAATCAAAAAAATAAACTTGACTTTGGAGGAATTATATTATAATCTTCTAATTGTCATTTGAGCAATTTTAAAACCAAACAATCTTTAAGTAAGTAATAATTTAAAGCTCCGATAATACGTGATGCAGCTGTTAAAAGCAAAAAAAAGGAATTAATGGAAAAAATTCAGGATGCAAAACTAAACAAATTAATAGAGCAACAAAAAAAAATATTTCTCATGAAAATTTATTAACAATCCATCTGATTTTGTAGGTTTTTCTATATAACATTGTGTCAGAGAAGAAGATTTTCTTAAAGTATCTTGGGAACGTGCACAATAGTCATTTCCTTTATTCATTGATTTTGAAAAAGGTGATCTTTTTTTTTGTAGCTATGATTGTGAGGTAATTTTATTTAATAAAAATTTAGACTAATGTTGTAGTATGTAATTATCTTATTTCTTTTATTATTATGTTCCAATAATTTGTTTTTACTGTATTTGAGTACAGTTGTTTTTATCTTTATAAATAATATGAATCATAACTGAATTTAAATTAAACAACTTTAAATTAAACAAAATTGTTTATATAAAACCAATTTTGTTTAATTTAAAGATATTTTTATATTATATATCAATATTTTCATCTCTATGCTTAACAGCAAATTATTACAAATATTAAAATTTCAAAAAAAAATTAAAAAAAAAAGCTTTTGCAAAATTAATATTACTTTTACATGAACTGCCTATTAAGTAAATAAAAGAATCCAGAAATGGAGAGCTAACCTTAGGCAACATGAGAGCTCACTGATGGAGTGCAAAGTCCTATGGCTTACCTTCTCGTTGGTGCACTTTGTTAAGTAAGTTTGACAATTTTGTCTAATTTATGAACGAAATAGCGAAGCAAATTTTGTATAAAACTGTTTGATGACAATATATCAGAACAATTGTTTGATGACAATATCAGAAAGCGTTTTTTTAGACGTTTATTTTAGGTGTGTTTATTTTAGGTACTTTTTCAGTCTAAAGGAAATAGTGATGAGGGGTTTTAAAAAACGTTCAAAAAACGGTTTTTGATATTGTCATCAAACAATTGTTCTGATATATTGTCATCAATATATCAGAACAATTGTGTATTGGTTGCGTTTTTTATAGGTGCTTTTTTCGCCCAAATGTAACGGTTTGACAGTATCAAACCATTTATTTTCAACCCATTATTTCTTATTTACTTTACTACAACTCGTTATGAGTTGTAAAAAAGTAAGTAAGAAATAATGGTTTGAAAATAAATGGTTTGAAACTGTCAAACCGTTACATTTAAATGAAATATAGTCTTTAAATAGAAAAAATTAAATTTCTTTTAATTAATTTTTTAGTAAAATTTAATAAATTTTGCAACTAAAATTGATGTTTTGATTACAAAATTTATGCTTTATAAGTGACGATAACCAAGTATTCAGTGGGCACACGTTATCAATTCAATATTGGATCAATACAACGTTGGTTAATTCAACGTTATGAAGTCGGTACAACGTTGAACAACGTTAAAATTACACTGTATGTTTGCTGGGTAGAGGTAACTTTGTAGAGGTAACAAAACTTTGTAGAGGTAAGTAGCTTGAGCGGTTATTTTCCGTTTTTTATTACCTTGCTAAGTTTTGCTCAAGCATTTTTTAACATGTCTCATTTTTTAACATATCTCATGTCTTATGGAACTAAAGTCTTGCTTATAATTGATGCTTGTGTATTGCCCAAATCTGTTTCTGTCAAATGACCTAAAAATAAATACAATAAAGCAAAATTAAAATAAATAAAAATAATAAAGGTGATAAATAAACATTGCTGTCTTTGTCATTTTGTAATATTACACTAATATAGACAAGGTAAATGAGAAAAGTTCCAATGAAAATCCTGTTCCATATGGAACAGTCACTTTTTTTGAAACATTGTCTTCAGAAATAGTGACAACAGAATAAAGTATTTTAACAGAATTAAACAAAAAATTACAACAACATATCACTTTTACTTTCATAAACATTTTTTTCTATCTTGCCATTAAATAAGATTAATAACAAAGCTATAAGTCACTATTGCAATAAATCCCATGCAAAAATTATGTTTTGTTTTTTGAAATATTTTTTTGAAATTGATAGATTGCCTACCCAAACCAAAACCCTCAGTCAATGTATCAACACTCCTTGTATATCCTACCTATTTGTCAGTTGATGTATGTACACTCCTTGTGTATGCATGTACACTCCTTGTGTATGCATGTACACTCCTTGTGTATGCATGTACACTCCTTGTGTATGCATGTACACTCCTTGTGTATGCATGTACACTCCTTGTGTATGCATGTACACTCCTTGTGTATTCATTTACACTCCTTGTGCGTTCTACCTATTTGTCAGTCAATAAATGTAACTCCTTGCATTTTTCGGTTGGTTTATGAAAAATGAATATTTTTTTTTTTACTTACACGAGTAAGTTAATTTTTATGAAAAAGTAAATTACATAAGTAATTTTAATTGTTTAATTTAAATTTATATTTTTCTATAAATAATTAACTTTTTTGAAACGACTTTTACTTTATAAGTAAGGTTTTTTACCAAAGTAAATTATGTAAAAGAAGGTTACATTATGTAAAAAAAAAAATCACATGAAAAGGCTATACATGTAAAAGTTTGTGTAAAATGTAAAAATTACATTAAATAATAAAAAGTTTCTCAAACTGTAATTTACATTTACTTATAAAAATAACTAATTTAAAAAAATTATATTATCGTAGTTGTAAAAAAAACTTGCATATGAAAATGAATTACATAAAAGTAATATGCTACTAAATGTAAATTAAATTTACAAATAGAAGAATATTTTTTAAGTCGGCATTTTTTATTTTAAAAGTAATAAAAGTTTTTATTAAAAATAATTTATATAAAATAAAATTTGAACTGCGTAAGCTTACATTTTATATAATTTGTAATGTAAATTAAAAGTAATCTATACAAAATAAGTAAATAAACTTACTTATATTCAACAATAACTTTGAGAGGATATTGTACAACAGTAATGCAAAAAAGTAAAATCTAGAATTCAGACAAAGCTGAAATATAAGGCATAAGGCGTTTATACCCATGGGAGACTCAGAAAGGGTAGACTATTTAAAGGGCATAATTGGCATAACTGTTGGTTCGTTTACATGTTTTTTGGGTAATTTTTTTATTATTTAAAAATTAATGAGGGGAAGTTTAAACCAGTCCCGGATTATGGGGGCTACTATTCTATGCCCCGCAGATTTAGAAGCCCCTAAATTTTGAAAAAGGTGCTTTATTTTAAAAAATTTTTTTTTCCACTTTAATAAGAAAAATACTCACCTACTCAAAAATATACCAAAACCCTGCAAGTCTTAATCCGGCACTGATTTTAAGAACTACGTTATTTAAAATCTATATTAAAATTTTTTTTTTTTTTAGTAAAAGTTATTGCTGCAGAGAGAGAGAGAGAGAGAGAGAGAGAGAGAGAGAGAGAGAGAGAGAGAGAGAGAGAAAGAGAGAGAGATAGAGCCACGTATGCTTACGTATGATTTATACGTAGGTTAAGAAATAAAACTGATGGTGATTAGAGCCTAGAAACAAAAATACCCTAAAACATTTACCATCCATACTCTGAATGCGAGGGCAACAAACTAGTAATTTTTAAGGTTATTAAGGTTCTAAAATTCAAATCTCAATATAAGTAAAACAATCAAAGTATTTTATACTATAAAATACTTATATTTAAAACGACTATTATATTGATATATCGTTTCTTTTACGAGTTGTAAGAAAAGGGGGATATTTTCAGGCCGATATTTCCCGGGGAGATTTTTGTCTTGCTACTAGAGGAGGCCGAAATCTTTCCATTTGCTTAAGTCTACGACCATGTAATACAAGAAATTTTTATTTCATTTCTCAAAAACAAAAGTCAATAGCAGTGTTTTGTATACTAGTTTTTGTTAAATAAAATGTTATTCGCCACTATTTAGTTAAAAGCCGAGGTGGTATTTTGTTTTTTTTTTTTGTTTTTTGCTTACACGGCAATTCTTAAACAAATTTAATGATTAAGCAATTATATTTATAACTCAATCTTAAGTGACATAAAACGCGACATATCAGGAAGAAAAATCATGGATGTAATTATGTTAATAGGTCATGGAAAGTTTTTCAGATTTTGGGAAACAACATTTAAAAGTAAAAGAAGTGTTCTTAAAAGAATTTAGTAAATTGATCTTAGAATCAGGAGTAATAAAACAAGAACTTGGTAAAAGCACGCTAAACAAATGCTTTGGAGAAAAGTACGATAATCATAATTTGACACAGTTTTTTGTTAAATGGATTATCAAGGAAATAGAAGGTTCTGAACAAAAGCGTAAATCAGTACAAGAAATTAACAAGGTATAATTTTTTTTTGGAAGGGAATATTTGTATCATAGTATATGTGATACTGATTTTCTTCCTCTTCATTTATTTTTTTGCGATTTATATTTGTTAAAGTAAATATTAAAAAAGATTGCAAGTATTAAGTTTTTCTTATTATTTTAAATCATAATCAATTAAAACCAGTAAGTGAGATGAAATTTAAATTTACTAAATAATAGATTGTTGTATATCAATAGAAAGAGGTTCTAAAGGTGATAGTATTATAAATGTAAAAACAATTATCTAAATTAAATTTTTTAATATTTGGATTTGCTTAGGAAAATGTTGTCAAAGTTTAGTTGTTTGTTTTCATTTAAGTTGTTGTAACTTTGTCTTCAATTTTTCTATGAAAATAATAACTTTATTATACAAAAAAACTGTTATCCTCGTCATCAGAAAGTCACGTGGTTATACAAAATAACAATAGCGCAAGTTGTTACCATCTTGGATGGGGGAAAACTTTGTTTTCCCCATCCAAGATGGTAAACATCCAATTAGTTGAGATAATAAAGCAGAAGAATTTTTACGAAAAAGTGATTTAAAGAGTTTAAAAAAAAAATTTGGTTTACAAATACCGTGAAAAATTAGATTTTAATGCCGCAGAAAGGTATATTAAAAAACGTGCAATCCTTGGAATCAACCGATGTTTATACAAGTTCCTTGCAAATGCTTGGAAAGATGATCAAACTGAATGACCATGAGTTGAATACCATGGCGTTTAAAATTATTTAATAAAAAGTATACTATAATATTTTCTTTTGAGGCTATAGATAATTACGAAGCATTAGTTGCTTATAAATATTTTGGCTTTGGCTAGATGCAGGAAGTTTTTCACACGAAGTTAAACTCAAAACTTCAAAACTGTTGTTTTGAAGACACAAGTTGTCTGACTAGTGGGTTTAAAACAACAAAACCATTTTAGTCACCAGAGTTGACTCAAAATACCAAAACTATCTTATAAAACATATATATATATATATATATATATAAAATATAACCATATAAAATATAACCATATAAAATATATATATATATATATATATATATATATATATATATATATATATATATTAAAAATCACCTAAAGACACAACAACTCTTGGGCATTTTAAAGACTTTATGTTATGCTATTGTTTTTGTTTCAGAACGAAAGTTCATTTTCCCCCAACTAAAATGGTACCTGTTCGCGGCAAAGATTATGACGTATTTCCGACTGTGAGGATAATTTTGATTACAACCATTACCAAATGTTAGAAGTATATCTTAAAGTTAGGGAAAAATGTAGTTGTGGGTTTAAACAGGTTGCAATATATTAATACTTAGTAGCATGGCAACCTAAAGTAATAGATAAAAGAATCAATACTACAAATTTAAAAATATATATATAATTATTGAATGTTAAGATACCAAAACATGATTTTTATAATAGTCTGTTATTTAAAAAAAATTGATTTACAACCCCTTCCCTAGCCCTTAGTTAATAATTTGTGACAAACAAAGGATTTTCAAAAAATTATTTTATATTGAAGTTTGGCAATATAAAATATCAAAAGCTAAACTATTCTAGTTTTTAAAAAACATCTTAGTTGTATATATTTCTCAAAAGAAATGCCACAAATATTTGTGCAACAATTTCAAAACAGATAGAAAAAAAGTTTGGCACATAAGTTTGTACATGTATTTATCTTAGATTTAAAAAATATTCTTGATTACTTTTAAATATTACTCTTGATTACATCAAATTACTATTCTGCCATGCAATTGAAATATGCATCAATTTAGATAAATTTTTTCTTATTTATATTAAATTTTTTTATAATAAAATTGAAAATCTTTAATAAGTTTTTGTATGTGTTAAAATATAATATTTTGTGTTACATGCGGTACGCTTAATAATATTTAGAGCTTTTAAATATACTTTTACTTAAAAAATTCTTTTTTTTTAACAAAGCCAATCATAATTAAGTCATTTTCTTTTTAGATTCTGACTAGAATGGGTTTTTTTTTCTTTATCTTCAAAATTAAAAAAGAAATTAGTTTTAATGTTAACAAATTATTAGTATTAATTTTTATGTATATGTGTTTTATATAAGTGTTATAAGCCACATCAACTCACACATCGAACAGAATATTTAAAATAACAAAACTTCAGAGAAGTAAATTTAAAAAAAAATTCAAATAAGATAAAACTTTAACTGTTGTTTTGAGGGGGTAATTACAACTTGTTTTAGTTTTTATAGTTTGTTTAATAAATCATATTTTATCCTCTGAAAAAGAAATCTTTTTATCGACTGATATATTTTATTTATATAACCAAGATGTATAAACAAGATATTTTTTGTGAGTTGAATATCTTGTTGTATAGGTGATGCTTATTGTGGAATCAGAACAAGATGTTTTAAGAGTTCATGCAATGAGTTGTGATATAAAGTTTTTTTTTTATCAAGAAAATTCAGTCTGCTGTATAAAAAAAAAACTATTTAAAAAAGGTTTGTTGGTTTTTTTAAAATCTATCATTGAAAGATAAACAGCAATAGTTTTTTTTTTTAATTTTATTTTAGGATTTATTTTTTTAATGCTTTTTTAAATATCTGACAAAACTATTATTTTTATTATAGAAACAGTTAACAAGTGGGGTTGGCCTAACAGATGGTTTGTTGATGTTCGTCTCTTTAAAGAAACTATTAAATCATGCATATCCTCTGTAAGTCAATTTAGTTTTATACTTAGTTCTAATTGTTAGAACACTCCTGTTTAATAGCAGTGAAGTGATCGCAGCCCTTGCTCAGTGGTTAAAGTTATGGCTCAGAACCAAGAGGTTGGAGGTTTAAAGCTGGCTTTAGATTAATAAGCGACATGGAAGGAGGGATGAAATTCCTAGTTTAATCCTTTTCCAAAGTGCTCTGTGATTAGATCATAAGGATTTCTGGGAGCACCTTAATAACCACACAAAAAAAGTATCCAGTAGTTGTTTAAAGGGATCCCTTCAAGACATGTTTTGTTCATATTAAAGAGAATGATTATAAAAAATGTTTGGGCTAAATTTTTTTGATTAAACCAATAGAATAAATAAATACCAAAAAAAACTAACTTTTTTATTTTCATCAAAGCTTTGTCTTCCCCATTTTATTGTAGGCCTAAAAGTCAACATAATATATGCCGCAATCTACAGACTTGATAATTTATTCAAATACTTTATTACAAAGAGTTTTAGTACATAAGGTCATTGACTTTTTTGTTTGTTTACATATTTGATCTCTCACCCAAACAAAAAAATCAATGACTTCATGTACTTCAGGGTGGCCAGCGGTCTTTGAAAACCTGGAAATGTCCTGGAAAATTCCTGGAAAAGCACCCTTTTTAGCAATAAATCCTTGAATTTTTTTTTTTTTTTTTTTTGAATGAACAATATTTTATTATCATGTTTTTATCTTTTACATAAATATTAATATTGATAAGATTTCTACTGAATTTATTATGTATTTTCTAAATGCAAAAAAAAAATTTGTTAACTGTTACTGTCAATAACTATCCTTACGCAAACCTTACACCAACCCTCGGAATTAGGAAAAATGAGTTCAACAATTTTTGGTCAACCTCAATTTTTTTTAAGTATTTTATTTAAAAAATTTTATTTTCAAGTATTTCAGCATTTTTTTTTTTTAATTTTAGCATATTATTTTAAAAATTTCTAAGAGCATTATAAACTCGCTTCTACAAAAATAGTTATCTCCTTCTGCAGTCTTTGTATACTTTTTTTTTTTTTTTTTTTTTTTTTTTTAACATCTTCACTTCCAACAAGGCTGCAAGCAACCACTATAAGAGTTGGAAGTTACTGGAAGAGAAAAGACTAAATCTGTAGAGCAAGATAACGATTGACTGATGACTTAAAAGATTGCAAATTATATGAATCAGGAAAGCAAGATGAAGGAAGCGAATTCCAAAGAACTGATGTTCGAGGAAAAAAACTAGAAGAATAAGAGTTTTTGAAGCACTTAGGAACAGTCACAGAAAAAGGATGAGACTTAATTGAATGGCGAGTAACACGAGAATGAATTTTAGTAGATGGCACAAGGGACGCTAGCTCTTTAGAGCAGTGCCCATTATAGTATTTGTAGAAAAGAGAAAGAGAAGCAACATTACGACAATGTGACAAAGGTTGGAGATTGGCTGCCAGAGCAGGTCCAACTATGTTTACAATTCGTTTTTGCACCTTGTCTAAAAGAGAAAGAGCATCATTAGAAGATCCGCCCCAGATGTGGCAACAGTATTCCATACAGGGACGGATTTGAGATTTATAGAGATAGAGAATAGAATCTGGAGTAAGAAAGTGTCGAGCTCGATAAAGAGATGCAACCTTAGCAGATGCTAATTTTGCAATGGATTTGATATACGGTTTAAAAGAAAGATCAGAAGTAAGAGTTAATCCTAGAAGATGAATGGTAGATGACTCATCTAGTACATTACCATTCATAAATATAGGAAGATCTAAATTATTACGATAACGATTGGCCGAATAAAATTGAGTTTTATCTGAATTAAAGTTCACCAGCCACTGTGAGCCCCATGCTGTAGCAGAAGTGAGATCCTTTTCGAGCTCAGATACCCCCTCCAAGCAATCAGAGAGTGTAGGCTTCTTATCATGACAAGAGTAAATGGTAGTGTCGTCAGCGAATAATGCCACCTTAGATGTGAGAATATCTGGAAGATTGTTAATGTAAATTAAAAAGAGAATAGGGCCAAGGATTGAACCTTGAGGAACCCCTGAAGTTACAGGATGTGAAGAAGAGTGTTGTCCATCGAGGACAACTTTTATACTACGATTGGAAAGAAAGGACTCAATAATCTTAAAGACGTTACCAGCTACACCATAAGAAGAAAGCTTATGGAGAAGACCAGTATGCCAAACTTTATCAAAGCTTTAGAAATGTCAAGTGCGATAGCCTTAACCTCTCCACCTCTATCTAATGCACGGTAAAACCTATCGGTTATTACTGTTAGCACATCAGCTGTAGAACGAGAAGACCGAAATCCATATTGATGATCGGAAAGTAAATTATTTGATTCAAGATGAGAGATTAAGTGTTTGTTGATTAAAGATTCAAAAACCTTGCTTATGACAGGAAGAAGACTAATGGGACGGTAGTTAGATGAATCAAATCGCTCTCCGGAATTTTTGAAAATAGGGATAACAGATGCTGCTTTCCAGCATGATGGAAAACAAGACTCTGATAAGCACTTGTTAAATAGTTTAGAAAGTATGGATGAAAGCTCCGGAGAACACCTCTGCAAGACTACAACAGGAATGTTGTCAGGACCACAAGCTGTTGAAGAGTCTAAGCAGGAAATTACTTTAGATACAGAAGCCGAAGTGATGCGAATGTCAAGCAAGGGATCAACCTGTTTGACGGCTATGTCAGGTAAAACGCAACTAGTGGAATCAAGAGATGATATTGATGAAAAGTTCTTAGCAAACAATTCAGCTTTGTCTTTAGGTGAGGTGACAAAGTCTGAACCATACAAGAGAGAAGGAATAACAGATTTGCCCTTATTATTGATACTGTTAAAGATTCTCCAGAAGTCTCGAGAGCCTAATTTTTGTGATGAGAAACGAGATTTAATGACCTGGGAATAGCGAGTTTTGGCGTCAGACAAAACCTTTTTACAATGGTTTCTGGCGATAGTGAACAGATGTCTGTTTTCTGGAGAATTGTTTTGCTGATAGATATGGAAGTAACGGTTTCGATTAGAAATTGCTGCAGCGCAATGTGAGGAAAACCAAGGAGAAGAGTGAGGCTTGACCTGGAATCGTCGAGAGGGAATAAAAGATTCCATGCCAGCCTGAATCCACGAAGTTATGTAAGAAGCACATTTGTCAGCAGGAAGACGAAAGATTTCTACCCAAGGGCCATCACGAAGAAAATCACGGAAAGAGTCCCAGTCAGCTTTAAGGTAGTTGTATGTGGTACGATGATAGGGGGATTCTGATGAAGTAGAAGAATTTGATAATAGTTTTAGAGAGATCAAACCGTGATCAGAAGTACCTAAGGGTGAATGTGGAGAAATTGAGCACTGACTAGGATCCAAAACAAGACATAAGTCGAGTAGAGAAGGTAAATGATTAGGGTTGTCTGGAAAACGAGTTGGAAAGTTGACTATTTGAGTTAGAGATTGAGAAAGGCAAAAGTTGAGGGCCTTAACGCCAGCAGAGTCATTGACACTAGAGCCAAGCCAATCGGTGTGATGGGCATTAAAGTCACCAACAACGACGATATTGGCCGATGGATAAAGAGAGAGGGCTTGGTCAATTTGATCAGAAATAACATCAAGAATAGTGCAATCTTGGGATGAAGGAGAGCGATATAGAACAAAGAGAAAGGCGATAGAGTGAAGTTGTGCTAAACGAAAGCACATAAATGAATAGTCTGTAGATTCAAACCTAGTTTCACGACAAATGAGTGAGTTCTTACGAATGTAGATGCCCAGGCCAAGCATGTGATTATTGGAGTCTTTACGAATTAAAGGAAGATAACCATCAACACTAAGATCACAAGATGGAACAGCCGAACTCAAATTAGTCTCACAAAGAGCAAGTAGGTCTGGTGAACTTTGCAAGAGATAAGACTCAACAGAAGAAAAGTTACTTCGAAGACCACGAATATTAGTAAATGATAGGTTTAGAGAACTTGGTGATGACGATGGTTTTTTGTGTTTTTTAGTTTTAGGTACTTTAGTCATTTTCAATTTATAAAGAACTTGACTCAAGTATAGATAGTACTCAGTACACTATTTAACAACTAAGCAATAGCCTCATTACTATTAATAAACCCTAAGCTGTAACAAAGGGCTCCAAATGTGGCCTCTGCAATGCACACCAAAAGTACAAACAGGGACACCATCCATGCGCAACATGGCACTGTTAGTACTCTGATATTTTTCGGCTGTTGATGGAATCAGCCTCTCTGAGAGCTACCACAGAGTTCGGGAAACCTGACTACCAGCCGGCCTCTGAACCATAAAACTGAGTTTTAGAGCTGTACCCTCATTAGGAGATAATAGAATGAGTTGCCCAGTCATAAAAATAGAGACACAAGCAATACCCACGCATTGAGTCAAGAAGATCCAGCGTTCAACATCCTAAACTGGAAACAATGTATTAAAAATACATCTGCGCCAGCCTAATAGATGAGGAAGGGGTGCGAGGCTGGTCAACAGATAGAATCTGTTTACCCCTTAAGTCTTTGCCTAGGAGGCCTTCTACAAGACAGCAGCTGGATGCATGTAACATCTGCCCAAGATGAGTATTTTTATCGAGACACCATCTCTAGCCTTTACTCAACCAAGAGCCCCAAGGCAGGGGGTGTTTTAATTCGGAGTTAACTTCTCCTAGCCTTTGCCTAAAAAAGCGTATCCTACAAGGCAGCAGGACATGGAGCAGGTTGTACTGGGTTACATGTTACCAGTAGCAGGAAAACCTGACCTGACCTAGATACTTTTATGTTGTGCAAGATCAATATCATGTGAATGTCACAATTTCAACTTTTAAAATGTTTAAAATGTTAACTTTAAAATGTTATGCAAAATTCTGAGTTTTCGGTTGAGTCTGTTAACTATGTTAGAATGATGCAGTAAATACTTGTGTTGTTTACTTTGGTATTTTGGTTTTGCTATGTTTAAATGAAAGAGTAATATTTTAGAATTAGGAAATAAAAGTTATATGTTGCAATGGTGGATTATAAAATTCAATAGCTTATAAGTTATTTTTTTTTTATTTACAAATTTTTATTATGCATTTTCAGACTGCTGGCCATTTGAACATCCTGTATCATTATTTAAGAAACAACAATTAAAATAAGCAACAATAACCCTCAGAATGAATTAAAACTAAGAAAATGACTGTAAATTATAGAAATAACTTTAAGTATTGTTAACAGTAAGTCAGGTGTTAGTTTAATTCACATGTGAGATCAGATATGAAACGTATAGCTCAGTTCACCAAGGAAACTCTTTATTTTATTTTATTTTTTTTTCAATTATGGTATGTAGCTAACTAAGTGCAGCAATAAAATTTTAAAATGCCAACTAGAAACATTTATTTTTTTTTAAATGATTTTTTTCAATCTGTTTAATAAATTAAATTATTTAATTTAAATTATGTTTTTTTAGATTTGGTATTTGCCACAGGTAGAGCGTTTAGAGATGGTCGAGTGTAGTTTAGGAAAGAATATTTATGAAAAATTGAGTTTTGTTCCTTATGATATTGGTTACATGAAACATCTAAAAGTTTTAAATTTACGACACAATGACTTGAAAAGATTGCCTTTTGCCCTAACAATGTGTGAAAAATTAGAAGAGCTGTTAATAGAATATAATTCTTTTACTTGTTTACCAGAATTTATTTTACAATTTCCTTGCATTAACAAACTCTACCGGTTTCATAACCGTTTTGATTTCAGCAATTTCAACTTTATTGAAGAAATTCCATATAACAAATTAGTTTTTAACTGTGAGACGTTATATTTAATGTCTTTGAAATCTATTCTTAGACAAGTTAATAATTATGACTTGAAAGATTTTTTACAATCTTTTCCTGTTCACCTGCATCATGACGCTTTAAAACTTATAAATGGTATTTGCAGTAACTGTCATAAATTCATTCTACATGAAGAGAGTTGTAAGTCATGAATTTATTTAGTTATTAGTTAAATGTTCCTAATATATATCTGTAGAGAAAAATCTAATATGATTTAAATGATTAAAAAAGAGGCTAATTGTGATATTGGTTACATAAAGAAGTATATATATATATATATATATATATATATATATATATATATATATATATATATATACATACATACATACATACATACATACATACATACATACATACATACATACATACATACATACATACATACATACATACATACATACATACATACATACATATATATATACATACATACATACATGCATACATGCATACATACATACATAAATACATACATACATACATACATACATACATACATACATACATACATACATACATACATACATACATGCGTGCATACATAAATACATACATACATACATACATACATACATACATACATACATACATACATACATACATACATACATACATACATATTCATACATATTCATACATACATACATACATATATATTCATACATACATACATACATACATACATACATACATACATACATACATACATACATACCTACATACATACATACATACATACATACATACATACATATAAACATACATACATGCATACATATACAGTCAATTCTCCTATAGTGCGATTAATTAGTAGAGCGTTGTATGGAAATCGTGTTAAAAGAACTCAATTTGGTAAATGCATTTGTTAATGACCACATTACGAGAAACACAGAAATATATCATTTAAATCACGTTATATGGAAACTTCTGTTATGTTATAAGAAACATAGAAGTAATATAAATTCAATCGAATTGTACCACATTTCATAGAATCTTATTAATAAATTATTTTTTTTAAGAAATAAATAAATTGTGCACAAATAAACTTAATCTAATTTTATTGCATATTGTAAATTATTAATTTCAGAAAATTAAAAAGTGTTTTAAAAAAAAATTGTTTCCAACAAAGAATTAAATTAATGCATTGTAAATTCTGTTCTTATTTGTCATTGGTGTCAAATATTACCTGTCTAATCCATCTTTATATGGTTTATATTATATGGTTTTCAAAAGTAGTTTTATTTTGTAGTTCTTTCAAAACCTCTTTGTATGGAGCTAAGCAATTTTTAAAATTCTCTTTTAAAATTTTCATTTTATTCAATATTATTCATTCAGCCCTTTTTTTAAGCTATAAGTGAAGTTTAAAACAGATTTTGTTTCATCAGTGAATTTAAGTCATGGTCCATATGGATTCTGTGGACAAAAATAGGGTTAATACGTAATCCCAATTGAGAAAAAGAGAAATAACCTTTAAATGTATACAGAGAAAAACGTCAAATATGAATTATAAAACACAAACACAAACCTTATAAAGCGACATATAAAATCAGATATTTTCTTTCTTCCTAATTTTTTTTTTCCTAATTTTTAAAAAAATTGTTACTTGGAGCACTACTTGGCAAATGATTTACATTTTCTTTTTCGCGTAAATAACGTAAGTAGCGTAAATAATGTGTTTGAAAGTTCTTACGAAAATCACGTTATATGGAGATCACACATCATGCGTTATCAAGAAGCAGTTTAAATTTTCACTCTGCGTTATATAGAGATTCGAATTGTTGTAATACCGCGTTATAGGAGAGTTAACTGTATATATATATATATATATATATATATATATATATATATATATATATATATATATATATATATATATATATATATATATATATATATATATTATATATATATACACACACACACTTAAATTTTAACTAGATCAAAATTCATCAACAAAATTAAAATTTTATTTAAAATTATTTAAAATTATAGCCATTTATAAAAAATATGGCTGTGTTATCAGTCAGAAGTTACCAGCCCTCTGATTTTGAGAGTTTGTAAATTTGCTAGAAAAACAAATTAAATAAAGCTGGTGCTTGAGCCTTTTTAACTTATGGCTCCTGTATAATTTTTTTCTTCAAATTTTTTAAATATATTTGAAATATATAATATAAATTTTAAAGGCTAATATCTTATTAATAATCTTGAATTTATTGATAAATTTTGATTTAGCCTTTTCTTTTTTTTTAAATTTAATTCGTTTTCCCTTTTTTTAAAAAAACATTTTTCACATTGTATGAACATAAAGTTTAATATTTATACCATTCCTGTAAGTAATCTATTTTGACCATTATAATAACAGAACTACGTCAATAAATATAACATAAAACACATTATATATTCATGAAATATTCTTTTTGTTTACCCTAAGTTTTATTTTTGTAATATCTTTTGTTTTATCTTTTATTTCTTGTAGGTTTTTTTTTCGTTTTATAGATTATAATCATTTATTATTTTTTATGTGTTAAAGACTACAATAAATATTTTATTTAGATTTTATGTATATCTATAAATATCAAACGTTTGTAAACTGCAGTTATGTTCCTGTTGCAGTGTATACATGCTCTCGCGTTTGCGCCGAAGTTTCCTTAAACCAAAAAAAAGTATATGATCGTGACGACGAAACTGCCGAAACAATATCTTTTTCCTGTTTTGATTCCGAAACGAAATCTAATTCTTCCTGTTTTAATTCCAAATTAAGAAGTATCAAAAGATTTATCTGTCTGTAATTATATGTTATCTGTATTGTGGGGCCTTCAAGCTGAATTTCTACTATCATGGCCTAATAACTACAACTTAACAAGTATAATTTTAAGAAATGATATTAATAAAATTTTATAAAACATGTAGTTTTTTAATGTTTTGAGGAAGAAAAAAAAAATTAACAGCATGTTTATGTTATGGAGTGTATTTGAGATAGTTTCAACCATAATTACGGTTTCCATAACTACGATTTTAGTTTTTGTACAATGTAGCTTATATGTAAATACTTTTTTGTAAACAGTTAAATGCATTTTTAAAGACACGTTCAAGCGTGTATATTTATATTTTTTATGTATCACTTACTCCTGGCAAGTTAAAATTAAGCAGCCGTAGCGCAGTTATTGTTCTTGCTCGTGATAAAGAGGTCCGAGGTTCGATATTGCTTTTCGCGAGATGAGCGACATTAGCAATGATGAATGCGTGAACTTTTCAGTTATATGCTCTTCCGTTGTACTATGCGATAAAAATGTAAGGATCATAAAGAACATGTTTTTGTGTGTTTAACTACACGCGCACACACACACAGAGGAAATTCTTTTACGCACAGGTAAATAAGCGCACCATAAAATATCTCCGCACTATAAAACAATTGGTGTTAAAATCACCGGTTACACGTGTAACTATTAAATGTTACTTCGATAGCCAGACACTTTCTACAGTTCTCACCCTTAAGGGGCTACCCCCCTCTGTTTTTAAATCTAAGTATTTAAAAAAAAAATGTTATTGGTTTCTAGGTTTTAGTAAAATATAAACCTTTTTAAAAAAAAAATTGGTGGTTTCCTTGGTAACCAAAAAATACCCCTAAAATGACCAAAAAATATCTTCACGCTGGCCAAAATATAAGAATATGTGTACATATTTACCTTTTAAAATTTTAATACAATATTATAATAAAGTAGGGCTGTGAAATGAATGGATCGGATTTTTCATAACATTTTGCCATCATCAAAATGGCGCAATCAAAGATCATGGTCAAAATTTTCATCGATTTTAGGTCATATATATATATTTTTAATAAAATAAATAAATTCCATTCCATTCATTTCACAGAGTATAATATGATAAACACTTCCTGAAAATTTCATATAAAAATGTAATACAGTTCTCCAGATAATTTGGCCGGCGTGCACAAATTTCTATTTTGAGAAAAAGACAATTTAAGTTAAAATTTTAAAAAATAATACAATTTCTTTCATAAAAACTGTTGAAAAATAAACAAAGTTTTCAAAATCCACCAAGAACATACAAGTCACCTTCTTTTTCATTTATTTTCTCATTCTTCTTCAGTTTCTTGGCACGTAATACTTGCCTTCTTAACTTTTTAACAGGGTTCATTCTAATTTCTGCTTTTTGTAATCTTTCATTATTTAATGATTTGCATCCTGCAATCATATGAAAGCCTGGTTCCATGTCCAGTTGCTTCAAAATATCAATAGATGCTTTTGCTCCAATATTAAAATTGGCAACAGCATCATATACACCAATTGTTAATTGGGTAAGTGATACAAATGTTTGTTTTAATATACGCTTCCAAATCATTCCATAAAAAGACTCATTGGCATTTTGTGTCTTACCGTGCAAACATTTTTGTAACTCAATGTCTTTCCTTAAATCCTTAAATATAGTTCTTACTTTCATTATGACATCCATTGGTAAACCTGGTTCCAGCTTATAGGTTGATGTCTTATTTATTTTATTGGCATTGTATTTGCACCAGCTGATAGCACCAGTGAAGCAGTGTGGGAAATGTAAGCTATTATTTTTTAAGGAAGCAACATGAAATAGTGATGCCAACACCAGTTGGATCAGATTTTTGGAGGCTTTGTGTTAAATTACAATTTTTACAATATCTGGACATGATTTCAACATCTAAAATTTTGCCACTAGCAGTAGAGATGGCAGAAAAGACTCCGTTGAGTGATGAGTATCCTCATTTTTGCCATGTTCCATCGCAAGATAAACAAATATCGGTTACTTTCAAAGCTGTATTTTGCAATTTATTAGCAACATTTAACATTGTTCGTTCTGCTACAGTTTTAACAGCTTTTGAAATTACTTTTATCAGTTTTTCAAAATTGTTTTTGGTCATTGGCTTAGGTAGATTCATAATGGTACAAAATTTTTTGATGCCTGCATATCCATGACCCAATAATCGCATACAATAAATTATTTGTTTATTGATATCAAATCCTTTTATATTTGTCATAGTTAGAAGTGTAAAACTTTTGAAAATGGTTACAAGCTCTTTTCATACACTTAAGATATAGTAAGGAAGATAAACCTCGTCGTTGAGTATATCTCTCACTTAGTGAGATTGTTGAACAACCACACTCTGGACACAAAACAGAACTTAAAATAGACATTAAAACAGCAACATAAATTATACAATAACCAGATATGGCAGGTTTTGAAATAATTGTATCTTTTAAGTTTTTGATTTTATGAGCTGAAGCTGATAAATTAGGTGGATTTTCAAAAATTGGTTCAGTAACACAAGTGATGTTAGGGGCACTTGGATTTATTGTCGGCAATTCGATATTAGTACTATCAGATACAATAACAGTATTAACAGAATTTTGAACATTTCCCATAAAACTTTTCCTTTTTTTATGAGTTTGTGTACATTTCTAAACTCGACAAGCCTTTCCCATTTTTACTAATTAAATTAACCTAATAAAATCTCAAGAACTGACTGAACTGAAGAATATTGTCGTACTTGATGTACCAAGGTATTGGTAAATTCTAGAAAAACGCATCAAGAAGTTGTTCAAGCTTATGCATTGCAAGTGTAACACTATTTTGGATGAAATTAAGGTAAAAGTATGGTGTATAAAATTGTTTAAGTGCGTTGCTATGGCGTTGCTAAGGAAATTACTTAAGAGGTGGTTAACTTGAATAGACAATTTAAGATAGTTAAAGATTAATCTGATACATCCAAAACAAATTTTATAATTCTGCATAGTTTGAAAGAGTTAAAATTAAAAAAAAAAAAAAATTGAAAATTTTGAAATTTTATGGGGGGATAGCCCCTTATCCAGACAAGCAATTATGTTAGCAATATTAGTTTTTTATATGTAAAAACGTTCGATTCTTTTTTTTTTTCTTTTTTTTTACAGTTGTTGGTCGTATTACAATCATATACCGTAAAATCGCCTAAGTTTGGTCACGCTAAACTTTGAACATTTATTTATCGCGCATAAATAAAAAAAATTCAATTTTTTTTCCTGAAACATACAAAAAATTATATTGATAAGTGTTATTGCAAAAAAATGAAAAATAGAAACTAGTTCTCAATATTTTGTTTAAAACGAAAACATCTACTTTGACCGAACTTTCAATACCATTTCATTAGTTCGGCCAATATATAAATACTAATAACCTATCACAAACTTAACGTCACAAATAATGAAAACTAATTTTTAAATGTTGTTTTATTGTAAAATTATAATAAATTAGGTAATACCAATAACAAGGATGGCATCGTCCCGGGCTCGAAAAAAAAAATCTTTTAGGGCACCAAAGAAAACAAAAGGAGCACATAAAAAAAGGTCTTTTTAAATATAAGTGGTAGCATTTTTAATAATTAGTCAACTATTTTATTACTTTCGCCATTATCACATTTTGCTCCGCCACTGGTTAATTAAGTTTAAAATATATTTTTTAATTAATTTAAAAAAGTTTTTTCAATCAACAAAAAACCACTATTTTGCTTTAAATGAGCTTTGTATGTTTATTGACATTTCTTGCACCTATCGTTGACTATAGTACAACACAGCCACACGACCAATCTCCACAGGATTCGCATCGCATCCATAATTGTCGGTGAGCTGTAATTTTATCTCCAAAAAAAAATGTCACAAGCTTGACATTTTTTGGATCTCAAGAACCGTCATTTAATTTTAAAATTATAAACAAATTTTTTATTCAAATAAAATACGGTGGTGTGTATCTATTTTTAAAATGTCTAAATTTACTGGTAAATTTACAGGTAAAGTAACCGGTAAATTTTGCATTCGCAACACTTATCAACATTTCACAATATTACTGCTAATTGTCTCCTTCGTTGTTTATCCGTGAATAACCGAAGTTAAAGCATTCAAAACTTCAATAATTTTACAAAAAAAGTAGTTAATTTTCAAAAATTAATATTTTTTTTGTAAATATAATTAATTTGTTGATTCTTAATAATACTAAGATTAATTTTGATCATTTATTTTAATAGTTTGCTTATTTTAGATTTTTACAGTATGCATTTTTCCAAATTGTTGTTTGCTAAAAAATTATTTTAACAGGTTGCATATAAACATTATTATTATTTTTTTTTTTTATAGATTTATATTTACGAACTAATTACAAATATTATTTGAGAAAAAAAAGTTTCTAAAATTTGAATTTTGCATGCTTTTTTATATTCTTTCTGAAATGACCGAAGTTACATGGTGACCAAACTTAGCTAAGTTCAACCGATTTTAGTTCCGATTTTAGAAGTTCGACCTAACTTAGCAAAGTTATTTTTGGTAATACCGTATAATCACCTAATTAGGCGATTTTACGGTAGTACCAAAAATAAAAATAATAAACTTTCACAATTTTTTGATAAACGATATAACAACTATAAAACAAGATTAATCTGAAATTATAAAAATTATCTGGAAGAATATCGACGGGTCTTGTCGTCAATACCTTAAATAAGTTTAAACAAGTATTTAACTAAGGTAACAACAATAATATATAATTATATAATCAAAATATATATATATATATATATATATATATATATATATACATATATATATATATATATATATATATATATATATATATATATATATATATATATATATATATATATATATATATATATATATATATATATATATATATATATATATATATATATATATATATATATATATATATATATTATATAATCAAAAGAGAGATTACGCGGATCTACTCACCAATATTTTATATATACGAATACGTACCAAAGTATAATAAAATTTTAAGTAAAAAGTATAAAAATCAATTCTTAAAAAAAGTCTTCTATATCTAGAATTTTCTCATAAAAAAAAAGGGATGCCTTTAGAAAAAAAAAAGGGATGCACGTGCCTCGTATCGTCGGCCCTGTGTATACAAAGCATAAAACATTATATTTGTTTTATTTTATAAAATGTCTATATTTAAAATTCTCATTTTAATAAAATAATGTTTTGCGTGAGAAAAGAGATTTGCAGAGCAGACTAAACGGATTGCATATGTCTGACGGTGATAAAAACGCTGCAACTTTTTTTCTGTAGTAGCCCAGGCAATATTAGCATAATTTAGATAACTGCGTATAAATGAGTAATAAAGTTTGATTACAATTTTCTTATAGAGGTAGATTTGTGCTTTATATAAAACTCCTATATTTTTTTGAAATTTATCATACAATTTCATTGTATGATAGAAATAATTTAATATCATCTGAAAACATAATACTTGTTAGTTTAGAGGCTTTATTTAAATCATTAATTTAAACTAATAAAAAGGAGTGGCCCAAGAATTGAGCCTTGTGGGACTCCACATGTTATAGAAAGACAAGAGGTGTGATAGCCGTCATTACTCGGAACAAATTGTTTACGATTTGACAAATAACTTTCGAACCATTTTAAAACTTTTTTTGTATGATAGAAATAATTTAATATCATCTATTTATTTCATATTGTTTAAGTTTATAGATTAAAATTTGTTGATCGACGGTATCAAAAGCTTTTGATAGATCAATAAAAAGTCCTAGCGTATATTATGATTTTTCAAATGATTTTGAGATTTCACGTATAAATTGGATGATTGTATGTTCTGTTGAGCTATCTTTTTTAAAACCGAATAGATTAATGTAAAGTAATTTGTTATCATGAAAATATTTGTATACTCCGTCATATACAATTCTTTCTAAAATATTTGAAAATGTGGAAAGAAATAATGCGAAGCCTTTTTTAATGAATTTTATTTATTAGGTTATTATTATACTTTTTTTTTTTTTTTTCGTCATTAAAAAATAATATTTTACAATTTTTTTACATTATAAATATATAACATTAAAGTTTCGACCGGAGCTGGCAGAAGACATGGTCTTATCATCCAGCCCCGTTAATATAACTAAAAAATTCAGCCGATAAAAATGAAAAATGAAAAAAAAAACTAAAGTAAGAGCTGATTTAAAAACCAATTTGCAATTTACAGAAAAAAAGAAAAAAAAATAATTATTATTTCTTCTCATTATTATTATTTTTTTAATTCTCTATTTTATTCTACTTTTTTTTTTTATTATTATACACGCACGCACACATACGCACAGGTACACACAAAAATATGTCCTTTCATAAATATATACATACAAAATCAAATAAATCTGTTTTATGTTTCATCTACAAATTGCGTAAGATATAATAAATATTGCATTTACAAATTGTGTTATTATTGTAAAATAAGATAATCTCATACAAGTTCTAAGTACCATACATTATAATTAAGACATTTTAAGTCAATTTATAAGACATTAAATAACTAAAATTATCAAAAGATTTTAATAATAGGATAGTAATTGCTTCGTATCAAAATCAAATAAGTGTTGTTTTGTTGCAGGTTTAAAATGTTGAAACGTGCAACAAAATTTAAAGTTTTTATATTACTTGTTAAAAGCAAGTTCCATAAGAGCGGTCCTCGGCAAGATATCGAAAAATCAGCTTGTTTTGATAACGTTTTTGGTATAATAAAATTATTTTCTGAGTGTTTAGTTTCGTATTTGTGGTTTAAAAAAAAAAAGTAAGTTTGGAAAATGCTTGGTAGCATACCATTTTTAAACTTAAACATAAAAATAAGTATATTAAGAATATTTATTTGATAGACATTAGGCACTTCAATTTCTCTTAGTAGTGGTCTGGCACTAGCGTATTTATTTGCATTTAATATTAAGCGACTTGCTCGTTTTCGCATTTTGTAGATCATATTTAACTTTGAAGGATAAGTATTTGCAGGCGCGGATACAGGGAGGGGGTAATGTGGGTAATGCATTACCCCCCACCAGACTTTAAATTTATGCATTGAATAGCCTTGTGTTAAAATCGCCTGTATTTAGTATCTTAATATACTATGGAGTATTACTTAATATACTTAATATAGTAAAAAGGCGTTAGATGACAGACTATTTTCAACGAAAAAGGTAACGCTTTTTTTATAAAATGTAAAAGTTTTTTTTTAATTGTATTTTATTTGTTTATGTAAAGTAACTAAAGCTAATGTTGTCCAATGTCCACACAAAATAGGTTTTGTGTGGACATTGAGCAATTAACTTCACACTTCACGCAACTCGTGTACTAAATTACACTAATAATTAGTATGATAAAAAGTGACTAATTCAAAAATAAAAAGTGAACTAAAAATAGTGAATTCGTCTAATCCTGACTTACAGTAGCGGTGATGCTACCTACAAATTCAGCAGTCGTCACTCCACTAATTTGTAATCAATTGATATTAATAAACCTATTTTATAATAATTTATATGCCTGTCTCACATAAATTTTTGGGAGGGGGATACCCCATCCCAAACCCCTTCCTCAGTAAACCTCCAAGCATTACCCCCCACCACTGAATCCTGGATCCGCCGCTGAGTTACTTGCCCAGATAATGTTGCAGTAGCTGATGTAGCTATAAGTAAATGCAAAATAAATATATTTTTAAAGAACCCGAAATAACTGATTCCTCTAACGTCTACAAGAAGCGTCTGATCTAGGACAAAGCCAACTATAACTTAATCTCTACGCATATTGAAACATTGGATTCGGCTTTCGACGGATTGAACATTTCCAAAAAATATCAAATATTTATCAACAAATTCAACAAAGCAACTTCATTATACATCCTATCAACGACCACCCCTTATACTAACAAACACAAAATATGGGTGACCAAAGATGTTACAAATGCTATCAAATTGAAAAGCGAACTCTGGGGCAAATTTATTGCAGCCAGTAGAACAAACAAGCCAACTCTACAAAATGGAACTGGTAAATAATAGTAGATATGACCCACTCGTACGTCAAAAGTAAACAAGAAACACACGATAGCATCAGTCAACTTGAAACAACTAATAATCAAACTATAACAGAGTAATCTGTAATCTGCAACACTCTTAACGGATATTTCCAATCAGTTTTCGAAATCGAACCGATAGGGTCTATACCAACATTCAACACTCGTTCCACTAGCATAAACCAACCGACCACACTCACATCATACGAATCCGTCAAAGAAAAACTTTTGGACCTGAATAAATCCAAATCAATGGGCTTTGACGGTATTCATCCACACGTCCTGAAATACTTTGCTGCAGGTTTTGCTATCCCACTGAGCATTATCTTCTCTGAATCGCCTAAAGCTTTCTCAATGGAAAAAAGCCGAAATTACTCCTATTTTCAAAAAAGGCTGCTAGTTGAACCCCTCAAACTCTCGACCTATCTCATGCACTTCTGTCCCTTGCAAGGAAATGGAAAGCTTTTTACACAAACACATTACTGACCACTTAACAAAAATAAACTCATCAGCTCTGCTCAACACGGATTCCGAAAAGGCAAAGGTTGAGGATTGAAGGACCAGATTCCAGTTTTTTCAAATCCTTTTCTTGCTATGTCAGTTGTTGCTGATCCGTCATACCCCTGCTTTACGAGTGCAGGAATATGTGCTTCAGTGATTGGTCTACCTGGGTAATTTACAATCTAATAGTCACATGCTTGACTGTAGTATGTTTTGAATGGTGAAGGGAAAATAACATCAAGAGGCAGCATCATACAACTGGTTTGTGGCGGCAGCGTTAGCATTATGATTGAATACTTACTGCAGCAAAGGTTAAAAAACTAATGTGAGAGTTGTCGTTGTTTACAGTTAACAAAGCAGGATTAACAACGGTTGGTTTAGTAGAAATGCAAGATGTTTTAGATAATCTACAAAAATTTTAAAACAATCCAAACAGATTTATGGGCGAATCCAACAGAATCAGGATTAGAGTTGTCCACAAAACCAAGCCGCATCTTTTTCGTGGAAATATAAAAGCTGTGGTATAAAATTCCAACAGCATTCATGCTGCAGATTATGTACTCGTTTAATACCTTTGACAGAAAATACTTTTGATATTTTTGTTGGTACAATTGATAACGGTGATTACTAAAAAATGAGAATTTTCATATCGGGCTATAATAAAAACACATCTCTAGAAAATGAAAGCAATATTTATTTTACTAGAAGGTACATCACTTATCTTCCAGAAAGAATTAATGAACATTTGAATATAGTCCATCATCAGCAGTTCGAGCTAGTTTTGTCATGATGTTGGGACAGGAGCATTGTACCACATTTATATCGATTTGACGAATGCATCTTTTGATTCGGGTAATCAATTGTTTGCAGTTCTTGGCTCTCCAGTTATTTTTGTATACGAACAAACTCAAGTATCCAAATAAATTTTCAATTGAGGCAAGTTTGTTGGATTGCAGTTTTTTGGTACATATTTTGGCTTTCCAAGAAGACTTGCGTTTTTTGGCATAATGCGATGATGTTTTAATATGTTCAAGGTAAATTTACATTGAATATATTACTGGTAGGACTTCCAGAAGATCACACGATCTTATCATGAAGCCCTTTACAATCTATATTAAGAGTCAAAATACATAAATTTACAAATATTTAAAACAATATTTAAATGCGTTTATATATTATAATACTCTTTAGATGTTAAGTAAGTTTTAACAATATTTTATAATATATGTGAATATATGTATAATATTTCTCAATATTTAATATTATGCAAAAACAAACAAACAAACAAAAAAAGCAAACAAAAACTCGAAAAGTTACATCAATTTTCATCAGTATATATGTAATCTCAATATATAATATATAATATGTAATCTAAAAAATACTGTCGTTCAGATTACAATTCCTTAATTATTTTGTGGAATAGGCAATAATTTAAAAATATAAAAATATGTTATCAATTGAAAAAACTACTTCTTTTAGTTTTCTTTTAAAAGAAAAATAATTCCAATTATGTGAAAAATCAAAATGTTTTAAAACTATTTTGTTCCATAAAAAGGCTCCACGGTATTAAATGCAAGATTTGCCTATATTTGATTGAAAAATTGGTTGTTGGATATGTTTATTATTTCTTAATATATATTTATTTTTTTCTTTCATTGAATATAACTTATGAAAAGAAACAAGTATTAATTTTGCATTTAAACATAAAACAAAGAACGTTAAATATATTTGCTTCGTAAATATTAAGAATATTCATGTTTAATAATAAAGGCCTGGCATGAGTAAAACGATCTTTAAAATTAATTAGGCGTGCTACATGCTTCTGTTGACAAAGCAAAGGCTTTAACTTAATTTTGTTGGTACTAGCCTAGGCAATATTAGCATAGTTAATTTGGTAGTGAATTAATAAGTAATATAGTTGGATTAAAGTATGTTTATTTAAAATGATTCTTGTTTTATATAGAATCCCAATTTTATTATTTAGATTTCCTATGTGGTTTTTCCATGAAAGATTTTCATCCACAATAATACCTAAAAATTTAGTACAAGTTTTATTCAGCCAAAACACTTAATTGCCATATGAATAATGTTTATGAAGAAATGAAATCAATATTTTCTTCAAACATTAGTTTTTGTATACTTTTTGATTAACAGCCAAATCACTAAGCTTGAACCAATGCTTAGAAATTCTTCTCTCAGATATAGCAACGTATAGCATTACTTTTTGCTTAAACCTGTGATTATATTTGCATTTTATTTTTGGAGGTGTTGTTGAACTTTTCTGTATATTATTATTCATTACCTGGAATTCAAATCTGCATATTATTATTCATTACCTGAAATTCACGTTTTGGAGAGGGAGAAGTAACTGTTGTCACCCAAAACAAGACATTTTCCAGAGTACTTTCGGGTTATCCAGCGGCATTAAGTTTTCACGGTTGATATTTGTTACTCAGTCTCATTCCGGTGCTCTTGTTTTTTTTCAGCAGACTATTCCTTGTTTTTTCAAAGTTTTTCAGATATAAGGCTGCGTAAACTTGAACTTTTCTGCAGCATCTCGTTAACTTATTGAATCATTGATATTGAAAGCGCCGTTAAGCGTTTGTTTATTACGATTTATGGTTGTTTATCACTTTTACAATTGGTTATAAAGGATATAAATGCAGTAAATAGTTGAAACTGGAATATTTTCGGGTCAATAACGATTCACAGTAAACTTTTTTTTGAGATTTTTGTGCATTTAATAGAACTTTACAATGCACTCACGAGGTACGTCATGTTTTGAGGGTATTTCAAACACAGCTGAATTAGCTGATAAAAAATAAAACAAAAAATAAAATTGTAAATAGAGAGAGAGAGAGAGAGAGAGAGAGTAAAGTTTCACGTAGGCGTACGTTTCTTTTTTTTGACTTTTGGTTCGGTTTGAGAGGGTTATTCTCATTTTTTGGTTATCATCCGTTCTCCACTTTTGTCTGCATTAAAAACTCTTGAAGGTAAAAATTAATGCGTTTTCAAGAGGTCTCCGAGTAAATCAAAAATAACTGCATAATATGGGGAGTTAAAACCTTGAATTCTACCTAAAGATTTCATTTCAGGAGTTTGCATTGATATTTTGTTGTGACGTTTCAAAAATCCAGTTAAACAGTTGAAACCAGCAGTTTATAATTCCCTGTTAAAATTATGTTGAACATTATTAAATTCTGAAAATGCAAATGCAAGTTTTCTGAACTGCACTGATGTCATACCAAAAAATTGTTTACTTAACTTAATTAAATAATCTGCTGATTTTGATGTTTGTTTATAATTTTTCTGTGTCCGTTGAAAATACTGCACAAAATCTTACATTGCTGATTGGAAACTGATCAGAAGACTCTTTAAGGTAACGCCTCAGTGTTGCTTCTGGAACCCCAAAATTAAGCTTGGTTTTTGCTGCAAGCCTTGCAATTGTATGCTTTAATAGTTATAGACATATTTTGCATTGCCCAGTTTTCTATGGGACCTCTACTTGTAGTTCTAATATAGTTGCGAACCATTTAAATAACTACAAATAATACAATAAAATAACAATGACATTATCAATATATAAAAACAACACGTACACATAATATATTTAAAAAAAATTAAACTTTCAAACAAAAAATTGTCTATATTTATGATACAAAATAACTCTTTCAATGAACACAGTGATAAAAGTAATGCATTACGGAGAACATGATATTTTATTGAAGATATCAAATATTTCTGAAAGAGCTGAATGAATTATGAACTACAAAAATGATATTCAGTTTTCACGTTCATATTCACAAAATGATGTGTCTTAAGTACAGTAACGTAGTGACAGCATTATTCACAATAATATCAGATCTGAATTTGAAATTTAAAAAAAATGAAAGATAAACTTAGATGGTTTAATGTAAACATCAATCACATTTTTGTTGAGCTTTCTAAGGTGCACAGAGGATTTTTCTGAGGATAGAGTCAAAAGAAAAAACAATCACTATAGCTACAAAGTGTCATTATGTCAGTCGTGAATTTCACTTTCCTTTTATATGTTAACATGTCGGAAAAAATGTATGCGCACACATATGGAATCAATAACGGTGAGCAAATAGTGAAGGTAATCTGTTTTATATAAATAAAATAGATTATCCAGGTCATATTTTGAAAATTCTGAAAATTGTTTATGTAAAATATCCAGAATTTGTAAAAAAACTTATAAAACAAATATATTACAAAAATATGCACCTAAACTTGTACTTATGGAAAATGTTTTATATATCCGGAAAAACTAAAAGTTGAAAAAAATATATCCAGAAAAAGATAATTCCTGAAATAATGAAAACTAACAACTTTCCTAGTTCCTGCTGGTGATATATCCTAGTTGGGTTGAACAGCAAATGCGTTTCCAGAGTGCTTCATACTTATACCCGTTCTGCAATGTTTACAAAAGTGAACTTATTTTATAAGACGGATTAATTGGCTATTCAAATTCGGATAAGAAATAGAAGATTTTGTATAACACTTATCCATTTTTTTTATAATTCTTTATCAAAATTAAAAGGTAATTAAATGATAACTACATATATAGAAAGCCCAAAAACAGAAATTAAGGGGCAACTACCCTCACATTTTTTTAAAAATTTGATTTTTTTTTTTAAATAATTTTAGGTCAAAATTTTATGCAGATTTTGAATCTGCAAAAAAAATCAAACATTTTTTTATAAATTTTTGTTTAATTTATGTTTTTTTGAACTCAAGTAAAAAATATTTGCATAGCAACGCGTTGCTATGGGGGCGAATATTTTGTTTGTGAACTTATCCTGGAGTACTGTTTCAAATATATGCTTTGATTTATATCTTCTTTGCTAATTAATATTCTGTTCCTTATTATATGCCATTTACAATTGCTACTTTAATACGATTTTATCAAGTTATCAAAGCTATTTTATATAAAAACAGAAATTAAAAAATATGACAAAACCTACTGATTTGGGTGTTATTTTGAACAAAAATATTAATGATAGAGTAAAGCAGAGAACAAATTACTACAAAAAAAGAAGAGGATTTACGGTGAAGAAAAATAAAAATGCATGTAATGTAAGTGAATGTGACTCTATTGAAAGAAATATTTTAGGCGCATCAGCTAAAAAAGTAAAAGTTGTTACAAATGTACCAAGTAAAAACATTAAAAGAATTACTGGTTACAGAATTATAGACACTGAAATTTTATCTAAAGTTCTTTCATTGTTAATGTGTCCTCAATGTGAAAAGTGTGCACTGTACTTAGGTGATCATCAGAAAAAAAAGAAAGGTCAAGCAACGTTGCTATACTTAAAGTGTACTACACTATCTTGTGACTATAAACATGAATTTTATACATCAGTTGCTTGTGATAAAGGGTTTGATATTAACAACAGGACAATATATGCAATGAGAGTCTTAGGCCACGGTCATTTAGACCTATATCAATACTTTCTGTTTTTTCAAAACTCTTCGAACGTGTAATTTATAATAGAATCTATAATCACTTTACCAAAAACAAATTATTTTACCCAAACCAGTTTGGATTTCAAAAAAACCTTTCAACAGAGCATGCAATTATTGAATTAGTTAATCAAATAACCGATGGTTTTAATCAAAACAAATTTACTTTAGGAGTTTTTATTGACTTATCAAAAGCTTTTGATACAGTTGACCACTGCATCCTATTAGATAAACTAAAATACTATGGTATAATTAATAAAACTTACAATTGGATTAAAAGTTATCTTACCAATAGAAAACAATATGTGTGCAATATACAATCTGGAGTATTAAATGTTTTATGTGGAGTTCCCAAAGAATCTACCCTTGGTCCACTTCTGTTTCTAATTTATATAAATGATTTTTGCAATGCATCTTTAAAACTAAATTCAGTCATGTTTGCTGACGATACAAATCTATTTCTTACTAACAGTGATATCAAGAATCTATATGCAGACATGAATATCGAACTAATTAAAGTAAATAATTGGTTTAGAGCTAACAAACTCTCGCTTAACTCAGAGAAAACAAAATATATATTATTCCATAAAAAGGCGCAAGAAGAAAACCTTCCTCTTAAGTTGCCTGACCTTATCCTAAATGATAACTTTATTAAAAAACAAGCCAGGATTCTTAGGAGTTCTTGTTGATGAGAAGCTATCCTGGCTTCCTCAAATAAGATATATTCAATCTAAAATCAGTAATATAATTGGTATGATGTATAGAGTTCGCTCATATATCAATAAACAAAGTCTAAAACTAATTTACTTTGGACTAATTCATTGCTTTATCAGCTATGCAAACATATCATGGGCAAGTACTCAGCCATCAAAAACTTAAAAAAATCTATAGTCTACAAAAACACGCATGCAGAATCATTTACTTTAAAAATAAGTGGGAGCATGCAAAACCTTTAATGAAAGATATGAAAATGATGGATGTTTTTGAAATAAATATCTATCAGCATTTAATTTTTATGTATCAATTTAATAATAATCTCTCTCCTACAAACTTTACTAACAAGTTTGAAATAAACATAAATGAAAACTACTACCTAAGAGCAAATATAAGTAACACATATAAACTGCCTCAAAACCTTAATAAATATACTGAATATAGCATTGCATATCGGGGGCCAAATATATGGAATAGATATCAAAAAGGATCCAACTGTATGGCAAAGTCATTAAGTTCATTTAAGTTTCTGATAAAAAAAGAAATTTTTAAAATTTGATTATTATTTGTGCTTAAAAGGATTACAAAGTAATTTTCTTTATAATCTTATTTATTTGTTTTTATTGATCAGCGCAGCAGTTTTATGCCCATTAGGGTTTTTAATTTAATTTAATATCCATAACCTAATGAAAATGTATATAGGGGGCTCTATGAAAAGATTGCGTTTTGTCATCTTCATCTTCTTTGAGCCCCTGTCTGTTTAACTCTTTATTTTATAAAGATCATTGTAAAAAAGTATAGTTTATTTTATATACTGTATATACAAAAACGGTGCTTGTTGACAAGATTTTACTGTCTTCTTTGTTATACGGACATATTTCTTTCTTTCTTGCATATATATGTGTTGATTATATTTGTTAAACAGCAAAAAAAAAAAAAAAAAAAAAAAAAAAAAAAAATACTGGCATTAAAAAGTTTACTCAGTTCATAAATATGCCGAAACCCATGACACTTAAAAACTGTTCAAAAATTACAACTAAAATAAAAAACATTGTGAAAAGTGTTGCAAACGAAACAATGTCAAATGCTGCAACTGAAATGAAAGAAAATGCAACTAGTGAGGACATTGTTGATGTTGGTGTATCATGCGATGGAACATGGCAGAAAAGAGGATATCAGTCAATGAATGGAGTTTTTACCGCAATTTTAATAGATAGTGGAAAAATAATCGATATTGAACCTATGAATAAATCATGTAAAGCTTGCTGTATGAAAGAACAATTAAAAAAATCAAATCCTGATGCATATGCTAATTGGAAAAACAAACATATTTGCCTGCACAATTATCAAGGTACAGCTGGTGGTATGGAATCAGTTGGCGCAGTGAGAGTGTTTAAACGCTCAATCGAAAAACACAAGTTAAAATATACTCAATTTCTTGGTGATGGGGATAGTAAATCCCATTTTTCTATCAAAGATATATACCCAAATATGGAGGTAAAAAAGTTGGAGTGTGTAGGACATTACCAAAAATGAGTCGGTACTTGCTTACGCAAGTTAAAAAAAAAATGTTAAGGGTCTAGGTGGTCGTGGTCGACTAACCAATGCAGTTATTGATCGCTTGCAAAAATTTTTTGGTGTAGCTATCCGAAGCAATACAAATGATCTGAATAAAATGAAACAAGCAGTATTAGCTAGCCTTTTCCATGTAGCTTCTTCTAAGGAAAATAACTATCATATTTACTGCCCGACTGGAGGTGATAGTTGGTGTAAGTTTAACATTGATAAAGCTAAGTCTACTTCCATATACAAACCTGGACCAGGAATTCCTGCGAATATTATTCACAAAATCAAGCCAATATATGCTGATTTAAGTAAAGATTTTGAATTGAGTTTTAATAATTTATTATGGGATAGATTACCAAAAAGTAATTATGTTGGTTTAGCCAGTTTAGAGTTTGGAGTGTACGATGCTGTTGCAAATTATAACATCGGTATGAAGTCTGTCATTTTAATTTATGAAAAACTAAATATGAAACCAGGGCATTTTACTTTAGCTGGTTGCAGACTCATAAACAAAAAACGAATAAAACTATTATTATTTAAATCGAGTGAAAGTTTTAAGATGAAACGAAAGATGTTACGACGTCAACGATTATCAAAGGATGATCATCAAAAGTCAATAGAAAAGTCCAAGGAATATTATGAGTCTGATAGTTTTTGAAATATTCTTTTAAAAAGTTATTTTTTTAAAGATATTTTTATGAAATGAACAATAATTTATGATTTTATTTTTTGTTTTGTGTTTTCTGAGAATTTAATTTTTAAACACGCCGGGAAAAAAATCTTGAAAAGTATACATGCTATCATGATGAAATTTTCAGGGATCGTTCATTTTACCAATGTTTATGATATGAGCGGAGTAGAATTTCTCATATGACTTAAGATTTTGAGTTTTTTTTTTTGTATTTTGACCTTTTTTTTAATAATCTAATTTGACTGTAGCTTTTTATCAAAAAAAATTTTTATTCAAAAATCTGCTTCGCTCATATCACAAATTTACATATTTAGAACAGTTCTACAAAATTTCATTGACACTCCTTTACTCATAATTCTTATTTTTTTTACGGCATAAACACAGTTTTTGTGGGTTTTTTTTAGCTATTTTTGAGTTGCCATAGCAACGAGCTATTATTTTATGTATTTTTTGGTATTTTTAATGTCAGTATAATATTTACTATATGACTAAAGAAAAAGTTACTTTATATGTGTTGTTTTGAAATTTGAGGGTAGTTGCCCCTTAATGCGCTCAATTAACGAAATGGCTTTTATAATCTAAATAATCTTTTGCCCTTAGTATCGCAGCCAATTATTGTGAGTATCGAATTATTGTTTGAATTTGCGCAGGTCGCGATCGTTGCTAGCATGTACTCATTATTTCAAGAGCATTCAATAGAAAATGTTTTTAACGTAATTACTTGCGTTCGCGATTAACTTGACTATGAAACAATAAAACAAAAGAAAACTAAAATGATTTATCTTTCGACAAAACAATTGGTGTAGATATATTCTACAAATGTACAAGTTTCACATATTGCAATTTACTGTTCATAGAGCAATATCCACTTTCAATTATATATTATATACAAGACTTTAAACGTCATAATCATCGTCTTCATCGTCAACTCTTTGTGATAATGGTAGTTTCATAATTGCTGGTAACGCGCTAAAAAAATTCAAAAACAAATTAACAAAATAAGCGTAAATTGTTACACATTAAAGACATAAATAATAGAATAAAAATAAATAGATAAAGAAAATATATAGATGAAAAAAATATTCATTGAAGAAAAAAATTGATTTCAAAAATCGTGATTAAATAAAAACAATCAAGGAAACAATAAAAACGCAAACTGAGAGGCGCGGGTACTAAGAGTAGACTGTCAGTTAAAACAAGGGTAAAATAATGCTTTCACTAAGAGACAGTTCTTTAGTAAATATCTATAAACTAGCAAAAATTTAAATAAAACAAACTAAATATAAGTTCTAAAATATTACTAAATATGCAATCTTTAGTCAGTGATAAACGCCTTATTAATATAATTCTATCATAAAAACTTATATACTGAAAATATTTTTATTTACATATTTTTATTGTTATTGTTAAAAATGATTTTTAATTTGATAAACTTGATTTTAATTTGATCCATAAACTTAATTAATTTGATAAAAAAAAAATGAAATTTTTTTTTTAAGTCAAATTAAACAAAGTCATAATCAAGCATTTTAAAAACTTTTATGCTTATTTTTTTTTTAATCTTTATAAAAAAAAATTCAATGTGAACTTTAATAAAGCTGTAGATGAAGGCTAATCACATTTAATGACAAAACAATATAAAGAGTAAGCATCCTTAATAAAATCTAAAAAATAATTTATGCACATCTATTTAGATCTGGCATCCAAAAGATTGGCAATCAGCACTAGTCACGTTAATCAGTAACCTTTCCTAGAGGGTAATAACTCTTTATTCTTTGAGTTAAAGATTACCAAAAATATTTAACACATAATAAACCACCCCCACCACCTAACTGTTTTAATATATCTTTTAAAATATCTGTGGTCTGCAAAGCAAACTTCTATTAGTTGAATCTTACTTCTTGCAAAATTTAATGAACTTGCTTGCTCTTAGTGAGACTTATTTAAATTCAGCAATTCCTTCTTCAGATCTTAGTGTTGACGGGTACTTTAGATTTGCAAAGATTATAATAGTCGAATGTTTGGGGGTATACATACGCATCAATTTACCTATTTGTCATGAAATCAGGTTTGAATCCTTTGACCATTCTTTTACGTGCTTCTGCTTAGCACCTCTTCACTCTATCAGCTTTTTGTTGTTCTTTAGCATTCTCCTTCTACCTGTGACTGCACTCTTTTAGATGTTATTTCTGATCAAATTGACCACGCCCTATCTCTTTACCCTTCTGCCAATATTGTTGTTATTGGTGACAGTGGCGGCACTAGGCAAATCATGGATGTTGGCAAAATTAGCTTTGCGAGGCCTGACAAACCTTGATTTGACCTAATCTCTGGGCTTGAATTTTTATTGAGCACTATATTTTATTGAAAGTTATTAACACAAGTCAGAGCTGTTATTGTTAATTATTTTAAACATAATTTTGATATAGGTATTCTCACTTATTTGTTTTTAATATTTAAATATTAGCATTCATTATAAGTTTAAAAATTTAGATTGATAAATTTAGGAGGAGCATATAAGTGTTACTGCTAATTATGACAAAAATTAATAACAATAAATACATAAACAAACACAAATTGAAAAAAAAAACACAAATCAAAAAACTTTTCAGCTTTTAGCCTCGCTGAATCTTTTTAAAATTGTGTCATAACTAACACCCGCTGCTATTTCAATGGACAAAATGGATAAAGTAGTCTTTCTTGGCTTAGCGTGCTTCTTAAGATGATCTTAATCAGTTTTAATTTTTTTCTTTAAATTGTGACTCAATTTTGTAAGCGTTTTCTTGCACAAACAATCAAGCATCTGCAACACTTTTATCAAATCCAGTATTATGGAATTCTTGAATCCAAGTACAAAAAGAACAAAAAGTATCAACAGCAACTTTTAAGTTTACTGGAATTGATTGCCATAGTTTACGTTATTATTTATGCAAAAAAATTTTATTACATGTAAACTTAATTTAATAAGTTTATTACAAATCTTTAATTAAATTTATTTATTATTTGTATTTTTTATATGACTATTAAACAAAATTATGTTGTAAATTAAAAAAATATATATACAAATACAAAACATTAAATTATTAAAAAAAGAATATAATAAATAATATAATTACCACCCCTTCCTGAAGATAATATAATAATTATAAGATTTTATTAGTATTATTTACATGATATTATTTAGCTCATCCCTAGGAGTAATATCATTTAGCTCATCCCTAAGAGCAATATTATTTAAGTCATCCTGAGCAGCAATATTATATTGCTCATCCCTAAGAGCAAAATCATTTAGCTCATCCCTAGAAGCAACATTATTCATCTAATTTTCAATCACATTGATATCATAAGTATACTCTATCATTATTGTTTTAGCCACTATTTTTTGCATGTTTGCACAAATTTAATGTTCTCATAACACTATTTTTTTTTAGTGTATCTTGTAATTTGATAATGTTATCGAATGTGTGAATGACTTGTCGCTTAGAGTTTCCGAATAGTCTGTTTTAATGAAAATTAAAACAGACTATTCGGAAACTCTAAGCGACTGCAAAGCAGTTTTGAACGAAATGTTAACTTTTGAATTTATTGTTACACATTATACACATGCGGTATGAGATTTTATTACATGAAAATAATAAGTAAATAATAATTATTAAGTACAATACTGTGATCCACAGTATCAAATACCTTGGATGTTATTATATAATATTTTTTTATCTAAATTTGATTTAAAGTAGTTTATTATTTTTTCTTATTTACATTTTGTTCAGGTCTTTAGTACTCATAGTTTTAGGGTATGCAAAAACCTACAACATTTTTTAATCCTAGGGTTTGCAAAAACATGCAAAATTTGTAATCTAAATAAAATTATTGTATAATTTTTATTATTATCTTAACACTTGACTACCAGAATTTACTGCAAAACAATAATTTATCGAACCCCTTATTATAGTCTAATATTCTGCAATATTACCAACAAGTGGTATAAGAACATCCAATTAAATAGATATTTTAGTATTTTACGCACTTGCGTAGATCTGTGTGGAAATAATCGGTAACTAAAATTAAGTTACCGGTAACTTATCGGTTAGTAACATTACCGATAATTAACTTGCCGAACCAAGGTATTTGATACTGTGGATCACAGTATTGTACTTAATAATTATTATTTACTTATTATTTACATGTAATAAAATCTCATACCGCACTTGTTTAACGTGCAACAATAAATTCAAAAGTTAACATTTCCTTTAAAACTGCTTTGCGTATCCAAATAGTCCGTTTAATTTTCAAGTCATTCACACATTTGATAACATTATCAAAATTGCAAAAGTATAGCTTTTAATGCTTTCATTCTACTCTCCCACTGTGTCTCTGAAAAGAAACAGTGGGAGAGTAGAAAACCAGCGCTTGTTTGACTTTGAAAAAAGTATATAGATTTTAATAATAAAGCAGAAAAACGTTTTAGCTGTTGTAGAAGAATTAGCTGCATCTATTAAAAGTAAATTCCAATTATGACATCGCAACAGTGTGAAGAATGCTCTTGAATTAATGTTGAGTATTCTTGTTCTGACACCTTTATTTATGCCTACCCTATTGGTGCCATTATCATATCCACAATTTTGTCCAGACCATTTCTCTCAAGTTCTTGTAATATGGAGTTTGCTAAATACTCTCCATTAGTTTATGCAACGGCAATAGTATCAGATCATATTAGGATAACAACTTAAATAAGTCTATAAAGTTACCACTGTTTCTGCTATTGTCCAGGTTAAGTGATTTGTGATGACCTCTAAATGCCAGATTGTGCAAGGCTAAAAAGTTTATTATACCAATCTTTCAAACAAATTACCAATATTTTCGAGATTTCTTTTTTAAGTCTATGCAATATCCAACTCAGATCTTACCAGTCACAACATCCTTCTTTCACCATCTGAGTCTGTGTATGCGAAAAAAGTCTACAAGGAAAGCTATAAACTGTGTCTTTTGACAAGGAGTAAACTAATCATCTGCGGTGTTGAGTTTTTAAAAAATATCTGTTATTTGCGTCTTTGGGGTAACTTTCATCAGATTTCTCTATATTTTGAATTAAGTCATAATGCTGAGAATTAGTTTTTGGAAATATCCATTTTTCCAGCATCTAAATTTATAAATGAATCATTCAAAGAATTGCTTGCTCTTGATTTACTGAGTCACAAATTTTATAATTTCCCAAATCTTTATTGTGTTCAAACTCTTGGGTCAAAGCAGATACATTCAACTTTGAAGCTGGTTCTGTTTCAGAAACCAAATAAACTTGGCCAAGAGATTCATCAGAGGACTCTTGAGCAGTAGCAGTTAAAAAAGGGTTTCTTAAGAAATTTCATCATACTGGAACTCATAGCTTGGTTTGATTTCTCTGTTTCAGTCTTTCTTTTATTATCGATGCACCAGATTCCGATGCTCTTCCTATATCTCTGTCTCTCGCTGGTTTTCCAAACATGATTTTGGACTTATGTTTGGACTAATGAAAAAAATTAGAGTTCGGTACTTTTAGTTTTTAAGTTTTGATTTTAATAACTTTTTTATGGTATTAACCCTAAGTCAAGATAGTCATAAAAGAAGCAGAACATTTTTATTTAACTTTTTATATTTGCGTGTAATTAATTAAATAAAGAGTTAAATTTTATTTATAACAGTTTGTAATATTCACTTACTCTGTTATTGTTTTTATAACAGATTGTAGTTATAAGCAATAGCTGCACTAAATGCTTAAATAATTGCACTATATTTAATATTTAAATTATAACTTAACAAACTAAGTTAGATTATAATAAAAAAAATTTAAATTTGAATTCAAATTCATTTTCATTTTTCAGATTTTATAACTGTTTTACTAATAATTTGATGCGAGTCACATGCTGTAATCGAATAAAAATGGAATAGAATGAAACAATCAAATTTTTTATAGATCTAGAATAGAATATTAACATTCCTTTTTAATTATATAGTTAACAATACGTTACGCCTCAGAGCCGGTAAACAATAACAATATTTAAAAATGCTTTTTTACTGATACTTAGAAAATGATATTTAAAGTTGAAGTAATATAATACCGATGTTGAAGTAATATAATACTAATGTTGAAGTAATAAAATACTGATATTTAAGTAATATAATACTGATGTTAAAGTAATATAATACCGATGTTGAAGTAATATAATACCGATGTTAAAGTATTATAATACTGATGATAAAACCAACAAATAAACATATTTTCGTCCGGCAAAGCAAAATAAGATATGTAAAAATATCATCAATTATAATTAAGATACAATATTTAATTTTTTTAGATTGATTTGTGTCTTGTCTCTGAACCTAGCTTGTGTTCAGTATCTCTTTGTTTTCCTTTATGTGGTTCTGAGAATGCAATAATCTTTATAAATCTTTCATCTCATACATCTAATTTGGACTCACTTTATCATTGCACTACTTACTACTACCCTAAAGCTGACTGGGATTTTTTTCCCAATTTTTTTTAAGTGACGGTTCTTGGGCTGATGTCTTTTCTCTCTCAGTAGATAAATCTCTCTCCTATGTAACCTCCCAAATTCAGGCAGGAATGGAAGCTTTTATTCCTTCTAGTTGGTTCCAAGTCAAGCCTGATTCTACTCCATGGTTCTCACCTTCTTGTGCAGCCTAATCTAATTGCAAAATTTTTTTTTCATCTTTTTCAAAAGCGCAACTCTCTTGAGAACTAAGGGTAACTATTATTGCAAGAAATTGGTGTAGAAAGGTGTTTTCTGATGCTAAGCTCCATTATTTTCAGTTCACTAAATCTTGTAAATATCACTAAATATTATCTCAGAAGTTAGGCCCAAGAGACTTTTGAAAAATCTTTAACAAAGTCATTAACAAGGGTAAGAACAAGGGTAGGTCTAACATTTTATCTCTTACTCATTGACTGATTCAACTGTTGAATCTTACTGCCATCCTCTTCTTTCTATTCCAGTTAAACAGATTAACCAATTGTTAGACATTCAAATCACTCCAGCTTCTGTTGCTAAACTCATACCTTAGTTAAACTTTTCTACAGCTTATGATCATGGTAACATTTATGTTACCATGTCTTAAAAAATTGTTTTCCTGAACTCTATTCTTTCTAAACTATTTAATAAGTGCTTGACTGAGTTTTGTTTTCATGCCTGCTTGAAAATGGCATCTGTTGTTCCAATTTTTAAAAACTCCGAAGAACATTATGGCCCCTCCAATTATCTTCAGATCAGTCTTCTTTCTGTTATTAGCAACGTCTTTGATCAAGAAATTTTTCACACCACATCTTGAGTCAAATAACTTACTTTAAGTCAATACCGTTTTTGATCCTCTAACTCTACGACTGACTTGCTAACTGCTGTGATTGAAGTAATTTATTGATCATTAGTTGGAGGCGGAGCATCTCAGGTAATTGCTCTTGACATATCTAAAACTTTGGACAAAGTTTGGCATGCTGGTCTTTTTCATAAGCTTGCTTTATATGGTATATCTGGGAAAGTTTTAGTAATTGTCAAATTGTTTCTTTCTAACCGCTTAATCAAAGTCATCCTTAAAAGCAAACACTCTTTTCCAGTAACTTCTGGGGTACCTCAAGGTTCTATCCTTGGTCCTGTTTTGTTTCTTATCTACATTATTGATCTTCCTGACAACCTTCATCAAAAGTAGCTCTTTTTGCTGATGACTCTTTATACTCCTGTCTTGACAAAAAGTTTTCTCTCTTTGATTGCTTAGAACAAGCAGATAATCTTGATTCTGACCTGACTTCTTCAACAGATTGGACTTTACAAACCACTGTGAGCAGTGGCTTGTAAAGTCCAACAAAACGCAGTTATTTACTGCAAACAATTCTTGCAGTACTGCTGGCATTCCTATATTAATTAATGGTAACCCTCTCACTGAGTCTTTTTGGATTATTGTTCACAACTGACCTCTTATGAAAACCAAATATACAGTTGATTACTAAACTAGCATCTGCCAAGGTTGCTTTTCTTTATCGTACTTGACAATAATTTACTTCTGACTCCATTTTCAATCTCTAAAAATATTATTCATCCCTGTACGGAATACTGTTTTCATATTTTGGCTGGTTCTTCTAATGATACTCTTTCTCTTCTAGAAGGGGTCCAAAAATGTATTGTAAATATAGTAGATAGAGCGGGTACCCACTTTATCTGCTATGCTTGGGCCTTTTTTTCCATAGTCATAACGTTGTGTCTCTTTCTCTTTTCTACAAATACTATCATGGTCACTGCTTAAAGGAGCTATTATCTCTAATTCCATCAACTAGATCTCATTCCCACTGGATTCGCCATTCAGCTAAGTCTTATTCGTTTACTGTATGTCTTTGCATGCTCTGAAAACTTTTATTTATCTAGTTTTTTTCCGCACACTTTAACCCTTAGGAAAATTCTCCTGTCTTCATATTTTCCTGATTCATGATACCTACAACTTCATAAGTCTTCTGTCAACCGTTTCCTTGTTCTATAATTTCAGGCCTTGCGATAAAGCGTCGGGCGATGTGAATTTTACGTCGTCCAAGGGCGATTTTGCGTGTAGCTAGGGCTATTTGCGTCGAGCAAAAAAATTTTTGTTTGAGTATATTTAAAGATATTTTTGAGCGGAATTTTAATGAAGGAATTTACGATTATTTTAACATTTAATAAAGTATTTTAAAAACCGCACGCAGTTGAAATAAAAGTTTGAATTTAAAAAAATTAAATATGCTCATTATTTACAAGTAGAAAAAATTCAAAAATTAAAAAAAAAGTTTAAATCTTTTAAGCTAACATTTTAATAAAATTATTCAGCAATAGCAACGTTGTCGATAAAATTGAACAAAAATACTTTCTTTTAGTTTTAGATTTTAAACTTAAATAATTATTTTACAAGGGGTTTGATAGGTTTTAAAATTATTCCATAGATTTAAAAATATTTATTAACTGTTAGACGTGTTTAAAGTATTTAAGAGTGATTTCGAGGAAACATTTTAAAAATTGGTGAGGGCAAATAAAAAAAAAAAAAGATTAATATCAAAACGTATTCTACTTGATTCAATAAAAAAGTACAGTTATTAAAATTTTTGTAAAAAGTAACTCAAAAAAATTACTTAAATAATAACGATCGCTTTTATGTTAAAAGTTACCGAAACTCATCGAAGCGTGCTCAAGAACAGCTGCGGAAAAATAGAACGTCAATAGTTTTTCGAATAATTTTTAAGAATAATTTTTAAGAATAATTTTTTCGCTGAAATATTTCTTTTATACCTATAAGATTTTTATTCTAACATTTTATTTTATTTTAATAGAAATAAAATTCCTTGTTAACATTAAAAATCTATTCAAAACGTTCGTTTAAGTTTTATGAAAATAAATAAAAATAAATAAATAAATATTATATAAAATCGCTTGTAAACCGCTTTATGAAAATAAATAAAAATAAATAAATATTATATAAAATCGCTTGTAAAAATATTAGCTATTGCACAGTTTTTAATCGTACAATATTAAAATTTCCAGTTTATTACTCGCTGACTTTTTAAAAAGAAAAAATAATTATTTGAAAAACTTTAAATTACATATTTAAAAAAAAATCAAATATTAGCATATTTTATAATCTTTTTTAAATTTAAGTTATAATGTTTTTTATTCGTTTAGTATAGACAAAACGTGACAAACGTCGAGAAAATAAACAAATGTTTTTACATTTTAAAAAACGAAACATTCCAAAACATTTTTAAATAATAACATTTCTACATAAACGATTTAAAGTAGTTTTGCGGTAATTAAATAAATTGGTGCAGTTAATGTCGATAAATATGAAAAGCAAATAAAAAGAATTTAATGACGTCAAAAATCGCGTTGTGCTTATGCGTCGCGCAGTTCTTATTCATCGCAAGGCCTGTAATTTTATTCTTTTATTTTCTTTTTCTAGTAGCTTCCAACTTAATAGTGGCTGTTTGCAGCCTTATTGGTAGTGAATCAGAATAAAAATAAAAAAAAAAACTAATTAGATATTTTAGATTTTGGATTTACAGATTTGATGTCTGTTTTGACAGTTAAATGTTAAACAGCTTTAATCAATTTTAATATGCCTGACAAAATGTAAATGTGGGCAACCAGCAGTTGTATTTTTAGACTGTCATTGTTTTTTTTTAACTTTGTACACTTTGTTAACTCCAATATATAATAAGTCATAAATGCCTGAACAAAAAACTATTGATTTCATTTAAGAAATTAATTTTTAAATGCAGACAAATACTCTCTTGATGTTTATACATTATTTTTAGTTTTACTTTTCTGAGTAGCTCTTCTGGAACACCACATAAAATAATTCTCTTCAGCAAGATTGGCCTCAAATGGTGATTTCATCTGCTGGCTCTTTTTATGTCACTTTAAACACCCTACTATAAATAGGACAACATTAATAAAACAATTAAAGATTTCAACATAATTTGGAGCAAACAGCTCGGCATCAGAGGATTTATTCTGGTGGAAGAAAACTGTTAAAGCTGTTACCTACTAAATTACCTGCTAAAGATGAATAAAAGGTAAGCTTATGAAAGTTACATATTTAAAAAACAAATGTTCAAAAAGACAACCTGATGACACTGTTTGACTTGGCAACAAAAAATGATGACAAGCATTGAAGACAGACAATCGTTCTCAATTATATATATATATATATATATATATATATATATATATATATATATATATATATATATATATATATATATATATATATATATAGCTTTTATTAAATTTATTTTAAATAATTTTTTCTCACCTAACTGTATGACCAGATAACTTTGGCATAGAAGATTGTGAAGGTATACAAGGCTGAGGCGTATGAGGTCGACTCATTATCGATTCAATTGAATGGTTACTTGTTTTTTGAAAAAATGATATAGAAGATGAAGAAGACTGTAAAGATATTGTTGGAGATAAAGCACTGTCTAAAGAACGCGATTGCTTGCTTTTTGGCTGAACAACCCTTGGCATTTTTTGCTTTTTATGTTGAGAAGCATCATCCTACAATTTTAAAAATATTTTTTTAATAATATAATTGCATAATACAAATAAAAAAATTATACAGTTAATATTAAAATATTGAAAAAATTTTTATTTAATGTATTTAAATGTTTACATTTTCACCATCTGTTCCTTCATCTGATGAGGAAGCTTTTTTGCGTTTTTTTCTTTCACCGTCTCCTTTTTTTTTCCTATAAATAGGATTTAACTTTAAATGTTAAAACTATAAATATAGGATTCAACTTCAAATTTTATAACTATGAAAATAATTTAAAATAAAATTTGATATAAAGTAGTATTAAATAATAATAAAAATAATAATTTAAGCACTTGCCTTTTTGGTTTTTCATTAGCTTCACTAGAATCCTCTTCTTCTGCATTTCCAATATCAGCGATATTTACTACTAAATCCTTTAAGAAATCAAATTTTCCTTCATTTTCAATGCAATGTTTTCTAAAATAAAATAAAAAAAAATTTAGTAATTTTTTTATGTACAAAAAAATAAAATAAAATAAATAAAACACATGTGTTATAAACAGGTAGGGTTTTAAAATTATAATATTAAAAGCATTTTAAATTCTTTTAAAATAAAAATATTAAAAACATTTATAATTATTATTTTTTAAACATCAATAATAGAAATATTAGGAAAAAAATACCATCATTTTTATCTTTTTTTAAACAGTAGTTTCCATCTTGTGACATTTAGTAGACCTAAATATAATTTTAACGGACTGACACATTTTGAGGTATAACTTTTAACAATCGTGTGCCTAATGTCGAAAAGTATTGATTAAAATGACACAAGTTTGAAAGGTCTTAAATATTTGTTACTTTTTTGTTTAACTTATCAGAGTCTCAATATCAAGAAAACATTCTTTAAAAATTAATTATTACACCTGTTAAATTTGGTTGTAATAAAAAATCTCTTTAAATAGATCCAAAACAAAATCGAAAATTATTTAAATCTTTCTGTAATTATGCATTAAAAGTTAGTTAAACATTTGGAGCAGCCTGTTAAAATATCACTTCTTTTGTAAAATTTGATAAACTACATTTATTTTTCGGGCTTAGAAAATAGCATAAGCAGTTGAAATAAATTATGAAAATTTTTACTGAGAAAGAATATATAGACCATTAGCAAAAAAAAAAAAAAAAAAATTAAGACCTATACTATATCTTATGACATATTTTTAGCCTTTTGATGTTGTTTTTTTTGGATTAAAAGGAGACCTATAAAATATCGCAAGTTATACTACATTGCAAAAAAGTTAAAATAAAAAATAAAACAATGCTAAAAGAAGAAGTATATATGCACATGAAACACAAATACACTAATTTAATTATCACTAATTGAAATATTATCATAACCATTAGCAAGATTATAGTCACAAGCACTTCTAAACTGGATGGAGCCCTAACTTGACATATTACTTTGTCTAATAGACAAAAAAAAAACACGAAATGATTATGCATTATTAGTTCTTTAAATTTATTTATTTCTATTAATAAACATTAACATCAAACTGTGACAAGTGCAGTTTGGTCAGTTAATAATAGTTTGTATGTGATCTGTTTGTCAAAATCAAAATTATTATTAACTTTTTCAAACATATTTTGAGAGTAAGTCTTTAAATTTAGTTAACAGGACAGTTTGAACATAGATGAGGCATGCAGCTTTGACCATCTATATTACAAAGAAATAATTTTATAAAATCTTATATTAAATAACCTTTAAGTAAAGCAGTGCAAACCAACTTAGCATTTTGATAATACAAAATATATTTATATAAATATTTACAAAATATATTATATAAATATTTTAAACATACAAAAAAGGTTTAACAAGATGATCTTAAACTGAATTTTTTTAAACTGACTATCAGGAGTTAATTAAACCAACAGAACTTTTTCTTCCTTCAAACTTATTTTATATAAACTATACTTTTTTATTTTTTGCATCTAAAAGGTTTGTCTAAATCATTATAGTTCATGAACTTTTGCTCTTTTTCCGATACTATATTTTTTGAGTCTGATGCTTATGCTACTAGGTTTGTCATACTTGTACCCAGTTTTTTAATTTTTCCTTTTCAACATGTTAATTTGTTGTACTTACTTACATTTTTAAATGGAGATATTTCCAATAAAGACACAGTCTTAAAACTTAAGATATTAAAACCATTTTTGTATGTTTTAAAATCTAAATCTAAAGTGTTTTACACTCAAATTATAATCATGTATAAATTATATGCATAAAATTAATTACATATTCCAATATCATATCAAATAAATTGAATTAAACACTGATTATATCATTTGAGGAAAACTGAGTGTATTCATTCAGGGAAAAGTTAAAAATATACACCTAGGTTATAGGGCTACAATCTAGGTTACAGGGCTACGTAATATGATAATGGTTTTTGATTATTTTTTTAGTGATTACCTAAAGTACTGGCCAAATTTACTAAAAATAATTGTACTTTTTGTCATTAAAATGCATTATATTAAATAAGTATTATACTTTATATAATTTATGGGACATGCCTGTTACCTGCATAATAGACTTTGTACTTTGAAAATTTAAAAAATTTGTTGGCAATGTTCTTAGGTGTGAATATTTATTTTTTTCAATTATTTTCAATTAGGCAGGAAAAACCAGACCATCAATTTTATGTACCAAATTAACATTAACTTCATTGTTTAATTGCTTCATTTATTTACTTTAGTAGTAATGGATAAAAAAAGTGACTTATCTCCCCGTAAAAGGAGTCAGATTAAGGTTCTCTTGAAGAATACAGAGCTTACATGTCAGATTATCAGCTTTAAAATGTGTGTTGACTCAGAGCATCATGTCAAGCATAAAAAAGAACATGCAGCATGGCTCAATTGGTACTTAAAATATAAAGGAAAATACGGAAAAAAGCAAATATCTTAGTAACATGATCGAGCTTTGGTGAGACTCTTTAAGTCTAACTGCGAGATGACATCACACAGATTGATGGTTGAAATGAACACTTTAGGTGTTCAGATGAGTAGCAGGACTGCACGAAGAAGATTAACTAAAGCTGGTTTGAGGGCATATCGATTAAAAAAGAAACCGAAATTGACCACTGCAATGAAGAAGAAAAGATTATTATCAGCCAAACAATTTGCCACGTGGACTGGAAAATGGTAAGTTGCCTATATGTTTGATTACTTCCATACTCTCAAGAAAAATTAATTTTTAAATTTGAACTAATTACTGAAAACATATGTACAATGAGTAAATTATACACAGTACATGTATGTTTGCTAAATTTGAGCTTATATATTGAAAATGAGGAATGAAAACTAAATTTAAGTGTAAAAATCAAGTTTTTCATCAATTATTGTAATAATTTGGCCAGTACTGTATTAGCACTGAATAGAACTTCAACAGTAAAAAGTTTCATAGTTTATTTCAACTGTTTACATTAATTTCTATGCCTGCAAAATATATGTAAATTTTTCATAATAATGTGATTTTTAGCGACTATGGTGTACAATAACTCTAAAATCAGTCAAAAACAACCTGCAATTACTGTACTGTAGGCAATCACCTATTTTATTTAAAAAGTTATGGTCTGTCTAAAATCAAAAAAACAGATACTCAAATTTTTCCAATTTTGGTTCGATCATAACATTTGAGTGAATTAGCCAATCAAGCAGAAATTTTTAGGATTGTGTTTTTTTGATAAAATCTTTGAGTGATCAAAATTTGAAGCAAATCTTGACCTTTTGCACCAGACACTGTGGAAGAGATTCTCCTGGTCTTCTTCTTACATAGTGGCAATTGTTAACCAATATTTCCAGTGTTGATTCATCAGAAAAACATACTTTAAACACACATACATAGACTTTTTGTTAAGACAGATAAAAAGTTGAGTCATGAGCAAATAGATGTATACATTTATTTTTTTATTAATTACTATTTTTCAAAATTATTAGGAAAAAAATGATTTCATAAATATCTTTGAAGATCAAATGTTTAATGTTTTCTAAAATGTTAAGCGCAATAATTGTACTAAAATATAACTAATTTGCAAAACTTGGTTTGTGTTTAATTACGCTTTAGTATTCTATAACTATCAGTGCCTTTCTACGTTTAATGGGTTAATTTATAAAATAGTGCTTTGCCTTGATAAGAATAAACACAGAACCTGTAAAATATCCATTATGCTGCATTTTTTAGCTAATTAAACCAATAAACTTTTATTATAATATTATAACTAATTAATATAATTAAAAATTTAAAAAATTCAGATGGTTTCGTAAGATTCACATATGTACACATTGCAAACTCTGCAAAATTAATATTTTACAGATACTGTGCAGGCCTTGTTAAAAAGTGTTCTTCAGCTCGCATTTTATGTACGAAATGGTGATTTGCATATGTAAAATGCAAGTACATGTTTAGCAGTTTTACATTAAGCAAAAACTTTTCAATTTGGAATAAATAAATTATTTTTTAATATTGTTTATGAGACGTTTATTAAGAAAATATTAAGTAGTAAAAAAAAGCATTTAACCACTACTGTAAATTTTTTTCTTAAAGAAACTAATTATTAAACATACTACTGTGATTGAAAGATTTTATTTCGGTTTAGATGGAGGCGGAGAGGCGCTATTGACCTTGACATATCTAAAACTTTTGACAAAGTTTAGCATGCTGGTCTAATACATAAGCAAGAGTATTATGGACTGTTGAGTGAAAATCTACTAGTTTCAAACTTCAGCAATATAACTTCAAGTAATACACTACTCACTGAAATGTCTTCTTTTATATTGAACTATCTTACTGGTGTAAAACCAAATTTTGTTGAACTTCTAAATAAAGCTCATAAAATTACTGATATAGAGAGAAAGATTTTACATTATTTTATTGGATATATTTTTCAAAAGTTGTATATCAAATTTTAAAGTAGCAAAAACTTATGTAAGTATAACCAACAGTCTGTTTCAATTTTACTGCCCTGCAGAGTTATTGAAGATAATACTAATAACCTTGTGAATATTAGAAATAGAGGAGGTTTATGAAATGTTAACAATATAATTCAAGATCTTTTTCTGACCTGATATTTTTTTTTGCAGAAAAAAAAAAAAAAAGTGTTTTTCAAAGCTAGATCCTGTAGATTTAGTTAGGTCCATGTCAACAAACTATATTGTACTTTCTCTTTATAAACAAGTTTCCAATGATCCAGAATCAACTGAAGTAAGAATTTGGTAGACCACTTACATTGTTTGTAAGAGTTAATTTTTTTAAGCACAATACATTATTGAAAAACATTAAATGGAAAAAAAAAAAAAAAAAATGATCTTGATCAATGCGATGCGAAATGAAGAAAACAAGTAAAAGAAACTGGAATAATTAGTTTAACATAAAAACCTATTTTCATAACCACATAATTTTTTAAAACATTAATAGAATAGCAACTACTTTAACTTTGTTTAATAATATGATAATAACTCTTTATTAATAAGTCTTTTGTTGTGTCACATAGTTAGATTAATAAAAATCAGTTTTAGGGTTAGTTATTTGTATTTGTATCATATAATAATACGCTATACTCTTTTATTTATATTGTATTTGAGTAAAAGTTGTTTTCATTATTTGTATTTGATTTAAAAGTATTTTTAGTTCATGAAAAGCAATTTGATTTCAATTTTCTAAGTTCCATTTAAAAAAAAAAATCTAAACTCATACAACTTTTATTATTTATATGTTAATAAATACTTGTTTATTTTGAAAATGATATATTTTTTTAATTTAAATTTGATCATTGTTTGAAAAATAAAGAAAAATTAATCAAAAATATTTGTATTTCTTATCTAAATAGCAAATACTTGTATTAAGTATTCAGCATGTTGTTATAATCATTTTAATATTGTTTTTATAAATTCCTCTTTTTGTTTAGAACCTCAGAGTACCCACTTTTCACTTTTCAATTTAAAACTAAATCAAATAGATCAAATTTAATTTTTAAAGTATTATCATTCCTAAATAATTTAAAATTAAAATTTTCATATTCTTTTATTAGATTCTGATAATAATTAAAACTGGATCTTTTTTAACTTACTCATTTTCAACTGGTCAATTCATGTCTTTAGTATTTTTATGTTAAACATGTTAATTTAAATTGACTTATTATTAATCAAGTAATAAGTTGTCATAATAATCATATAACATATTAATAAGAAACTTAAAAATGCTCATTCAAGCGCGTTTGACACGATACTCTTGGCAGCTAATTCAACTGAGGTAATAGCGAAAAAGAGCAGCAGCACTTTTTTATAATAAGAAAAGTCAACAAAAATGTATGGAAATATCTAACTTATGCAAATTTAAAATTATGTAATGTTAAAAACATTTTAAAACATAGTTTTACTTTCACTTAAAAATTGCATTGTAGCAACATCTCCTTAAGATTTGATCTATAGCACTTATTTCCGTTTGATAAAGCTTAATACAAGAGTCGAGATGTTTTTTAATTTTCCAAAATTTACCAAGACCCCTATTCCTTCTCCTATTAATTAATTTTTACTTGATATCAACGAAAAATTAAAACTAAAAAAAAAATAGTGCTTTTAAAATTTTGTGTTTTGTTTTTTATTTATCTTTTATTTATTAACAAATGTGAAATAGTAGTATTAATAACTTTGACCTATTTTATTTATTTATTTTGGTAAAGGAATCTTTTCAATATCCATATTATTATGATCATTTCATTGAACATTACCAGTAACAGGACAAACTGAAAACTCATTTGATTGTATTGTCATTAAAGCCAAAATCTCTGATAGATGGATCATCTTTTCTGTGACCAATTACATGTTGACTTCCAAAGTAGCTTTTTAGTTCATCTTGGCAGAATCTTTCAGAGAAAATAAATTTAAACTATTTTTAAGTAAGAATTTGACAACTTCTTAAAATGAATGCACTGTAACAACCCTCATAAGTTTGTGGAGAAATAAACATTTTTGTTTTTGAGCTCTTGTAAAAACCTTCTTGCTGATCTATAGATTCCATCCACAATTTAAAATAAAGAAGGAAGTTATCTAACCAAGCAAGTCTTGAATTGCCTACTGATTTATAACTTTAAAAATAGCTTTCTCTTTGTTATTAATTCAACACAGTTTTTCATATTTAAGTAATCAAAAAATATATCCATCATTAAACAAAATTCTGCAGTTCTAGCTGTTTCTGATGCTCCAAACTGCTTTAAAACATTCAATACTAAGGATGCAAAACATATTCTTATAATAGAATATGATATAAAGTTTATATGATCACTTTTTAGTTGAAAAACAAATTTTAAACTTCTCTCTAAATAGGAATTATAAAATTTTGAAATACGATTCCAAAGAAGAAAAAGTCCAATATTCCACATGTAGCGCAATTTACAAGAAGTTTTGATTAGATGAGGTACATCTGTAAATAAATAAATGAATCTATTATCATTACTAAACAAGTTTTTTGTGTGATATATAAGTCTTTTCCTGAGTCACCATCTTATGCATTCTAAAGGATTTTCTATTTGGAGATGTACCATTTGTAGTTGCAGCAATGACTTTTAAGTTTATACTTTCCAAATAATGTACTGTTTTCCAAAATATTGACATAAGTTGTGATGATGTCAACCCAGCTGTGACAAATGTAGCTAGAATATAGAAAAGTGGATTTGCTAGACATACAATACTATCTCACTCATAAGATGCTATCTTTCTCACATTTTTTAGTGTTGCATAGTTGGTTTAAACATCTCTTAAATCTACTCCAAGTAACTCACTCAAGTATTTATCCCAAACTCTAATTAATCTAATTTATATTTTACTAAACTATCCCAAACTTTCATTTTATCAAACAGAATAGTAACAAATTGTTCAGAGCTCGAAAAGTCAGCAGTTTTATATATCATTTATGATTATGATAAATGATTAAAATCATTTATGACTTGAGGATTTAAACCTCTTGAAGAACGTATATAATTTTTGTAGGCTCTCAAGGTTTGTAAACTCGGAAGAACTGAAAATCTTGAACCAGTTTTTCTACCATTCTCTTATCTATTTATAATAATTATTCCTATAATACTAATACAAAACATAATTTTAAAGAAATAGATCTTTTTATCTTATAAAAAACTACTATTATCGATAATCCAATAGCTGATTCAATAGCAGCAATAGTTATTATATATTTTGCTATTATTTGTCCCTCTAAAGAAAAATTAGTCATAAAATTTACTGAAATTGATCATAATAAAATTTCTATACTAAAATTAATATTATATTACTTCTATTTATAATTATTCCTATAATACTAATACAAAACATAATTATCACTAATAAATTAAAACCAAATAACATTACTCTCATTCTAACCCACCTCTTAGTCATTCATAAATTCCTATCATAAAATACTACGACTAATACAAAAAACGCAAATCAGAATAAAGAATCTGATTAAAATTTAATCTTTATGGTGATAAAGATTGAGCTGCTGTATTAAGACAAAAATTTATTATCATCGGTAATTAAGACTACAGGGAACTAGATGCTTTAATTTATTTTTGCTGCTTATTCTAAAATAGCTTTATGAAGTCTGGAATATTTTTTAAATTCAAATCAGAACACAGTTTATAGATCTTGGTCGAATTCAAAGTTAACCTTTTCACTTTCCATTTTTTAAAACTGCTTTCATATATTCTATGCAATTTTCCAGCTGTTTGTATTTTAAACGCTGTTTAAACTTAAATTAATTTGTTCTGTAGAAGTAAATCTAAAAGAAGCATTCAACAGATTTGAAGTTTTATTGTTTACTTTATAAGTGATTTTAAGATGAAAGGAATGACATTAAGAACAACAGCTCTGGTATTTTAATAAAATACTACAACTAAGTGAACAATAAAACTGAATTAAATTAGGTTTATAAGAAAGTAGCCTAAAAGTTAAGCAAATAAATTTTTTAGGTATAACATATTTTTTAAAGTTAATAATCTGTTTGATTAAGTCTAAATTTTTTACTACAATACCTTGACAAAGAACAAGACGAGTTTCAATATGAATAATAAATTTTGATAAAGAAACATTAAAAAAAATCCTTTATATTAAAGGTACAAATAAAGGTCTTTTGTAACATTCAACCAAAAATTTGTATACTTTAATCTAGAAACTCATCAACATAAATTTCATACTTAGGTAAAACATGTTCTGTCAAATTAAAAAGTAATTATTGCTAATTTATCATCCAAAGATATTTTCTAACAATTACCAAGAGAGATATATAATAAACTTAGTAAAATCATTTACTACTAACAATTACTAAAAGAGAGATATCAAAGACACAACCTTTGTGTCTTCTTAAAGCTGAACAACCAAATATTGCACAACTTTTACCAGGCTACCAAGAAAAAGTTTATTAAAATTTTAATGAAAACACAAAAACAACTTAATAGATTAACAGGCAAAGGCTAACAATAACCTTTCTGTGTAGGTTCAGAAACAAGATAAAACATTATGAAAGAGTTAATACAATGCGCTATTGTTCGCTTCCAAACTATATCTTTCTATGATCTCAATCATAGATTAAAATGTGTAAAAGAAAATTAAAAAGCATTTCTTTTTTCCCTTTTAAAAAGTTAGTGTTTGTTTAAGAGAATTGTTTTTATAAATAAATGTAATTTTTTTTATTTTTTATCAATTCTACACTGTGTAAAGTTCTTTTGACGTAATTTATAAACATAAATTATGTTTACAATTATTTTACTGGTCACTGATAAAATCTAAAATTTTTTATAATTTTTATTAAAAATGTTACTTTAAATACATAAAAAAATAAAAAAAAAATTTATTTGATAAAGAAACAAAAAGTTATTTTACACAAAAAAGCAAGTTCTTTTTATTTGTTAATATTCGATTGTGGAGTGTTTGGTTTTAAAAATTTTTTATTTGTTAATATTCGATTGTGGAGTATTTAATTTTGAAAAATTTTTATTTGTTAATTTTCGATTGTTTGTTTTGATTGGAGTGCTTAGTTTTTTTTTAAAACTAACTGACTTTAAATATATCAAAAATAAAATCTAAAAAAAAATCATCAATTTTTTTTTTTTTTTTAAACATCTTTGCTTCTAACAAGGCTGCAAGCAACCACAAATTAGTGTTGGAAGTTACTGAAAGAGAAAAGATGAAGATTGTAGAGCAAGATAACGATTGACAGACGACTTACAAGATTGCAAATTATATAAATCAGGAAAGCAAGATGAAGGAAGCGAATTCCAAAGAACTGATGTTCGAGGAAAAAAACTAGACGAATAAGAGTTTTTGGAGCACTTAGGAACAGTAACAGAAAAAGGATGAGACTTAATTGAATGACGAGTAACATGAGAATGAATTTTAGTAGATGGCACAAGAGACGCTAGCTCTTTAGAGCAGTGCCCATTATAGTATTTGTAGAAAAGAGAAAGAGAAGCAACATTACGACAGTGTGACAGAGGTTGAAGGTTGGCTGCAAGAGCAGGTCCAACTATGTTTACAATGCGTTTTTGCACCTTGTCTAAAAGAGAAAGGGCATCATTAGAAGATCCACTCCAAATATGGCAACAGTATTCCATACAAGGCCGGATTTGAGATTTATAGAGATAGAGAATAGAATCCAGAGTAAGAAAATGACGAGCTCGATAAAGAGAAGCAACTTTAGCAGATGCTAATTTTGCAACGGGTTTGATATAAGGTTTCCAAGAAAGATCAGAAATAAGAGTTAATCCTAGAAGATGAAGGGTAGGAGACTTATCGAGTACATTACCGATCATAAATATAAAAAGGTCTATATTATTGCGATAACGATTGGCTGAAAAAAATTGAGTTTTATCTGAATTAAAGTTCACCAGCGACTGTAAGCCCCATGCTGTACCAGAAGTGAGATCCTTTTCAAGCTCAGATGCCCCCTGCAAGCAATCAGAGGGAGTTGGCTTCTTATCGTGACAAGAATAAATGGTAGTATTATCAGCGAACAATGCCACCTTAGATGTGAGAATATCTGGAAGATCATTAATGTAAATTAAAAAGAGTATAGGGCCAAGGATTGAACCTTGAGGAACCCCTAAGGTTACAGAATAAGAAGAAGAGTGCTGTCCATCAAGGACAATTTTTGTACTACCATTGGAAAGGAAGGATTAAATAATCTTAAAGATGTTTCTAGATACACCGTAAGAAGAAAGCTTATGGAGAAGACCAGCATGCCAAACTTCATCAAACGCTTTAGAAATGTCAAGAGCGATGGCCTTAACCTCTCCACCTTTATCTAATGCGCAATAAAACGTATCGGTTATTACTGATCGCAAATCAGCCGTAGAACGAGAGGATTGAAATCCATATTGATGATCAGAAAGTAGGTTATGAGATTCCAGATGAGAGATTAAGTGTTTGTTAATTAAAGATTCAAAAGCCTTGCTTATGATAGGAAAAAGACTAATGGGACGGTAGTTAGACGAATCAGATGGCTCTCCAGAATTTTTAAAAATAGCGATAACAGATGCTGTTTTCCAGCAGGGTGTAAAACAAGACTCTGATAAGCACTTGTTAAATAGTTTTGAAAGGATAGATGACAGCTCCGGAGAACACTTCTGCAAGACTAAAATGGGTATGTTGTCCAGGCCGCAAGCTATAGAAATCACTTTAGATACAGAAGCTGGAGTGATACGGATGTCAAGCAGTAAATCAATCTGTTTGACGGCTATATCAGGTAGAATGCAACTAGTGGAATCAAGAGATGATATTGATTAAAGTTCTTGGCAATTAATTCAGCTTTGTCTTTAGATGAGGTGACAAAGTCTGAACCATACAAAAGAGGTGGAATTACAGACTTGCCCTTATTATTGATACTATTAAAGATTTTCCAGATGTCACGAGAGCCTAATTTTTGTGATGAAATACGAGATTTCATGATCTGAGAATAGTGGGCTTTGGCGTTAGACAAAACCTTTTTACTATGGTTCCTAGCAGTAATAAAAAGACATCTGTTTTCTGGAGAATTGTTTTGCTGATAGATATGGAAGTAATGGTTTCGATTGGCAATTGAAGCAGCACAATGTGAGGAAAACCATGGAGAAGAGTGAGGCTTGACCTGGAATCGTCGAGAGGAAATAAAGGATTCAATGCCAGCCTGAACCCACAAAGTTATGTAAGAAGCACATTTGACAACAGGAAGACAAAAGATTTCTACCCAGGGACCATCACGAAGAAAATCACGGAAAGAGTTTCAGTCAGCTTTAAGGCAGTTGTAAGATGTACAATGATAGGGGGATTTTGATGGTAAAGAAGAATGAGATAATAGTTTAAGAGAGACCAAACCATGATCAGAAGCACCTAAGGGTGAGTGTGGAGAAACTGAGCACTGACTAGGATTAGAAACAAGACATAAGTCGAGTAGAGAAGGTAAATGATTCGGGTTGTCTGAAAAGCGAGTTGGAAAGTTGACTATTTGAGTTAGGGATTGAAAAAGGCAAAAGTTGTGGGCCTTGATGCCTGCGGAGTCACTGACACTAGAGCCAAGCCATTCAGTGTGATGAACATTAAAGTTACAGACAACAACAATATTGGCTGATGGATAAAGAATGAGGGCTTGGTCAATATAATCAGAAATAACATCAAGAAGAATGCAGTCTTGAGATGAAGGATCAATTGATCTTGAGATGAAGACCAATTGATTGTAATAAATTGAATTAATTGTAATAAATAAAAAATCATCAATTGATTGTAATTGATTGTAGAGAAAACATATTGAAAATAATCAATTTCATTAAAATATTGATTGGATTAATAATCTTTTATTAAATTGGTTTTGTAAATCTTTTATACAAATTAGTGCACGAAAAACTTATACAAATTAGTGCACGAAAAACTAGAAAAGAAAATAAATTGTCCTAAAATAGAATGGCTTTGTTAAATAACCTATATAAAATAAGGAAAATACCATACTCTTAAAAATATAAATATGTATCTATATTCTCTAACTAGTTTTATATTAAAAATAGCCAGCAATGTCAGCCATTTTGATAAAATCATCATATTAACTTAAACAACTTTCAGCTAAGTTTATTCAGAAATTAAGATAATAATTATTAACTATATTTCAACCTAATACAATGTACACCCTAATACAATGTATGCTGTAATACGATGTACACCCTAATAAACATATTTTCATATTAACAAAATGACAAACACAAAAAAAGCTATACAAACATAAATAATTATTAACAAATATTTTCTTGATATTAAAACTCTAATAAAAAAAAATAAAAAAAAAAAAAAAAAAATCATTGTAAATAAAAAATGAATTATTCATTACAGTCAATATTTTCTAAAAACTCTTAGTTAATATATTTTTTTAAACTTAACTTGATAACAATTGAAACTTATTTATAAAACAAATATGTCCGTTAAATATTTAACTCTACCAAATGTCTTTTGTGTATAAGAGCATTCTAAAAGTGCGTGTAGATGACTTACAAGGTCATCCACACACAAAATTAAAAATTATCTAGAAAACATAATTTCAAAGGAACTAACCATGTTTTGATTTTTTTTTTTTTAAAAAAAAAAAAACAATATCAGGTCTCTAATTAATATTTTTTGCAAAACAAACTAAATATTTGCCTATATGAAAAACTTATGAGTTTTGATTTTGATTTTTGAAAACTTATGATATTGGAGACTGCAAACCATGAAACTTTCATCTGAAAAGATTATCAACAGATAAATCAAACTCCTGTTATTCACTGTTCATAATGTAAAAATAAAAATCAAGGAAAATATTAAATTAATTGAATGAGTGATTGATTGAATTCAATCAATCATTACTTAGTTATTATATTATAACGTTTAATAATGTTTAATAATAATAATTTTTAATAATTAATTTAATAATTTAACGTTTAATAATAAATAATTTTTTTTTTATTTAAATTTAATTAAATTTTTAAATGATTTATTAAAAGAGATTTCTATTTTAAGTAAACATGTACTTTAAGTTTTAAAAAAACATTTTGAAAAATTAGAATAACAAAATGCTTTTTCTTTTACAACAGATTTTGTTGTACTAATGACAATTTTTATTTTATTCTGCATAAACACAATTGAAGAGCATTTTTCTAAATGGCGCTAAGTCCATTTTTTTCAAAAATTGCGTTTTTCAACATTTAAATTTTTTATTGAAAAACGTATCAATCTAACAATCAATAAAAAAGTTGTTCATCATTTTTATTTAGGATTATAAAATTATTGATTTTCAAAAAATTTTCGCCAGATAATTTTTTTTGTTTTTCTCAAACAATAAAAATGTGAGTTTAACCTTTTGGAAAACGCTCTTCATTTATGAATTGATTATTGATTTATAAAAACTAATAGTTTGTTAAAAATGTAAAAAATTGCAAACAAAAAGTAAAGCAGTATTAGACTATAGATAATCATAGCAGATAACTTAATGTTTTAGTCATCCAAAGCAACTAAGCATAAACTTAACATAATACTACCGCCTGTTGAAAGCAAACTTTTAACATAAAACAAAATTAAAAAATCATTTTATTATTTAACAAAGTTGATTACAAATAATTGAAAAAACTTAGTTCATATTAGCAAATGTACAATATAACATAAGAATGTAAGCCAAAAAAATATTGAACAGGTAAAAACAAGCCAATAGAAGATTAGAAACAAGCTATACTGAGATAAGTTTGGAGGAAAATCATATAAAGTGATATACTACTTAATTATTTTAAGCTATAACTTTTTTTAAATCAAAATTCTTTCTTATTAGCGGTGGATTTTATTGGTTGCTATCAGAAAAAAAAATTATACAATCTTCAAAAATGAAAAAAGCTAAAAAGCAATTTAAATCTTGGACTATTACAACTGTAGATGCAACACTAATTCTTGCCATCAGTATTTTATTGATTTATTAATGAATAGCAGGCTAATTGCCATCAATCTAATTTAGGAGATATTTAACAAAAATAAATTTAAGGGAGAATAAAAAAATAAATTAAAAAGATAATAACAAAAATAAATCAAATTCAAACATGATGTAAAAGAAATACTAAAATAAAAATACTTGTATTTATAAAATTATATTAAAAAAATAACACTCAAAATAAGACACTCAATAAAACATGTAAATGAGAATCACACATAAATATTATGGAAAGATTATTAAATATGTGTAAATTAAACTCACAAATGAGAGGTTGTCATGGTTTTAGCTTTTCTATCATTTGTATATTTGGCTGTAGTTTCCACTAAAGACTGTAGAAAAATTTCTAGAGATCGTGCTTTGAATCCAGGTTAAAGAAACATTTACAAATACCAAAACCATTTGATCAATAGTTTTTTTTAATTAAAAATGTATTTTAAAACCAAAAATTATCAAATTAATACTAAATAATTTTATAAGTGAGAACCATTGTAAGTAAAACAAAAAAGATACAAATAATAACTGGAACAGCCGCTGCAACTTTTCCTATTTCTTCATCTGTTTGCATAATCTTCTTGATTCGTGCCTAAAATCAGTTCATTTTTTATTTAATTTTTTTAATGGTACACATATATGCCAATTTGCTTAACTTATTTTTCTGTGCTATAGCCTTGTTCATCAAAGTTCATCATTATATGGTTGTACTATCATTTTATTTAAACAAAAAAAGAGTAAAGCTTTGGGAGATAAAGAAAAACACAATATTAGGAAAAAAAGAAAGATTTAAAGTACATAGAATCCTTTTCTTTTTTGGTAATGTAAAACTAAATAAACAAAATATGCTGTTCTTTCTATATATTTATGCAATTATGAAGGCTCACAATGTACAGTAATACACTATGATAATATTTTTAACAACATACAACTTGTAAAAGAGTTGATGTTGTTAAAAATGGGTTGATATTTGACTGGGGCCGGGCCAAGTTTGGTAATATATAACCGGGGCCGGGTTTGATAAAATATAAGCGGGGCCAGGTTTGTGATCAGGGCTGCATAAACATTTATACATTGTAAGTACATTTTTTTATCAGTTTTTTATAATCATTATCAGCAGCAACAGCAGGCTTTAGCCTTCCTTTTTTATGCCATTTCTTTAATCACGGTCAATGCTCAAACGAGCTATTATCTCTATTACAATAAACCAAAACTTATTCTTGTTTGGCTTCTTGTTCAATAAGTTGCATCCTTTTACTGTATCTGTCCCTATTTATTAAATAGTAGAAAATCACTTAACAAAAATTTTTGTCATTTAACACTGTGTTTCATCAATAAAGACTCATAAAAAAAAAAAAAAAAAATATTGTGTTCTTTTTGTTTATGCACGAGTAAAGTGATTTATTATCGTTCGTATTTATCCGGAAAACACAGATTTAAAATATAACAATGACTTTTTGACTTACAAATTCCGACAAAAAATTTTCTTGTGCTATCTTGAATTTATAACATTATCAACATAATGAATTTGTGTTAGGGTTAGGGTCAGCATATAATATGATAAATTCATAACATAATTCATTTCTTTATTGGTAAAAATCAAGTGATCGATATTATTTCGTTATACTAATAAGTGTTATATTATTGTTTTTAATAATCTTAATACAATATTGTATTGTGAAATAAAGGTATAAATGAATAAAGAGTCACCACCACCACGTGTCTAGTTAAAGTTGGAAATTGTTATGGTATCATTTTAGCAGGCCTTGTTTTAAATAAAAAAATGGTGTAGCACATTAGTTTGTAATTAATAAACAAAAAATATAACTTATAGCAAAGAAAAAAAAGTCAATTTAATTACTTTACCAGCACTTATTTTTGTGACATAGATTTAAGCATTCAAGTATCATTTATTAAATGTAAAAGCCCCGTTGTGCTACTACTTGTCTAAAGGCAAAAAAGTTAAACGTATGCTTTATGAATATTTTTAATGAAGCGTTATAAGTTATAACATGTTTTTTAATTTTGTTTTAATTTAAATCTTTTTTATTCAAAATTCTTTTTAAATTATAAGGAAATTTCCACTTTTTGGATATTGTACAATCTGTTAGTTTTATATAAAGCTGATGTAACTATTATAAAATATTATTTTTCTGAATATTATTTTTGCAAAATAAGACTTAAAAATATAAACGAAGACATTTCAAGAGTTATATTACTTCAAGAGTAAATTCAAGCAAAAAAAAAAAAATTAATAATAGAGTTACATCCATAAAAGAAAAATGATAAAAAGATAAAAAAAAACTTTTTATCAGATGTCATTCAAAGTTTGTAATAATGTTTTTTCATTTTTTTGATAAACTCAATCATTATAACGAAACAAAAAAACAAAAAACATTAAAATATCTTAAGTGGCATCAATATAAAAAAATTTATTTTTTAGCTAATAATATTTTTTAGCTAATAGTATTTTCTTTTGGTTTTTACTTTTTTTTCAAAAAATTTAGTATTTATTTTTGTTATTGTTTGTTATTAGAAATTGTCTAAATAAATATTCTTGCTATTGCAAGATGATAAAAAAAAATTTTAATGTGTCTTTTATGACTTCTTATTTTAAGTGTTGTATAATATCTTTTTTTTCTTTCTTTTTCTGAACATTTTTGATGGAAAAGTTAGAATAATAAAAATAAAATTTTCTGTGTTTTTTCTTAACTTATTACCATTATTATTAACAATTGTAAATAGCATACTTAATTGTAAATAGCATGCATAATGTAAAATTTGCAAATAGCATACATAAAATGTAATTTTTATGCAATTTTTTTTTTTACGTAATGTCATTCAAACTTCATAAGTGGTTTTTATAACATTATTTACTTTTTTTATCTTACCGCTTAAAAATTATCTTTAGACTTGTTTAAATATTAAAAAAATGATAAAAAATGGCTTGAACAAAATAGCTTACTGCGTACGTAAATGACACACCAGTTTATGCTTTAAAACAAGGCCTGCATTATTTGCAGTGATTCAATTTTCTTAATTAAACACCAGTTTAGTATCTTAATTACTATTTCGCTAATGCTTTAATGTTCATAGCAAACAGAGATTGCTCTTAAGTAATCAATCTATAAAAAAAAAGTATTTTTTTCTTCAAAAGTTCAGGACTTGAATGAGTAGAAATAACAAATAAAAAATAGCAAACCAAATTTTATTATGAAAAACTATTGCATAATATAAATTTAATTAACAATATATGTCGATGCATAAAGATTCAACTTCTAAAAAATACTAAACAACTATTGATTACAAAAACTATTGGTTTGATCATTATTAATCAAATAAATCAGATTTAATAATAATAAAATAGTTTATAACAATTACTATGACTTATATTTATAATCTAATAGATTTTTTATATTGATGTTATTGCTCAAATAAAATACCAACAGGGCTCAATTTCACGGTCAGACATCGGATATTGTCTGGCTAAAACCTCAAATTGTCCGATCAATTTACAAAGTAATTGGACATTTTGACCGAAGAGAATTAAATTCTACAAAATAAATACTTCAGTATATATATATATATAAATTAAATTAAAAGTAAAGTAAATTAAAAATAAATGAAAAGCTTTAAAACTTAACTCAAAAAACTCTAAGTTAAAATTACTTTTTGTTACATTTTTAATTGTGTTTGAAATAAATTACTTAAAAACTTAACTTTTGAAATGTTTTATTAAAGTTACGCAAATGCTTTTACAAATTACTCCAATTGATTGTTTAATAAATAAAAAATTTTTATTTAAATTATTGAAAAGTGAAACTAAATTATTGAAAAGAAAAAAATATAATATTTTTAAGTTATTTAAACATTTTTTTCAAAAAAATACAGAAAAAAAAAAAAATTGTTTAAAAAAACAATGTTGTCTTTTTAAAATTGTAATTTTTAACCATTTCATTCTTTGATCAAAACTACTTGTTTATTCAACTAATAATTGAGTCCTAATTTTTATTGATATACAAAAATACATTCTTTATACTTAAACAGGGTTCCCACTATTAAAACTAAGGCTAAAATGAAGGATTTTAAGATTTAAGGAGATATTTTCCTAATATTTAAGGAGATTTGGTCGCGAACGACATTTTTTTAAAAGAAAAAGTAAGGATAATTAAGGAGAAAACGATTACATTAAAAACATAATCTTATTTTTTTAAATAAATTTTGAATATAACAGAGAAATTATTATTACTTTATATATATATGTATATAAATTTTAACATATATATAATAACAAAAATAGGTTTGAAAACTATCAAAAATCTATATATTATCATCTTTATTAACAAGTATAATCCATTCACTTGAAAAAGCTTTTCTAGATGAATAAAAAAAAATAAGGAGAAATTAAGGAGAGCAGTCAAATTTTAACTTTTTTAAAGGTTATTTATGGACATTTATGGAGGCTTTTATTTTTTAAGGATATTTAAGGTTTTTAAGGAGGTGTGGGAACCCTGTTAAAGCAATGAATTTTTTTGAATAATATATTTTACTAGAAAAGGTCTCTGGTAATATTTTATTAAATCTCTATGTATGTATGTATGTATGTATGTATGTATGTATGTATGTATGTATGTATGTATGTATGTATGTATGTATGTATGTATGTATGTATGTATGTATGTATGTATGTATGTATATATGTATGTATGTATGTATGTATATATGTATGTATGTATGTATGTATGTATGTATGTATGTATGTATGTATGTATGTATGTATGTATGTATGTATGTATGTATGTATGTATGTATGTATGTATGTATGTATGTAAGAGGCTTGGACATGAATGGCGTGCGATCGAGCGCTATTGCTGACCACGTAATTGATTTCATTTTTTGACAACTTGACATTTAAAAATCTAGTTTAAATGATTTAAAAAAATGATTTAAAAAAATGTAAACTAGGTTTAAATGATTTTTAACATTTAAACATTTAAAAATGTTTAAATGATTTTTAAACATTTTAGAAATGAGCTGAAAAAAGAAATGCTAGCTAAACTTAATCTAGGAAGAAAATTTAAAAAAATTAATAATGAAAATATATAAGCACTAAGATAAGACTCAAACTTGAAGCGAAAAATACTTTTTATTACGTTTTTAATTGCGTTTAAAATAAATTACTTGAAAATTTGTCTTTTGAAACGTTTTATTAAAATTTACAAATTACTTCTACTGATTGTTTGATGAATTAATAAATTTTATCTAAATTACTAAAAAGTGTTATATATATTTTTAAATTGAATAAACATTTATTTTTTCTGAGAAGTTGTAAAAAAAAAAAAATGTTTAAAAAAATACTGTCACCTATTCAATATAGTAATTTTTAATCATTTTATGCTCTGATTAGTTAGTCGAGTTAAAAAAAAATGTTTAAACAACTTTTTGTAAAAACAGAAACAAAAAAAAATTAAAAAAAAAATAATAATAAAATAAAGCAATTAACTTATTCCATTGCAACGGAAGATTTAATTCAACTTATTCATAATTCAAAGTAACTTAAATAATTATCTTTCAAAAGATTTTTAGAAAAATATGAAAAAATAGTTTCAAACAAATTATTATATTTAAATTTATATAACACATAAATTTATATATAATAAAAACAAATTTAAATATATTAAAAACAAATATAACATTTGTTAATTTACACAAAATAGGTTAATTTTAAACAATCACTATAATAATTTAAGGGGTAAACAGATTCTATCTGTTGACCAGCCTCGCACCCCTTCCTCATCTATTAGGCTGGCGCAGATGTATTCTTAATACATTGTTTCCAGTTTAGGATGTTGAACGCTGGATCTTCTTGACTCAATGCGTGGGTATTGCTTGTGTCTCTATTTTTATGACTGGGCAACTCATTCTATTATCTCCTAATGAGGGTACAGCTCTAAAACTCAGTTATATGGTTCTGAGGCCGGCTGGTAGTCAGGTTTCCCGAACTCTGTGGTAGCTCTCAGAGAGGCTGATTCCATCAACAGCCGAAAAATATCAGAGTACTAACAGTGCCATGTTGCGCATGGATGGTGTCCCTGTTTGTACTTTTGGTGTGCATTGCAGAGGCCACATTTGGAGCCCTTTGTTACGGCTTAGGGTTTATTAAGAGTAATGAGGCTATTGCTTAGTTGTTAAATAGTGTACTGAGTACTATCTATACTTGAGTCAAGTTCTTTATAAATTTAAAATGACTAAAGTACCTAAAACTAAAAAACACAAAAAACCATTGTCATCACCAAGTTCTCTAAACCTATCATTTACTAATATTCGTGGTCTTCGAAGTAACTTTTCTTCTGTTGAGTCTTATCTCTTGCAAAGTTCACCAGACCTACTTGCTCTTTGTGAGACTAATTTAAGTTTGGCTGTCCCATCTTGTGATCTTAGTGTTGATGGTTATCTTCCTTTAATTCGTAAAGACTCCAATAATCACATGCTTGGCCTGGGCATCTACATTCGTAAGAACTCACCCATTTGTCGTGAAACTAGGTTTGAATCTACAGACTATTCATTTATGTGCTTTCGTTTAGCACAACTTCACACTATCGCCTTTCTCTTTGTTCTATATCGCTCTCCTTCATCCCAAGATTGCACTATTCTTGATGTTATTTCTGATCAAATTGACCAAGCCCTCTCTCTTTATCCATCGGCCAATATCGTCGTTGTTGGTGACTTTAATGCCCATCACACCAATTGGCTTGGCTCTAGTGTCAGTGACTCTGCTGGCGTTAAGGCCCTCAACTTTTGCCTTTCTCAATCTCTAACTCAAATAGTCAACTTTCCAACTCGTTTTCCAGACAACCCTAATCATTTACCTTCTCTACTTGACTTATGTCTTGTTTTGGATCCTAGTCAGTACTCAATTTCTCCACATTCACCCTTAGGTACTTCTGATCACGGTTTGATCTCTCTAAAACTATTATCAAATTCTTCTACTTCATCAGAATCCCCCTATCATTGTACCACATACAACTACCTTAAAGCTGACTGGGACTCTTTCCGTGATTATCTTCGTGATGGCCCTTGGGTAGAAATCTTTCGTCTTCCTGCTGACAAATGTGCTTCTTACATAACTTCGTGGATTCAGGCTGGCATGGAATCTTTTATTCCCTCTCGACGATTCCAGGTTAAGCCTCACTCTTCTCCTTGGTTTTCCTCACATTGCGCTGCAGCAATTTCTAATCGAAACCGTTACTTCCATATCTATCAGCAAAACAATTCTCCAGAAAACAGACATCTGTTCACTATCGCCAGAAACCATTGTAAAAAGGTTTTGTCTGACGCCAAAACTCGCTATTCCCAGGTCATTAAATCTCGTATCTCATCACAAAAATTAGGCTCTCGAGACTTCTGGAGAATCTTTAACAGTATCAATAATAAGGGCAAATCTGTTATTCCTTCTCTCTTGTATGGTTCAGACTTTGTCACCTCACCTAAAGACAAAGCTGAATTGTTTGCTAAGAACTTTTCATCAATATCATCTCTTGATTCCACTAGTTGCGTTTTACCTGACATGGCCGTCAAACAGGTTGATCCCTTGCTTGACATTCGCATCACTTCAGCTTCTGTATCTAAAGTAATTTCCTGCTTAGACTCTTCAACAGCTTGTGGTCCTGACAACATTCCTGTTGTAGTCTTGCAGAGGTGTTCTCCGGAGCTTTCATCCATACTTTCTAAACTATTTAACAAGTGCTTATCAGAGTCTTGTTTTCCATCATGCTGGAAAGCAGCATCTGTTATCCCTATTTTCAAAAATTCCGGAGAGCGATCTGATTCATCTAACTACCGTCCCATTAGTCTTCTTCCTGTCATAAGCAAGGTTTTTGAATCTTTAATTAACAAACACTTAATCTCTCATCTTGAATCAAATAACTTACTTTCTGACCATCAATATGGATTTCGGTCTTCTCGTTCTACACCTGATGTGCTAACAGTAATAACCGATAGGTTTTACCGTGCATTAGATAGAGGTGGAGAGGTTAAGGCTATAGCACTTGACATTTCTAAAGCTTTTGATAAAGTTTGGCATGCTGGTCTTCTCCATAAGCTTTCTTCTTATGGTGTAGCTGGTAACGTCTTTAAGATTATTGAGTCCTTTCTTTCCAATCGTAGTATAAAAGTTGTCCTCGATGGACAACACTCTTCTTCACATCCTGTAACTTCAGGGGTTCCTCAGGGTTCAGTCCTTGGCCCTGTACTCTTTTTAATTTACATTAACGATCTTCCGGATGTTCTCACATCTAAGGTGGCATTGTTCGCTGACGACACTACCATTTACTCTTGTCATGATAAGAAGCCTTCACTCTCTGATTGCTTGGAGGGGGTATCTGAGCTTGAAAAGGATCTCACTTCTGCTACAGCATGGGGCTCACAGTGGCTGGTGAACTTTAATTCAGATAAAACTCAATTTTATTCGGCCAATCGTTATCGTAATAATTTAGATCTTCCTATATTTATGAATGGTAATGTACTAGATGAGTCATCTACCATTCATCTTCTAGGATTAACTCTTACTTCTGATCTTTCTTTTAAACCGTATATCAAATCCATTGCAAAATTAGCATCTGCTAAGGTTGCATCTCTTTATCGAGCTCGACACTTTCTTACTCCAGATTCTATTCTCTATCTCTATAAATCTCAAATCCGTCCCTGTATGGAATACTGTTGCCACATCTGGGGCGGATCTTCTAACGATGCTCTTTCTCTTTTAGACAAGGTGCAAAAACGAATTGTAAACATAGTTGGACCTGCTCTGGCAGCCAACCTTCAACCTCTGTCACATCGTCGTAATGTTGCTTCTCTTTCTTTTTTCTACAAATACTATAATGGGCACTGCTCTAAAGAGCTAGCGTCCCTTGTGCCATCTACTAAAATTCATTCTCGTGTTACTCGCCATTCAATTAAGTCTCATCCTTTTTCTGTGACTGTTCCTTAGTGCTTCAAAAACTCTTATTCTTCTAGTTTTTTTCCTCGAACATCAGTTCTTTGGAATTCGCTTCATTCATCTTGCTTTCCTGATTCATATAATTTGCAATCTTTTAAGTCATCAGTCAATCGTTATCTTGCTCTACAGATTTAGTCTTTTCTCTTCCAGTAACTTCCAACTCTTATAGTGGTTGCTTGCAGCCTTGTTGGAAGTGAAGATGTTAAAAAAAAAAAAAAAAAAAAAATTGAATTGGTGAATGTTAAAAGGGCAGATGTCCAACAATGTAAACTTTCAGGAAACTAAAAAAAAACTGCATTTTCCCTTGTAGTAAATTTTTGTTAATGGTTCAATAATTTTTAATTTTGAAGTTGAAAAACATTGTCCTCTTCAAAAAAAAAATTATTAAATCATTAACAAAAAATTTACTATGGAGGAAAATGCAGTTTTTTTTTTAGTTTCACAAAAGTTTACATAGTTGGACTTCCTCCTATTTAACATTCACCAATTCAATTATACTTTTTTATTTTATTTAAAGTCTTTGCATAAAATAAAAAAAACTTCAAAAAAGATCAACGATTACAAGTTATTTATAACGTAACAATTTTTTAAATTGCTAAAACGTCAAAACCGCCGTGGTCAAATTGTAAAAAAAAAAAATTATAAGCCTGGTCAGTAAAAGCGTGCAATCACACGCCATTCCTGATTGCACGTCATTCCCAAGCCTGATGTATGTATGTATGCGCATATAAAAGCACAAAATCAAGATTTTTTTTATTTATTATGAATATTATTCCACTAGACATAAACATTACTGTTTTTATCACCATCAAAAAGTCTTTAAAATAAAATCAAAAAGTATTACTAGATACTCAACACATAGGTGTTCATTGTTAAAAGAAATAACAAATTATTTTCTAGCTGACCTAGATGGTCAGCTAGAAAATAATTTGTCATTTCTTTTAACAATGAAAACCATTTTATGAAACAATAATAGAATGCAATATTGTTACTTCTTAGTTTTACTAGAAAAATTGTTCTTAATGATTTTAAAACTACTTTTTTTTAACTAAATATTCTTCATTTATTTAAAAGTTATTTGATGTAGATCAACCATTATATTATTGTCAATAAAATTCTTTTTATTTGGGACAACTTTTGCTAGGTAGTATTTAATTCAACTAACACTTTTTGAAAAACAGTTTGTTTTAAATGAAAAATGTAGAAGGTCAGTCAAACTACTATAAAACTGGACTTAAACCACCTGAGTAGGGTTTATGTTACTATTTAAAGTTTATATATGATTACATTTAAGAAAAAGGTTACTATTTTAAAAATTGATACTACAATTTACTCTTGTCATGATAAGAAGCCAACACTCTCTGATTGCTTGGAGAGGACATTTGAGCTTGAAAAGGATCTCACTTCTGGTACAGCATGGGGCTCACAGTGCTGGTGAACTTTAGTTCAGATAAAACTCAATTTTTTTCAGCCAATAGTTATCACAATAATTAAGATCTTCCTATATTTATTAATAGTAATGTACTCAACGAGTCATTTACCTCACATTTTCTAGGATTAACTCTTACTTCTGATCTTTCTTGGAAACTGTATATCAAATCCATTGCTTAATTAGCATCTGCTAAGGGTGCATCACTTTATTGAGCTTGACACTTTCTTACTCTGGATTCTATTATCTATCTCTATAAATCTCCAATCCGGCCTTGTATGGAATATGTTGCCATATCTGGGGTGGACCTTCTAATGATCCCCTTTTTCTTTTAGACAAAAACGCATGTAAACAAAGTTAGACCTGCTCTTGCAGCAAACCTCTAACTATTATCACATCACCATGTTGCTTCTCTTTCTCTTTTCTACAAATACTATAATAGATACTGCTCTAAAAAGCTAGCGTCTCTTGTGCAATCTACTAAAATTTATTCTCATGATACTCGTCATTCAATTAAGTCTTATCCTTTTTCTGTGACTGTTTTAAAGTGCTCCAAAAACTGTTATTCTTCTAGTTTTTTTCTGTTTTACAGTATACTCTGTTTTATTCCTGAGTATACGTTTTATACTTGTCAAAGATTTCTTACTTAATTTAAACCTTATGATATAAATGTAATCTTAAAAATTATAATAAGTAATTATTTACTTGTAGGTAGATGATAAGTAGATAGACCTTGGCCATTTGTTTAGCAACTGAATCTACTACCAAAGGTTTTTATACTTTAACCTTTTTAACAAGTCAACCATTACAAATGAGGTTTAGGAATTATTTTTTTTTATTTTAACTTTAAAAAAAATTACATTCACATAGTAGTTATAACTTTTTAGACAAAAAATTTCTTTCGCCATAGTTGATTTTTATTTTTAAAATAACAAAACAAAATAACACTTTAAATTAAAATTATTTAGAATTTTCATAATGCAGAATTTAATTTAAAAAAATTGCATGACATTTTAAAAACCTTGTGAACAAATAAACAATGATATACTTCTTTTCTTATAATTGACAGTTTTCTAAACATTTTTTAATGTTATTATCAACTCTAAATATATAAATTTAGTTTTATATGGTTTTTAACAGGTACTCACACATTACATTAAAAACAAGCTTTAAACAATTATACAAATGAATGCATTTTTTTAAATTTGATTTATTCAAAGCAACTTAATTAAACTCGTATTTTTTTTTATTGACATAAGAAAATGATTCAAAAAAATTGGTTTAGACTTGTGTAAATTTTTTTAAGTTAGGTTTTATTCAAATGACTGTCCCTAATATCTAAAAGAATTATATCAAAATCAACTACTTTTCAAAGCTTTAAGAAGTTTTAAGTTTAAAAATATTGAAGTTAAACATCATAGTAAACTGGGTAATCTAGATATAATGTTACATAAGATAAAAACTTACTGGAGGAAAACGTGCTTCGTACTTCCTTTTCTTTGAAGGCATTTATAATAGAGGAAGCCTCAAAAACAGACAAAAAAAACATGAGAAATGATAGAACAATGGGCTTTTTTTTACCCCGTAGAACACGATTTCTATTTACTTGGACAAGTGCATTTTCTTGTCCAAGACAAATTTACAAATACAAGCAAAAAATCTAATTTTGAGCGTTGCTGTTCCCGAGTTGGCGCAGTGTAAAAAAAAATGACATATGGAACAATCGATTTAATTTCAATTTGCATTTAATTTTTGGAAGTTATGTTTTTAAGCGTACTTTTTATTGTTAACTTTTTATTGTTAAAAACTCAGTTAATAGACATAAAAATAAAGTTAGTGAATTTTTTTTCTTTTAAAATTAATAATAAATTCATGTTTTTTATAATTAAGCAATATATAATTTACTCGTATTTGTTTAATTTCACTTTTAGTTTTTTCTTATTTCACCTCTTCCCAAATTACCGTAATTTTTAGCGGAAGAAAAAAGCTTTTTTTTTTTAAAACGAACTTTTTTAAAAATATTTTTTTTTAAATACTTTAACAATATCAAATAAATATATGTATATAAATGTTTACCTAAACTTTCTGACTCGGAGAAGCCCTTCAGTGGATTGAAAGCTCGCACTATGGGGATCACTTAGATTTAAGTATAGAAATCAGAATAAAACGTCCTGGCAAGTTATTTACATTTGAATTTTTATATTTTATTGATTGCACAAACATGCAAAATGACAGCTTGTTTTGCTTTGTTTGTTTGGGCCGGTTCAAGAATTTTTTTTGGTATTTGCCTTGACGCCCTTGATCATAAAAAATACTAAAAAAAATATTTTGAGAGTTTATATTTTTATAAAAGAGATAGAATAAGTATTGTTTACATAAATGTTTCTAAAAAAATTCAATTCAGAAAAAACCCTTTCTCCCGGGAACAAAAGCAAAAAATTTCAATGCTACACATACATTAGGAATAATGTCAATTAAATAAATTAGAAAATGTTGACAATGACACTGTTATTTTGGTGCAGCTATCGGTCGGCAACATTGGAGCTAAGATTATAATTTCACCAAACAGTTCATTCCTTTTGATGTTACTCTTACCATCAGCTGTCAAAACAAAATACAAGTTTTTACACTTTTTTTTAACTGCATCTGTTTCATACTCTTTATGTTATAGAGGAATTCGAAATGTTTGCTGTGATTTTCTATTTGTTTTAATCTTTCATTAATTCCAGTGTCTACAACTACAAAAAAGAAATTTACATTAAAAAACTCCATTGACTACTTCACATGTTCATCCTCATAGTAAAATTGCTTTTTCTTGGCCTGACCACAACTTCATCATAGAATCTTAAATTGATGTAAAGGCGTCCCGAGGAGGGGGCGTAGGAGGGTTTCAAGCCCCCCTACGAAATTTATTAGTTGGCAAATTGGACTCTGGAGTCGAAAAAATTGGATCTATAGTTGGAAGTTGGCAAATGTTTCTTTAAGATCTCTTCGTGACGGCCCTGGATCGCCGTCACGAAGAGATCTTAAAGAATCTATAATAACACTATACAGCCCATTGGGCTGTATAGTGTTATTATAGATTCTTTAAGATTCATAAAATGGGCTGTATAGTCTTATTATAGATGCCGATCCATGGCATCTATAATAACACTATACAGCCCATTTTCCAATCTCATATTCTCCAAAAAAATCTCGACACTTTCAATTAGTTTCAAAGCACACTGCAGATTTACAGTTTTCATCCGAGAGACCAAAGAGCAGAAGAATTTGAAATTACCAAAGCGGTACATTCTCCAAAAGCATCAATCATAAAATCTAACAATTGATTAGACAGCGTCATAAACTTCATCAATGTGGTATCGCAAAGAACAAATGGCGTCTATCCTTCTCTCCTAACGGGTTTTAATTGTTTACATAATTTGGTAATGTACTCGATTCATTGGTTGATCCAGAAAAAAAATTATAAATCTCCTGATAATTGCTGAAAAAGTTAACTGCTAGAGTACAGGAAAATGCTGCATCACTGACAATAAGTTTTCATGAACGGCTTTCACAAGAAAAAAAAAACGCTCGTGGCTTAAGGTCAAGGATTCTTTTTTGTACGTTTACGTTCTTTCCCTTCATGTTTGATCCATTATCATAACCTTTGCCAAATATATTTTGTAAAAATGTTCCTTTTTTTAAAAATTTATTTAACAAAAAAGCTGTCAATCCTTCCCCAGATGTATCTAAAACCTGAAAAAATTCAAGAAAAAGTCCCATCACCTTTACTTCTTCTTCTGCAACTGCATACACAAACCAAGCTACATGTATTATTTGTTCTTTACACATTACGTCAGAAGTTTAGTAAAGATTTATAGAATAATACAAAGCTTTTTGCAGTTAACACAAAATAAACTCAATAACTTTACAGGAAAAAAGGCCAATAAATTCATTTTTTACTTAAAGAATGTGCTTGATTATCTTAGGTAGTTACCCGTTGAAGGTGTTCGGAAAAAATAGGGCAAATTTTGAAATGTGTTCAACAAGTTTTAAAAAACTTTCACTGTTTTTTTTTGAAAACTGTTACATACTGTTCCACGAAAAGCTCATCCCTGAGTACCAAGGAATTGCACAATACAAAAAGAGGATTTAAAAATATTTTTTTGTTTTAAAACAAGGCTTTGTACTGTATATTTTATAAATTTTTTTTTTTTTTAAGAAAAAGCTAAACCTTAAATAAAAATGAAATTGACGTACATTTACTGGTACTTTGTTGTAAATTAAAGCACTTTTTGTACAGAAAAAGATTTAGCTTGAACTGCTTTATCAAGAAGCAGATTTAGCTTGAACTGCTTCATCAAGAAGCAGATTTAGCTTGAACTGCTTCATCAAGAAGCAGATTTAGCTTGAACTGCTTCATCAAGAAGCAGATTTAGCTTGAACTACTTCATCAAGAAGCAGATTTAGCTTGAACTGCTTCATCAAGAATGCCTTTTAAATCTTAAGAATTTTCTGACGTCTTTTGCACTTAGAGTACAATTTGTTTTATTTTTTGTTTGTTATGAATATAATTATGGTTAAAAGTGCACCCAACATCAAGAAAAGAGAATTATAAAAATAGAAAACAGTCGTTATTAAGGCTTAAATAAAGGGTAACCTATTATCTCTTTAACTTATTATTATTTTGTATTAATTATCAAAGTTGATTGTAATAAATGCACTCTTATATCACATTTTACTTGCAATTGATGCTGATTATCGTTTGGATTTCTTTCTTCCATTCTATAAGAAAATTTAATTAATGTATTTGTTTGTTTTGTTTTTTTGCGTTCTCTCTTCATATCTGGTTTACGTTTTTGTGTCAGCGTTAGGACAAAGAATTTTCTCAATTATATCAGTTTTGATAATGCTGTAAAGAGTAGCGCGATTGAGTTTGAGATTTATTAGTGGTGGTGTAGGATGAGTACTTTTTTTTCATCTAAAACCGCAACTCAGCTGCAAAGTTGTTGTCAAGATCCTCCTGACAAAATTCAATTATTTACTTAGTCCGTTCTACATATTATCTACATATTATAATATTTTATCCCACAGAATGAGCATGAGTACAAATTTCAACTCTTGCATTTTGCTAGAAATATTTTCCGTTTCTCTTATGGTGTCCCCCTTTTGATTTTAACCCTACAGACGTTTGTTTTTAAAAGTTACGTTTTAAAAAGACGTTTTAAAAGTGTCTTTTAAATGTTTTTTAAGCGTTTTTTAAACGTTCTTTACGTAACATTGTTTAGAAGACGTTTGAAAGACACTTAAAATACATTTAGAACGTAACTTTTAATAACAAATGCCCGTTGGGAATCCTCGGAAACATTCTTCAAAGCAGTGAGAATTTGTTGAGAAGACATTAAAACAGCATTAGTTGTAACAGCATGTATTTCCCATTGAGTATCTGAAAGTAATTTCAGTACTTTTTCAATACCAAAGTTATTTTTTAGAATATTCTAACGGTCTTTTGATGTAGAAAAAAAACGTAGAGAGCAATTGTATTAAGTAAAGAAAGTTAACTGCATAATGACCAATCAAATTTAAGGAGTGTGCTGCACAAGGGGTATAGATGGTAAATTTGCATTAAAACATAATCTTTTGCTGCATTCTTTTTCTGCATGCTTTGTAAGTTTCTGACATTTTAGCTGTATTACCAGATGCTTACTAAAATTAATTTTGCAGGCATCGCGCAAGAATTCAAAAATTTAAATTTTAGCCAACGTTTCCCCTTCTCCTATTTTTAAACCTTTTTTCATTCATCGGAGGAGAAAAGATTATTAGACCTCATTACTCACATAACAATTGCTTTTTTTTTAATTATATACCAGGACATATTTAACCTGTCGCTGAAATAAAACTCTTCTTCTTTTATTATATACCTCATTTTTTTATTTATTTACACTTTTGCCGATAAAAAAAAATTTACAGTCGTAACTTATAAAAAAAATAATTACATGACCGGGGCTAGAAGAAGACAAATTTAGTCTTATCATTAAGCCCCAAAAAATGCGTCATTACTAGACAAAATATAGTTTAACAATAAAATATAGTTTCAATATATATATCTCTGATTTATATTATAAAAGAAAATTTAAATATATCGCATATCGTTTAAAATTTATAGTTTTTCAAAGAATAAGATTTAACAATTGTTTTGTAAAATAAAAGAAACAAAGTTTAATAAAATATTAAAATGACAAAAATAACATTTAAGACTTGGTTTGAAAAATAAGAAGATATGATTTTATATAAAAACGTTTTATTGGAAGAGCATTTTATAGTTTAACTTATTTAATTATATTTATAATACTTTTCATTGCCAATTAAGTAAAAGCAAATAAACAGTATAAAATAAAAGTAAAAGATTAATAAATAACGCAAAAATAAAAAATAAATTTCTCAAAAAGAAGATTATCATTTAAAATGATAAAAATATATGTACAATTGTTGATTAACTATGTATTAATAATCTAAAGTAATTAATTAATTAACTATTAATTATTGATTTCTAATATAAAGAAGTTTTATTAGAAAAAATTTAATTCATTTTCAGTTAACAAAAGTAATTGCTTAAGTTTTGTTTTGAATTGGTTTAGAGAATAGTTAGTTTTCATTTCATTATTTTATATTATGTTCCACAACTTTGGTCCTCGGTTTACAATAGAGAATTTAGTAGCAGAATAATAAGTTTTGGATTGAATTTTGAAAATCTTGTAGGGTATATGTGATTTATTTTTTCAAAAATTGAATAAAATAAGATTGGTAATATATTTTTATCAAGTTTGAACATGAAAATAAGAACTTGATAGAGGTTTAGTTTATATACATTAGGATATTGAGTTCATTAAAAAGTGTTTGTGTGTGTGAAAAACGATCTACGTTTGAAATTATCCTTATAGCCTGTTTTTGTTTGCTAAGCGATTTTTTTATTTTCGTCGCGTTAGTGCTACACCAAGCAATGTTCGCATAACTTAAGTAGCAATGAGTAAAAGAAAAGTAAATGTTTTTTAAACAAGATCGATGTAATAACTGCTTTGCTTTGTACATTATACCTAAATTTTTTGATACCTCGACATACTTAACTTCTTGCAGGAATAAATATAGTGTTTTTAATTACAAAAAGATGTTGCACAAACAATGTTTAAAAAAATGCTTATTTTTTTAATAAAGCAGTCTAGATTGTATTTGATTTATAATGGCGTTGTGGGCAATGTTCAAAACTTATTGATTTGATATGTCAGAGTCAATAAATATAATGCATATAGGCGATTCATTTAAACTTATTAACTTGTACATTACTACTATAACTGAAGTATAAAAATATTTTATAAGGTGTTGATGGTATGTTTATAGATTGTGTTTTAGATAAAGTAGTGATCTCCTAGTGAGAAGTTAAATTATTTGTATCGCTGACTGTTGATGCAGAAGAAAACTGATTTTCTTTTAAATGTAATTTTAAAGTATCCTACAAATATTCCTTTTTAGTATGGAGGACTACCTTAAAAATTTGGTTGTCATTGTCAATGTCAGCAATATACAATCAAGAATTCTTTTTTTTTTCTGACAGTAGTTCTTTTAAGGTTGGTAATAAATCTGGTGCAGATGAGACTTATTTACATATTTGTTTAATTTTCATGCTATATTTTTTTATACAATATTCTCATACTATATATTGTTGGCTTAGCATAGGAACAGCCACAAATAGTCATCAAGACTAATTCAATGTAGCGTCCGTTATTGACCAACATTTTTGCGTACCGAAGTATTACTCAAGCGCTGAGTTGGTGGTGGCAGGATTTGAACTTGTATCTTTTAACAGTCCGGGTTTTAACTTTTCGTTTGACGCTCTAACCAACTGAGCTATCCAACCACGAGACCTTACATAATTTAAATTTTTCGCTGGATTGAATTAAAAACCAGTATTTAATATTTCATATATTATGATATAAAATTTTGACCTGTTTGGTGCAAAAAAAAATCCCATTTTATGCTGCCCCTTTTGGCCTGCTACCCTAAGCTTGGAATTTGTAAAAAATGTCGCTCTTGTTTGAAAAGGAAGAAAAGTGGAGAGGATATCACTCTCCCATTATTGCATAAGTTTGAGACTATAAAACTTCAATCAAAAACTAGAGACTCTCACTGTGACTGTTTGATCTGTTCAAATGGAAAACTGAGAAACAATGGTCAAATGAAATTTTTTTTTTGCACAAAATTTAGCAGCTAGAACACCATCTTCAACAATCAAAAAAGATGCTCAGATTTTTTTTTGTTATTTAGGTACTCCACGAAGACCTAACGGTTTCGTCACAGAGTACCGCGGAAGTGTATTTATCAAAGAAGTTCACGCCTCTTTCCTTACCATGACGCGAAAATATGTCCAGAGCTCTTTTCGAAACTGGATCTCCTTCTTATAAAGTAGGCGCTCTAACCACTGCGCCACGGCCGCATTTTGCTTGATTCATATAATTTGCAATCTTTTAAGTTGCCTGTCAATCGTTATCTTGCTCTATAAACTTCATTTTTTCTCTTCCAGTAACTTCCAACTCTAATAGTGGTTGCTTGTAGCCTTGTTGAAAGCAAAAATGTTAAAAAAATATATATATATTGAAAGACCTTGCAAACACATGGCTTTCAAACAATGGCATATAGAGGTTAGTAGCTACTATTAATCAGTCAACTTCACAAAAGGCTGTTGAGAAAAGTTACGCTATAAAATTTGATAAATTCAGCACGCAGCTTTGACATCATTTCAAGATTACTCTGGATATTTGAGGACTGTCATATATTGCAAGGACTTTCATGAGCTTAAAAATGAAATTGTATCCATGAGAAGTACATGAAAAATTCAAATTGTAAAAGATGGAATGACGGAGGAGGTGAGTTCCTGAAAGTTAGCCTGAAAATTATTAAATGATAAGCCTAGCTTTCTCCCAGCAAAACTCAACTGCACCAGCAAGGTTTTTAAGGACACTGGTGTCAAAAGACAACTCATTACTGCTGTCTCTAAGGAGCTGCAAAAAAATTATACCAACGTTTTGCAAGTATTTGAGTTAATTAATTTGAAAGACTAGGAATTTGTCCTGTTCTGTGATCTAAAACTTGTAAACATTATTTGTAAGCTTCAAGAACATCTCTGCATCTGTTGTAAATCTGGTTCAAAGGAACTTGTAAATAAAGTAAAATTGATGACTTTTGAATCTCTGGAAAAATAGTCTCACTTTTCAACTCAGCAGGTTTGAATATCAGAAAAGTTTGTGATTACAAAAATGTTGTTCATTTTCCAATATTTTAACCAGGGCTGTGGAGTCGGAGAATCCAAAGAATTTTTTAAAAATTTTGCTTTGGAGTGGGATAACGAAGGATACGTCACCTCTTGAAAAACTTTGCGACATTGGAAAGAGGCATAAAGTTTCTTATAAATGCTCTTCTGTGGTGCTTTATAATAAGAACGTAGAAACTTCTTAACAAAATTCAACGAATTATTGAGTTTGGAAGATTGCTTTCGTACATCAAAAAGGTAACTATATAGTTACCTCTTTGTTGCAGATTATTGAGGTAGCCAAGCATGAAATCTTATCAGGAACGCAATTTATTTATTGGAGTTGTATTTAGGTTTTTTGTATTTAGAAATGATTGTGTCTAAAAAAGATGTAATTAAGGCCCGGTTAAAATATTCATATGGATTCTTTGCAGTTACGTTTTTCGTCTTTGCCTGCCTCATTACAACTCTGAGAATTATAAAATCCACAAATAAATTATTCACCATACGCGTTTCTTGTTGGTAAATTAAATCAATTTCTTTTTTAACATTTTTCCAGAAATGGACCAATTCA
>NC_061160.1:5181987-5236987 GCF_022113875.1 Hydra vulgaris | reverse complement strand
CTTTTAACTGGATTGTCGGACGTAGATGCTTCATTTGTACCATGGTAAAGCTGGAATTTTTTAACAGTTTTAGCTACTAGCTATTTTTAATGATTGAGAACCACAACAACGTTACCAAAATAGACTAAAAGATCAAGATTTAAAATTTTGCGGCTTCTTGTATCACCATGACTAAAGAATGTGTATACAGATCTAAAACATTCCACACACAACTACGATTACTCTTCATAGTAGAGATAACGACTGTAAAATCTTCATCCTTTTTAATTGAAACACTTGGTAGAGCATACAATAAAGGCATCACTTAAGTACCGACTATTTGCAACATCAAGGTCAATCTCATTTGTTTTCTAACGGTTCACCAGGAAAAAATTAGTACAAGTTTTTTATAAACTGGGGGAGTCATAAGTTAAGCATCAGCGCCGTTGGCAGTATTTCATCACTCGAAACTGCTTCTTACACGCAATAAATAGTTGCTAAATATTTCAACACATTGCTTGATAATTTCTTTCCAGACTGGCTGCATTGTTATTCATCTCTTTTGGTGAACATCTACAGATAGAACAACAGAGACCTATGTAAGTGGCCTCAGACAAAGCTGTGTGTACTTTTTTATTAATGATTGTTGTTTCAATCACAATCAAATACAAAAAGTACTACCATATATGATGATACTTCAAAATATGCCATTGTTTTTACTACTTATAAAAAAATATTTTTTCATTACTTGTTTTAGCAAAAACTCTAGCCATTACCTTTAATTAAAAAAAAAAAATAATAAAAAAAAAAGCTTTAATAAGCTTATTTTAAGCTTGATATAATCATTTTCAACATCATTTTCAATGACTTGGAGTTCTTTTCCATTATCTAATATAACTTTTGTACTTTTTTCCTAATTTCTTCATTTAGTTGAGCATCTTCAGTAATTAATATATCTTTTTCAAACTGAAAGTGCGAGAACCGACAATACAGAGTTTTTGATGGTTTATAGTTATACTGCCAAAGGGTTGTCTTTTTTCCACCAGCAATCGTGCTCAAGTCAAGTAGTATTGTATAACAAATGTTAATAACAATAACTCTTCTTTTTATGTTGCGAATACTATCTTCAGAGATTGTTTGTATATATACGCTTTATCTAGTGAACCATCAAATCCCGCCTTGTATCTTAAAGTAGAAAAAATGGCTGTATTACTAGCAACTGTTTGAAAAACTTCATTCTGAACTTGACACAGTCTTTGTATAGTGCGGTGAAGCAAACTTAGCATTAAAATTTTAAATTGAAATCATTTATCTCTATTTCATTTTGATAACAAGATAACTACGCTGCCTTTATAATGTGGTATGAAGGATAAGTTTACAGTTTTTTCTCCTAGCTTTGTTTCGATCAAGCTGGATATTTCCATACTTGGTAATATCTAAAAGTAAAGCTAGAGCCTCATTGCCAGATAGTTAATGGGATACTTTGTCACTATTGCCAAAAATATTCTTTACAGCATGGACCTCACCAAATTATTTTTCATGCGTAACCTTTAATGCAAATGGTAGTTCATTAAATAAATGTTTTTTACAAGGGCGCAAACAGGATAATTTTTAATGTTTCAGATATGACACTTTCACGTATTGTGCTAACTCCAAACTTAAGTATGTTCATGCCTATGTCAAATGAGGAGGCTTTGCAATAAATTGCCATAATGAAGTCCCGGAAACAAAAATACCCAAAAATTTGGACCCCTGTCTAAACGTGAGGGCAGTTATGTCGTAAAATTTTCAACTTTACTATCTTATACTTAATTTAAATTCATGGACAGGTTTTAAATTTTATTTAAAAATATTGTAATTTACAAAAAATATGACCATAAAAAATTATAACACCCTCATTTTAGGGGGCTCGGAAATTTTGTATGGTCCTAACTTTTGTAATTAACAATATTTATAAATAAAAATTAAAACCTGTCGATGAATTTAAATTTAGTATTAGATAGTGAAGTTGAAAATTTTACGACATTACTGCCCTCACGTTTAGACAGAGTATCCAAATTTTTGGGTATTTTTGTTTGTTTTACTTAAATTTGGAGTTAGCACAATACGTGAAAAAGTCAAATCTGAAACATCAAAAAGTACTGTTTGCACCCCTGCTTTATGTAGGGAGTTAATAAGCCTGTACTTTGTTCAAAGTAAACATTCATTAAAGTTCTCAATTGGATGCCTTCTAAGTGTATTCTGTTTTACAGAAAAATCATAAATATCAAAAATCAGTAATATCAAAAATCATAAAAGACAGAGACTGCTCTGACTTGAAAAATTGACTCAGTAGCCACTCCTCATGCTTTTTTTAAAAACAAATATGGTTCCTTTTTAAGTGAAAATACTGACTTGACTTTTCAAGATCTTAGAAATTTTGCAGATATAAGAATCCAAGGACCTTCTACAGCCTTAGAAGAATTAAGCGTATAATAAACTTTGACGGAAGAGCTACATCAGACATCATACTGTGTGAACTTAAAAGCCTCACGTTATATTAGAAAAATTAAAAAATTTAGCATTTGAAGGATAAAATTAAAACTTCAGATACTGAGCAAAATGAATAAAATGAACATGAAGATTTTAAGCCATGTGTTGTTTGAACATAAAGATATGTTTTAAGTCATGTGTTGTTTGTAAAAACTGCGCAGTTTGCTGCTTTCAAATTCTCCGACGGTACAATTTATTAACTGATACATATAATTTATATGGACTTGGTTATAAATTTCTATTGACCCTTTCTTTCACGTAAGTTTCATGTAAGAGAAGTTTTTCAATCTTCAAATTGGTTAAGAACCGCTTGAGAACACTATGTCCCAAGTTCACTTGGAATCGTTTATGTTAATGGCAGCAGAAAAAGATGTTCTGATGAACGTAGAATAAGATAAAATTATCGACAAAACTGCAGAATCGAGTGCAGAATCGAGTGAACTTTTACAAAAGACTTCTAATTGCTTAAAAAATAGAAATATAAAAATTTATAATAAATAATTTTTTGATTCAAAATAAGTTCAAAATAAAACAACATCATGATGGAATAAATCAAATAATAAATTTAATAATAATAAAAAAAGGTTTAGCTCGTTTAGAGTGGGATAAATTAACACTTTACTAACACAAACAAAATAAAGTGAAACAAAAAAATGAATATATCTTTAAACTGAAAATTATGAGAATTATCTAATATTAATGATATAGTGATGCTAAACTGATACTCTCTTCTATCGCTGCGCAGAGCTAGATGATATAATTTATTTAACATGAACATATCACTAAAGTAAATCATAGAAAATATATATACTATTTTAAAAATACAATTATAATATTACAACAATTATTAAAAACTTCATTTTAATCTAGTTTGAAACTTAGTAATGCATAAATGAGCTGAGACACCAAGAACTATAATTCTCATAGTAAAAACACCAAGAACTATAGTCCTCAATCTCCTAAATTATAATGATATGTGCAAAATTTTAACATCTGTGAAAAAACTTAAAAGCACTAGAACTTTTATCAATGAAGTTTATGCGAAAGAAAACCTAGAACATCGTAAAAAATTATGAGAAGAGGTTAAAAGACATTATAAAAAGGATAAGTATGAAGTAATCGAATATGATAAAATTTTTGTTTAAGATACGCATAAATAAAATAATGTAATCGCGGAAATATAAGCGGATTCTTTAACTCTCAAAGGAATGGTTGAAATTAGCGATTTTTAACACTATTACTTTAATAAATATAAATGTAGAAAAAGAATTATTCTCATGATTTAATATATTATTGTTATGATTTAAATAATTCCATCTATTACTATCCTAGTGATTATATAACTATAAAATAGTCGGTAAAATGCGAACTGCGAACTGCGAACCTGTAAATTGCGAACTTTTTTGCGAACCATAATTCTATTGGTTGATAATGATGTAATGTTTTTCATTTTCCGTTAGCCGTTAAATAGTTTATTTTACTGTATACTTTAAGGACTTGAAGAAAAAACTTAAATTATTTTTAATTTAAGAGAAATACAATCTAATTAAATAAAATATATCAACTTAAAATATATTTAACTTAAATTAAAAAATTGACGAGCAAACATTTTTTTAAATGTCATAACTCTAGTGGTCATTAAAATATAATGCCATGGTTCGCAAAAAAGTTCGCATTTTACCGGCGGTTTGCATTTTACCCACAACCTACATTCAAAGTTTCTAATATTGTACCAAAATAATTTATATTGACTGTTTAAACTTTTATGGGCTAGTACCATTTTTAGTATTTTTTTTCTGTCTATTAATGCCAATTTTCCTATCTGTGAAAAAACAATAAAACAAAAAAGTTTAAATGCTCCTTGGATAACTAAGGGTTTTAAAAGATCATCTAGGATCAAAAAAAAGTTATATATAAATTACTTATAAACAAAAACACCTTCAAATGAAAAATTATACAAATTTTACAAATATCTATTTAAAAAAACTCGAAAAAACTTATAAAAGAATTACTACTGAAAATTAAGAACGACTCTAAAAGCAGATTAGAAATTATTAAATTGGTTGAAAACAAAAAAATGGCCGATGAAAAAAAAAAACACCGATGACTGCATTTGCTCAAATGGATTATCTTCTGAGCTATCATTTGAAGAGTTTCAAGTGTCATTTAAATCTATTAAAAAAATAAAACTCCTGGAGCTGATAAAATAAATGGAAACATAGTCTTCAAATGCTTTGAACAAGTAGAAGATATTCTCTTTTAGGTAAAAGATATTTTCAAATTTTTAATTAAAAGATATTTTCAAAGCGTCTATACAACAAGGGGTTTTTCCTGATCAGTTAAAAATAGCCAAGATAATCCCAATCTACAAAGATGGAGACAGAACTAATATATGTAACTACCGAGCTATCTCTATTTTATCAACATTTTCAAAAATCTGTAAAAAAATACTTATTATATACTTATTTTAAAGAAAAACTGATTTTTATAAAAAAAAAATTCTTTTTTTTTTATAAAAATCAGTTTGGTTTTAAAAGAAATAATTCTACTGTGCATGCAATCATCCAAATTGTTAGTGAAACCTCTAACTCTTTCAAAAAATTTACAATTCACATTTGGTATTTTTTTAGATTTATCAAAAGAGTTTGATGCAGTAAATCATGGCATTTGATTCATCTACTTCAATCTACATAAATGCTTAAAGCTTCTAATCTTTTGAGTATTATGTTTGCGGATGATTTATTTTTGTCTAAAAACAATATTAATAAACTCTTTACTACTGCGAATGAAGAACTCAAAAGTATTTCTAGCTGGTTCAAATGCAATAAACTTACCCTAAATATTAAAAAACAAAATGGATACTTTTTGATTCGATGACTAAAAAACGTTCTTTACCCCGCCATTTTTAGAATAAATTTGTTTTGCCTAAATTTAATTTTGACCCACCTACTTTTTTGCATCTTTTTGAAATAAGGCTGAAAAATCTTTTACTCTCCCATATTATCAAAGTTTGAAGATAATATTATATTATGGAAATATTTATTAAACTTTATTACTATGTGTATGTATTTACTATTTTATTATGATGTACTTACTGTTACTTTACAACCTTTTATTTTGTTTACACTAGTATCTAAAAACTTTGGCATGAAAAATTCACCGAATGGTCACACACGAGCAGTGAACGCCTGAGGGAAGAAATGAAGTACATTAGAATAAAGGAGAATTAGACAAAGCATATTTTGACTGTTGTCAAGACAAAAATAAAGATTAATAGAAGAATATTTAAAAATAAATAAGACAGGCTATACACCTACAACAATAATAACAATAAAAATAAATAAATAAATAAGAAAAAAATTGTTTTTTAAACACCAATATGAACGAAGATATACATCACCAGACAAAAACTTATAAAACAAAAAACCGATCACAAAATAAAAAATATGATAACAACAATGAAAGGCATTTAATAATGAAAAAAAAACATTAATGCTAATGTGTAAACATAATTTGTGTAGTGATTAAGTAATAAACATTTCCTCAGAGTCGCGTCTATTATTACTGGCGTTTCGATGAGGATCAGCATTTATAACTAGTTTATCCCGTCAGACAAACGTCATCGCCACTTATGCTTTACCCCGCGACTTACGCCTATTCCATACTGCAGTAAAAAAGAACTCACTACAAATAGCCAAAACCCAACCAACCCCAAATTTGTGAAGCACCAATATTTTTTTGATGATATGATATAAAAAGTGTAGATTTACTGAACAAACAAAAATAAAAATAATTAAATAAAAAACTTACCATACCACCAAAAGAAAACATGAAAACAAAATAAATTAAAATTCTAATAGAAACATAAAAAAAAATTTCATAAATTTATTTTAAGAAATAAAACCAAATAGGTATTATTATCAGAAAGCAGAATACCTCATTAAAATTTTTTTTTTAAACAAAACAACAATAGCCTTAAATAAACTCTAACGTTGTCATAGATACCTCATTCGAAATATGACAACCAATCAAAAGTGTAGGAAAATGAGCAGCCCGCGAAACCCATAATCATAACAATAATTTAAAAATATATGATAGCGAAAAAGAACGTTGCACAAAAACCCTGAAAATGTAAGCGGCATATATGTAAACATTTAATGAAGGATATAAAAATATACTCTGAATAATAATAAACATGAAAAATGTGCATGTGAAAATTAAAACAAAGCTGAGCAATGAATGCAACAAACAGTAATAATATGAAAATCAGGAGATAAATAATATATCAACAAACACTGCAACAAGACTAGCTAAATATTGCATTAAAACCAGATAATTTTAAGCCAAATGAGTGGAGCCGTGGATAATATATAAGTCGTAATGTAAAAACGATGTACAAAGCGGGAAAAAAATTATTAAAAAGTGAAGTCTTCTCTACGGTCCGAACTAAAAGAAACTTTTTCGAATAAACTATTTCGAATTAAAAGTAAATTAAAGTAATTACTATGTGTATGTATTTACTATTTTATTATGATGTAGTTACTGTTACTTTACAACCTATTATTTTGTTTACACTAGTATAAGGTTCTGACGATAAGATCTTACTGATCTTATTTCAGATACCTAGTTTTTCAAATTTTAGTAATATTTGCTTACGTCAACTTACGAGAACTTTTTTTTTTTTAAATACTAGTCGGCAAAAATATTTTTTTGGCTTTTGTCGGCAAAAGACGTCAACCCCCTATCCCCCTCCTTTAAAATCTTTTCGGGATCGGCCCTAAAATGAGAGTAGACAAAAATTAATACAATTTATAAACCAATTATAGATCCAATTTTGCCGACTCCAGTGTCCAATATGCCAACTAGTAAATTTAGTTGGGGGGCTAGACACCCCAATGCACCCCTCGGGATGGCTATGCTCTCATTATATCGTATAAACGTAAACAAAAATATTTAAAAACAAAAAAACAAAAAAACTTTTAAATTGTTTTAAATAATACGAATACAAACGTTTTAGAACAAGTCCGCCATTACTCTCTTATGCAAATTGATATGTAAATACTTTGTGCTAATATATAATTTCTAAAATTAAATTCTTGAAAAATTTTGTAAAGTTTTAAAGCGGCTCAAAACAAACAAAAAAACAAAGAAACAAAAAAGAAGAACACAAACTAATTGCAAAAAATTGTCTTACATAATTCAATACAATGTTTTAATGACATCTATGCAACGAGTTCTATTTATGTGGAATTTGGGGAGGGGGTATATAGCCCCCTCCTACGCAGATTTTTTTTGTTTTCGGTCATGATACATATACTAAATTAATACATGTAAAAATTAAAAAAATTAAAAATATTTTTCTTTTAAAGTTTTTGAAAACCCTTTCTATCCTTTATGTATATTTTTTATAAATAGTTTTTATAAAACAATGTAAAAATATTTAATAATTTCGCATTTTTTTAAAATATGCACCGTAATGTACATGCGTACTGTAATTTATCTGTGTTAAGTCAAAATGCTTTTTCAAAACAACCAATCAAAATGCTTTGCTTGAAGAAGCTATTATAAATACTTAAGTAGGGTAAGGGCACTAGTCCTCGGCCTCTTAAGGGAATAATAAACAGAAACATTCAGAAAAAATTTAAAAAGTAGAGTAACCTAGTGAAATAAACCTTCACTTCTTGCAGAACTTTTGAACTTGCAATCAAAACAAAGGTTTAGTTGGTTGATTATCAAAGAGTGTACCCCGAGACACCTAGAAGAGAGAGTGAGAATTTTAGTTCTTGGCCGGAAAAATTTAACAAAATTTTGAAAGTCGACCGGAAAAATTCATCAAGTCGGCCAGCTAGTTCATGGGAAAAGTACAAGGTCAAATTTTGTAGGTGTTCTCATGTTAGCCTACTTGAAACTGTGCTAGGATCACAAAACTTAATAAACACAAAACTTTGGCTTGAAAAATAATATATAGCTAGATATTTCAATGAAATATTTGGCAGATATATTAAAGAATAGGCAACATAAATAAATTCCTTTAACAAAATAAATAAATATTTAACTTTTCTAATAATATAAAATATAAGCTTTATTTTGACTCTACTGTATATGTAGCCTATAGCTGAGATTCAGAGAGTTCACAAGTAACACATAAATATTCTACATCTTCATCATCATAATTATTAATAATACCTTGTGCACGTTCAAGATTTGTAACACAATCAAGGTGATACTTTCTGCCACATTTGTCGCAATTGATCCATTTACTGTGTATTGATCTTAATTTTTCAGCTGCCCAACTTGCATCACATTCGTGACATACCCAATCCTCAACTACTTGTTTTTTGATTCACATTTCTTTGCAGTTTTTTTTGGAACTTTTTCTTTGGAAACAATCCTCTTTCGGGGATTCTTTGTAGCTTAAATTTTTGTTTTCTTAACTTTAAGTGTCTCAATGTATTGGTCTGAACTCATGTTATGGTATACTTTTCCTTGTGGTGCTTTTCTTTTCCTGTAGGTTATTGGGCCAGGAAAAGATATATGAGACATTTCCATTTTTTGTGAAGCTGGAGACCTATTTATTTGCAAATTTTCACTTGAAAGGCCTAAGTCACTATAAGCAGGAGCAGAGGAAGAAGGCATATTATGTTCTATATAGGTGGCCAGTTGCGTGTAAGGCAACAAAATATTCGTTAATGGCAATGATAGAGGATCCTTTTCTAAACTTACAAACCCTAAAGTCATATTAATTTCACTTTCAATAGTCCTCAAGCTTCTTTGGTATTCTTCATCAACACTGCCTGCGTTCATTTCCAAAGTTTGGGAGTTAATGTGCGATGATGCAACAAGGTCTGATGACTAAACTGCTTCATTGACAAGCAAATTCCTTGGTTTAATTTCCATTTCCTCATTGTCAAATCGTGATTTGTGATGTTGCATTCCTTGCTGTTTTTAATATTTTGTTCCAAGTATTTTGAGTACGCCCATTATTGTATTCATTGTTATTTAAAAGAGATAATACATTACTTGGTAGCTCTTTGGAAAGTACCTCAATTACACTTTAATATAGAACCATCTGATTTGTCGATTGTACTCTCCGTTCTGCTGCGCCCACGAGATCATTTCTTTCAATAAGTAAATTTGTTTCAGGATCAGGGTTATTAGCAAACCTTTCAATCAATTATTTAGTAAATTTTAGGGCTTCAACATTTAGAGGATATAGACCTGATACCCTGAATGCATTGACAATGGAAGATTTCTTAATTTTTTAAAAAGCTTTTTCTAAGATAGGAGCGACATGCTTCTTTGTTATAGAAAGGAATGGGTCAGACTGTTGTAGAGCGTGTATTTCTTGCCTCCAACGTTATTTCGAAGCTTTGAATACTCGACGTCTGTAGGCTGCATTATATGCGTCGTGTTGGAAGGTAATAAATAAAGAATAACTTGATTTTTTTTGGCAGAATTCAGACACTTCTAGCGATGTATTGGTTTTGTGCCCGTCCACAAATAAAATCATTGGGCGTTTGATTTTATTTTTTTCTAGCCAAGGCTCAAAACAATTTGCTATAAATTCAAAAAATGTTTCACTCTTCATCCAGCCACTTTTAGAGGATCCAATACAGCGTTTAGGGACTGTTAAAGCAATATCAACTGAAGTCCTTACATACGGAAATATTATGTCTGGGGCCACAATATCCCCATTTGCAGAAAATGTTGCTAAAAAAGTTAAATTAGGTTTTTCAGGTCCAGGTGCTACCTCATAGATATTCTTCCTTAATATTTCTTCCTAATAATTTTACCTCATAGATATTCTTGCAAAACTCAATGACCTTGCCAGTCACAGGGTCTAACTGAACACATGTTTCATCTGAATTAAAAATTCGAGTCATCAAAAATATCTAGGCAGCCTATTTCTTTCATTTCAGCTTGCAAGTCAGTAAACTATTTTCTGATATCTTCCTCTTTAACTTTAGCTCTACTTTTGGAGATACGTTCAGGGGTTCGGATAGAAAGCGTTGGGTTCTTATGGGAAATATTTACAGCTATACGACTTAGTGAGGGGTTCCACTAGCTAAATTAGTGCACATGGGTAACCTATATTAGGTCAGAAATTATCAATATTAATCATGCAAAAGTAAAAATGTTACGTAGCTTAATTATTATATATACATTATTTGATCATTTGCATGTCTTCCATAATAGCTAGCTAGTTCAACTATATATATAAGTGATGAATCCAGAAATAAAACTTGAAAAAAGATAATCAATATATAAAGGCAAATACAGTAAATGTTGGTACACTTTACTGCTTGCATATTACAAAATTTTCCCTTACTTTAAACTATGATTTGCCTGGCCATGATTGATAAAAGGAGTTACTAGGTTATATCTTCTTACAATCTGCATTGCTGCGTTCAAAACGTCACTCCTTTTTGGTGGTGTCCCTCTATTACACTGACTTTTAATCCAGCTGTAAATTAATAAAAATTTATATTTTGTAATAGATATTAAATTATAATATTGCTTATGTTGTATATACTGTACATCATTACCCCATAAGTAAAAATTTATTTAATTTATCTCAGACTTACTCAATCAATCTATTAAATTACTATGCCCAGGGACTCAGATTTGCTTAAATAGATAGAAACACACCTTCCGAGTACCTGGCTGTGTGTATAAAATTACAAATCAATCAATCAAATAGGATTTTGAAAGGATTTTGAGCAGTGAAAATTCAGTTACAAAACCCTTCAAAATTTTGTGAAGTTGTATAAGAATTGAATTTAAATGATTAATTAACTTACTTGACAATTTCTGTTTCTTTTGACTTTCCTAAGAAAGGGTTAGATCCCGTTTTCCTTGCTACAGGTATTTGTTTATGGTATTTGTCCATTAGTGACGTAGACCTTGGTTCATTAAAATAATTGGAAGCTTTTCTAAATTTCATTCCATTATTTCTACACGCTTCAATACCTAGTTTCATTTGACTCTCTGTATGTTTTAGTATAGTACCACGTTTCTTTGGCGGCATTTTTGTAAATAAAGCATATATAGACTTAATTAAACGTAACCTACAACGAACATATATATATATATATATATATATATATATATATATATATATATATATATATATATATATATATATATATATATAGGCGCGGACTGGCCCACCGGGAAACCGGGAAATTTCCCGGTGCGCCCCACCATCCTTGGCACCCCCTCCCTTCCAAATCATAGGTTGTACATCTCCATAATACCACATGTAACATATAATTAATAACTATAAAACCATTTAGTGTTACTGCTTCAAGTGCAAGTTCATGATCCTTCACTTTCTCACAATACAATTGAAGTATCATTTATATCAGGGGCGAATTTAGAAATATTTTTGGGGAGGACAGATAAATATTTTTTGACTTTAACAAATAATCACGTGAATTAGTTTTTCTCATGCTGTTTACTTTACTAAATGATAGTTTAAACTAGACCCAAAAGAACTCATCATTCTGTAAGTCTAGGAGAAAGTCTAGCGGTGCCAAAAGAAGACAAGAAAAGAAGAAGCGTGATTTGCTTCAAACAGGCCGTGATCCTAAACAACGCAAGCTGTTATTTAATAATGAACATATTATCAATGTTGTTGAAGAAGCATCTGCTCCCGCGTCAAACCCAGTGTTAATTAAGAAAAAAGCTTTTTTGCGAAATATAACGCCTAACTTAATCATTGAAGCAAGTACCGTGTCAAATACAGTGTCCTCCAGTCCTCAACAAAATAAGCAATCAGATTTTACCATTAGCAAATTGCCCGTAAAAACTGTAACAGACTGTACGTCAGAACTTGATACAGTTGTTACCGAAGAAAGTATATAATGTGTATATAGAAATAACAATAGTCTGGATTAAATAAGTGCTTGGAATATGGTAGAGTCAGCAAAACAAGAACTGCAGACAATATCGTTTGAAGATGTCCATTCTAAGAGAATTGCATTTGTTAAAGAAATCAACACCCTTCTAGATGCTAGTAAACTTGATTCAGATGTTGAAACAGAATTGCATGTAGAACGAGTTCATCAAAAGAAACGTATGGCAGGGGAACTCGTCTTTGATGAAATACCAGAGAATCCCCTTGATCGTTTCAGAATGGATGTTTTCTGTAGAATGATTCATCAGATTATCACTAGCATAGATGAACGTTTCTCAGTATTAGAGACACTGCGTGTTTAGATCCTAGACGTTTTAAAGAAATTGTTGAAATTGGTATTCCAGAAAACAGTCTTGCAAATATTTCTCAACTAACTAAACTTTGTTCTGAAAGATTGAGATCTGAATTTCATAGCTTTGCTATAAACTTTGATAGGCTCTCAAAAACACTACAAGATGAATTTACAGTGAGTCCTAGTGACGAAGATTCAGAAGAATCGAATTCAGCCTCAGAGTTGGATACTTCAACAAAAGCAACTGAAAATGAGAATGATAGAGATTTTAATAACTTTAAGCGTTGTGTAGGGTTTTGTAAAAAATGTTTAAAATGTTGCTATAGTATTCTATACAAATGTTCGTTGAATGCAACTGCTTATTCAAATCTGTTTCTGACTTACGAATATCTATTATCACTTTCATTCTCACAAGTGAGCTGTGAACGGGCATTTAGTAAATTAAAAATTGTCAAAACTAGGAGATTGTAGTCAGTTACAGTATACACTGCAAAAAATGAATTCTTATTTTAAGAAAAAAATTGCTTACCATACTGACAAGTAAAAATTTGCTTCTTTTAAATAAAAAATTGCTTAAAACAAGATCTTTTTTACTTAAAATAAGAATTCATTTTAAAATGAAATCTTATTTTAAGTAAAAATATACTTTTTTTAAGAAAAAAATTGCTTACCATACTGACAGGTAAAAATTTGCTTGTTTTAAGTGAAAAATTCCTTTAAACAAGTTTTTTTTTTCTTAAAATAAAAATTCATTTTTTACAGTGTAAATACCGGATAAAGCAAATTTTTTATTTTTATTTTATTTTAAATGATTTAAAAAGTTATATATATATATAACATATATATATATATATCAAGTATCATATATATCACATATCAAGTTATATATATATATATAATATATATATATATATATATATATATATATATATATATATATATATATATATATATATATATGTTATATTTTATATATATATATATTTAACTTATATATATATATATGTTATATATATATATAACTTATATTATGTATATATACCTTTATATGAGTTTATTTATTGTAAGTAGTACTCCCTTTATATGAGTTTATAGGGGTTTTTTTCACAACCTTTATTTACAGTGATATAATCAAAAAACCTCTGACACCAGTATGCAAGGATGCAAAAAAAAAAAAAGTGCTGAATCAAGAATCCTGGGGCTCCTAATTTGAATTCTTTTGTTTTGTATTTCAGAACCTCGGCGGCCTGTAATAATCTATTACATAATTTTTTTTAAGTTTGATTTATTATTCATTTATCATAATAAATTCTTCGTGTTATCATTATTGTTATTATTATTATTATTATTGTTATTATTGCTATTATTGCTATTATTGTTATTATTATTATCATTGTCTACATAATTATCATGTATATTTCATACTTAAGTAAAATGACATACTAAATTATATTGTAAGCCTGAATGAACTTTGAACTTTGAAAGTGTAACATTGTTCTACCTATTCATATTCAAATTAAAAAGACCTTTATATAAACACTAGCCTATTTTTTACCCCTATCCAACCTTGTAGCGCCCCTCCCTCTTTTCTTCCCGGTAGGATTTGAAGCCCCAGTCCGCGCCTATATATATATATATATATATATATATATATATATATATATATATATATATATATATATATACATATATATATATATATATATATATATATATATATATATATATATATATATATATATATATATATATATATATATATATATATATATATATATATATATATATATATATATATATATATATATATATATATATATATACAATGATACAAGTTCCTGGAAAAGAAAACAAATATAAGTAGGTATAATGAATAATAATTATATAGTTTGTCCCTATAGTTGTATAATCCTTAATAATCCTAATATTGTATAATTCTTAATTAAATAATTCTTAATAATCCTATAATAATTAAATAGTTTGTCCTTATAATTGTGTTCTAATGGTCGACCATGATCGAATTTATCCAATCGGCGACCTGGCCGACCTGCAGAATTTTACTGCTCGGTCACCATAAAATACAAATAAATACTGCAGATAGAGCTACTACTGGAAACAATCAAGTGTGGATCCAGACCAAGTTGCAAGGGGGCGATTTTAAATTTTTTTTCGATTTGGGGGTTGCAGTCCATCTAGTAAGTTGGTGGGGGGGGGGGGAAGGCGAGTTTCAGATATAATGATTTGTAAGCAAGCAATCACGCAATTTTGAATAAAGTTGTAATTCTATTTAGACAACCTAACTATATTATTTCCGTTTTCAAACAACTTTCTGTGTTTAATATATAAACTTACAAAAACAAAAAATTTCAAAACATTCTATGGGGAGGGCGAACACCCCATCACCCCTCTATATGGATCCGCCCTTGGGAACAATGGCAGATGGGTTAAATAGGGTTAATATAAGCAAAGCTCATATAATAAAATACAATAAAAAGTATCGGTAAGCATTTTTCGGTAAGCATTCGTCGGTAAGGATTCAATGAAGCTTAAAAGGTTTTTTTGTTTTTTGAATCACATTAAAATGACTACAACAGAAAGTGGCATAATTAGCGTGTATATGTAAGAAGTAAATATTCATTTACTTCTTACATATATAAGTCTCATTAAAACACAATTAGTTATTTTGTTTTGTTAAATATACTATTTTTACACATATTACCTTATCCATTTGCTCCTTTTTTTTTTTTTTACACTTCAAAATATAATGGCACAAACTTTTGATTCAAATAAACATAAAAATTAATATAGTTAAATTTAATAAAAATTCAAATAAACATGTCTCTTGTTTTTAACGAAAAATTTTTCAACAAGGCTATAAGTTCTTATTAGGAAAAAAAACTAGATAGAAACTTTAACTTTTATATTTTATGGACATAAAAACAAATCATTTTGTGTTTATTGTAAAATTGCTAAGTTTGGAATACAGATATAAATATTGCGCGACGCTAAATTGTGTTTTAATGATATCAATATTATGAAAAATAATAATACATAAAAAAGTCGGTTTTTTAACACCGCCTAATATCATTTCGCAACATAATGTCAAAAAAACATTTATATTGTATAAATAAGTTGATAAAAATTATTTGTATGTAAAAACAAAGCAACAAGGTTTTGATGATATCCATTCTAATTAATTATTTATAACAACTCTTTTTAAAATAATTAATTATTTTTTATGAAAAACTTGCATTTATTACAGTGCAAAAAATTGTAGAGACTTTACAATTTTTGCACTTTAATAAATACTTAAAAATTGTAATAATTTACGTACTTATTTAATGTTAACCAATTTTTAAGCTCCTATCTAGTTTTTTTAATAAGAACAGAATTTTTTTTTTTTTGACAATTTTTTTTTATTGAAAATAAAAAACATTTTTATTTGAACATCTACTAGTCTGGCCAGAGCTTAAAAATTGGTTAACATTAAATAAGTAAACACATTTTTTAAATGTAAATCTTTTTTTTTTTTTTTTAATTTGTAAATTCTTATAGAACTTTGAAAATACTTTTGTGTTTTTTTTTTTTCGGAAATAATTCGAACAGGTTAAAACAATTTTAAAAAAATATGTCATCAATTATTTTATATCATAGTTACGAAATACAAGTATATGCAAATGCATGTTGCTATCGAAAACTTTTCTGCGTTAAAAAAAATATATTAAAAGTTTAAAAACTAGTACAAATACTAAATAAAAAATTTAATGAATAATTTATAACTGAAAACTGAAATAACCGAAATCATTTTTTTTTTTTTTTTTTTTTTTTGTAAAAAAAAAAAAATTGAAATATTTACAAATGAAACCTTTTTTTCTACAAATGAAATATTTAAGAAGCGTACAGCAAATTTGTTTTATAAATATGTTTAAAAGCAAATTGCTGCAAAGAAATAATTTATAAGTTTAAAAGTATTTTAGTTTCATAATAATTATAGCGACTGTTGTTTGTTTACTTCCCTGACAGTGTCACTATGAACAATTATGTATTCGTTTAAGCTGATCTTTCTTTTCACTGGTGTCTTTTCAGTGGAAGATAAAAAAGTGCACGATCGTCTCAGTGGAGTGTTCTGCTTTGGAAATTTAAGAGATGAAGATTTTCTCGTTTTACTAGGACTGCTTAGTGGCGATTTTTGACTAAGCATAAAAACGTTATCTGAACAATCTTCGTAAAACGATTGAGATTGTGTCAAAGCATGGTTTGAGGATGTTGCCGTGTCACTGTTTCTATCTTGTTGTTGAGATTCCGTTAAGGAAGGATTTGAATTAGCCATTCGTTCTCTAAAAGACATTTTTTTAACTCGTTTTTTACGCGGTGTGGTCTGTGAGCGGTCACGTGCAACGCTTGTGACTTTTGTTTTTTTTGTATTACCGGAGTCCAAGGAGCTACAATATAAATATTCAACAGAGCTTTCAAAACCTTTTTCATCATCAGTTGGTATAGGTGCTGGAAGCGTGTTTAACCTCAACTGATTCAATATAATATCGTTTTTATCAATTGGCTCAATACTATCGTCATCGTTGTCATCACTTTCGTCATCAGCAAAATGATCATCATTACAAATATCATCATCAACTATTTTTAAGTTTAGTATTTGGTCATTAGTATTATTTTCAAAGTTATCATTTAGCCAATCAGGTTCTTCCCCTGAAAATCCACTATCATGTTTGGCAGCTCTTTCGCGTAACAAAACACCATTAAGACGGTCTCTGCATTCGGATTCGGCTAGAATTTCTTCGGAAGCATCGCCGTCTTTATTGTTATCAAGAAATTCTTCAATATCGTCGACAGATAGGCTACTTTGGAAGAAAAGATGAAAGCCTGGATGCGAAAGATAGCTTGCATTTTCAACCAATCTAATATATTTAAAAGTTAACTTTTTTACACATTTAGTTTAAAATTTAAACTCTAAATTAATATAAAAATTAATATTGCCACGCACGTTCAAGTCATTTAAATGCAACAAAGTTAAAAAATTCTCATAATTGCAACAAAACATTGAACAATTATAAATAACTTTTTTAAATGTTCAAAAGCTGAGATGGTATGTATGAAACTAAGATGGTGTATGTGTAACTGAGGTGGTGTATATGTAATGAGGTGTTAAATTGAGGGGTAATATATATTTTATTTATAATTGTTCAATAAGGTTTTTTTTATTTCATAACCTATTAAAGAAATAGTTTTATTAAAAAAAAGAATCACTTTTATATTATATTTTAATCTATTTTGTAATGAGGGTGGGGAGGGGGGTTTTGTTGTTTCAAATAAAATGACTCAAATCAATGATTTTCGCATTATGGTTTACAGATAATTTTCCAACTGTTTTTAGTCTAATACGCCGTCAAAAATTTGAAACAAAAACACTTGACTTCCTTTAAAACCATAACGCATGTCACTCCATGTAAATAAGTTAAGATGCCTTCTCTGGAGATTAAATAAGCCTCAAAATTTAAAACCTAAATTAATAACAAAAATAAATAAAACACGTAAAATAAAAATATTTCGTACCCAAAAATAAAGTCTTTTAATTGTTTTTGGCGTTGTTTGATAAAATCTTTATGAAATCTGCCAAATAATCTTTTTCCGGGCAATCTTGGTGCTTCGCTAAAAAATTAAATAGAATATACCTTTTAAATAAACTTTTGTTATGTTTTTTATAACTCGTTATATTTTCTGAGAAATGTGAAAAAGTATTATCATAATGTAAAAATATTTTAAGATGAATTCTTATTCTTGTAACTTTCATACGTTTGTGTATCTTTAATGAGTCTGCTGCGAAGCCAAACAAAGTCAGAGTACCGTCTACGGACTTTTGAATATTTTATTGTGAACGCAATGTGATTGGTCTATAAATAAATAGTTTCTATTTTATAGTTGTTTTATTTTTTTCTTTGTATGATAACAAAATCATTTATAAAAGAAATAAATATAAAATTGAATACATTTAAAAAAATTATGCAATGTATTATAAAACATAATGTAAAATATAAAGTGCAAGATATTACGAAATAAACAAGTAAAAGATAATACTGGAAATTACACAAACAAATATTTGAAAAACATAAAAAAAAACAACAACTACTTCAAAAATAAAATTTTTCAACAAATATTGGAAGCTTATATATATATATATATATATATATATATATATATATATATATATATATATATATATATATATATATATATATATATATATATATATATATATATATATATATATATATATATATATATATATATATATATATATATATATATATATATATATATATATATATATATATATATATATATATATATATATATATATTTGTTACAAAATTATTTTAAAAAATTACCCGAATCTCAACTTCATAGTCTGTAAATTGTGCTTTTCCTTCGTCGATGTGAGTTCGGGCGTGACGTACTGATATTTGAATAAACTTTAAAAAAAAAAGTTTAATCTTATTTAGCATTAGATAGTTGTGATCCTCCCAAAAAAAAGAAGTTGCAAAAAATATTTACACATTCTGAGTATACTTTATAACAGTTAGAGGTGGGAGCGAAGTAATAATGCCTATTGTTTAATGTCGGGTTAGTTAAGATGACAACAAGACAGCGCATAAAATATATAAAAAGAAAGAAATGAGAACGTTTTGATAAACAAGCAATAAATATTTTGTTTTTCCTACCAGCTGAAGATTCTCATAATAATTTTGAGCTATTTAAGTTTACTTATTACAAAATTACAAAACACAACTAGTTCATTACAAGTATCAAAGCTTTTCTTTTCTTTCTTTTTTTTTTTTTTCAAAAATAAGTTTTTAATCGTGTCTTTTAAATGAAACAAAAACATAAAAATGTTTCTCTTAAAATATTTATGAAACCTTTTTGAAAACATTAAAATTTTTTAAAACATAACTTATTCTTCAGGAGGTTAATTCTTTTGGAGTGAAAATTTTAAAAATTCCTCAATAATTTTCTGCTTATTGTTTTTATTGTTTTTCTCGGTCAGTACTTTTTTCCAGTGAACAAACCTTTCTCGGTCAGTACATTTTTCCAGTGAACAAACCTAGGTTTTGCGGTTTTTGTAAAATTGAGACCCGATTTATTTAAATTTATTTAAACCATTTATACTCATTTTCTTACAATAATATTGCGATAGATTAGGTTAAAAATGAATTCGATATTTAAACACTATATTCAAGTCAGGATTTGTTCACAGGAAAAATGTTTCAACCAGTTTTCTCTAACGCAAGCACTGTAAATGATAAAATTTTTTATAAGGACACCGCATACCTTATTGCAACACCGTGTTTTACTGCAACATCTTTTTCAACAGTTTTCCTATTTAATGCTTACTTGATGTAAATTTGATAAGTAAAAGAAGTTTGCAATTTTTTATTTATTTTTCAATTTTATTTATAAATCAATCTTAATTTTAATTTATGATTTAAAAAATAATGAACATGTTGTTTTAATACTAATATTAAAAAAAAAAATTTGTTTTCACTGAAATATATTTAACGTAAAATTCACACTATTTATATTTTATACTTTTAGACTTGCAAATCTTAAAACAAATTTTTGAAATTGAAAATAGGCCTTTGTGAAATTTAATACTTTGCGGCAAAAATGAATTTATGAAAAGCAATGTATTACACGTCTAGTATCAGGTAAATTAACGTGACTGGTAACTAACCAACAAATGTTTGTAATTAAAATAGTCTGCAAACAACTTAATATCCGTATTTTTAAGCTTCTTAAAAAAAAATAATTCTGCAGCGCTTGCCAATTTTGTTAAAAATTCATAACGATGCAAACAATAATATTGTTTGTTTACCAAATAATCATTTTTTTGATTATGTAAATACAAAAAGGAACAAAGAAAAGATTACACTGGAGAAAAATACTGGCAATCATTAATAACTTGTTTTTTAAACAGTTTAAATAAAATAATAAACGAAAGTGTGACCAAACATTTCTTCTTTATTATAAAATATACTAAAATTTTAAAGTATTCTAAAAATATAATTATTAAACAGTTTAAAATTATTTATCTAAAGTTCACAATTTGGGAGAAAATTTACGAATTTAGATTCAAACTAATTTTATATTTATTTACATTAACTCATTATAAATATCTTCTTTGTTTTTTTTTTGTTTGTTTGTTTGATATTTTCTATCTTTATAATATCTTTATTTTTGTGATTTTCACATTTTACATTTGTAATTAAGATTATAATGATCTCTCAACTTATTTTTTAATTTAATGTTTTAATTAGTTACTTTAACTTTAAAACTCACAAAGAATTTAATTGTTATTTTAAATATTGATTTTTTATTAAATATCATTTCCACTATTTAAAAAACTATAGTTATATAAAAGTAACGCATTACAAATAATTTAAAAAAAGTCCTTATGTTTAGACAAAAACAACGATTAATTTATGGTTTCTTTTATGTTCAAAAAAAAAAAAAAACAAGGAAAAATAAAAAAACTGGAAGTTGTTAGAAAGTTTAGTGAGTAGTCTACTAAAAAAGAAGCCGGAATTTGATTAGTAACAATATGAGTACCTATAAGAGTACCTGGTTTCCTTGGAAACGCCTTATGTCAGGACGGTCTATATCAGATGGAATTGTTTTATCAACCATTTCTTGCGAGATTCTGTAAATAAAGAAAATTTTACATTTAAAAAAAAATCTAACTTTTTTCACTGAAAAAATAGTTCATTATTTATTTTCAATGGTTATTGAATGACTCGACTACTATTTTACCTTAAGTTACAACTCACTAAATCGACGTCGAATCTACATGTGAACTAATCGCAAATTATGTTTTGAAATAAAATTACAATCATTGTGTTTATTTAATTAAACAACGAGTAGAATACTCATATAAAAAACGCCTTTTTTACCTATAAAACAATATATAGACTTTGAAAAGTTAAATTTCCAATAACAAACATCTTCTATTTACTTTTAAGTAATTCAACTAAAAATGCAAACATACTTCAACGAAGGAAGCATTTCTTTAAAAAACTCAAAAAATATTTCGTAAATTCAAAGTAAGCAAACAAAAAATAAAACAAGCAAACAGTCGTACGTATGTTTACTTCTAACATTTATTACATATTTTAAAGTATTAGCCAGAAAATCTTGTATGTAAATAATGTCTTTGTCACAATATTAGTTATTATTACTAGTATATATATATATATATATATATATATATATATATATATATATATATATATATATATATATATATATATATATATATATATATATATATATATATATATATATATGTATATATATTATTTAGAGCTCAATGCACTAAAGTCATAGTCTTTGAACTTTTCATACTTGTTTTATCATCAAATTTTTCTTTGTTGTTTGATATTGGGTTTTTAACATGTTATTGCAAAATAAAATAATCAAAATAATAAGCAATTAATAATAGTTAGGATAGCAATTAGGATAAACAAATTATTTGTAGTTGCACCAAAAACATGTTTTTTACTGTTTGTGGCCAAAAAGATTTCAATTTCACATAATAAAAAAATTAAAGATTATGTTGTGAATCTAAGCTAGCAAAAGAAAGAATTTTAATTGGACAATAGCCTGAGTGTTGTAAACGTCTGTTTAAAAAAAATAGCCTAAAAAGAATGTTTTACATTTTTCATTTTTTAAATTCCTAATTTACGAATATCCTTTAATCATCTCCCGTATATTTCACCATACGTGCAAACCGATTGTTTTTAAGTATTTTTATTCGTAAATATCCTGTTTTAATTACATTAAACCATTATCTCTATTATTCATCTCCGGTAAATTTTATCGAACTTGCTTAACTTTTTAAACACATTTTTAAAAAAAAATTCAGAACCATATGCATTTAATTATTTTGATATTGACAGTTTAATACAACTTTAGAGTCAAAACTATTAGGCCTCAACGCTATTAACCTAACAACAAAGCCTTAGTTAGTCAGCCTTAGTGAAATAGAACTACTGCTACGTTTAAACTTAAGTTTATGCAAATATATATTTTTCAAAAAGTTAGAATATTATTTTTCTGTTGTAATAAGTTTTGAATTAAAAAAAACTTATTCACTAATTCATTTTTAAATAAAACATTTTTTGATAATGTTTAATAAATTTAAATCTAGCTCAAAACAATACAAAAAATATCTTAAAAAACAAATTACCGCACAAAAACGCCCTGGAGGATTTATTTCTGGAGTTGTTTCTTTACAGACACTATTAACAATAACTTATTATAAATATATTCTTGCTGAAATTGCAAGAACTCGTAACAGTATTTTTCCGAATTGTCAGAAGTTTTTGGTTTTTGTTTTTTTCAAAAATTATGAGCATATAAAGTTTGAACCCCCTCAATTTGAGGGGGTTACAAATTTTATATTTTTGATAATAATTTTTAATAATAATTTTTGAACGCTGAGAGATTATACTATGAAACTTAAAATGTATGGATGAATATAAGTCTTGTTGAAAATAGTACAATAAACGTTCTATCAACTTGTTGCTCTCACGTTTGAGCCAGGGGGGGGTCAAAAACTTTAGAGCTTATTTTTTGCAAAGCATCCTTATTTGAAATAAGTATAAACATATAAATGTTTGGAGTTTGCTCCATGTCGGTAAGTTAGCTATCTTAAAGACCAAAAAATGCTGGATCCGCCCCTGGAGTATTTAAAAACTAGAAAACTAATTTGAACCTCCGTGTTATCAAAAGAACGTTATTTAAATGCATTTAATTCCAATAATACAACCAATTCATTGTTAAAATTTATGATTTTCTTTAACGCATCAAATTGATACTTTTTAAACATCCTTAAGACTCCTTTGATCTTTGTATTTATGAAAAGTAAACTTTTTGTTATATTTTATTATTTGATTTATTTTATTCTGACTGATTTATTTTATTTTGATTTTTATTAGAATTAGAAAATATACCCAGTCAAAAGTAGCCTGAATTCGAAACATGCAAACCACGTGATTTAACATTGTTTGATTTTTGATATTTTTGATATTCTAAATTTTAAATCTTTTCATATTTTTAAATATTTCATATGTCACTTGAATATCTCTAAAACCTTATTTAATGTCACTTGAATATCTCTAAAACCTTATTGGAAAAAGGGTTTTTATAAGTGCTTCAAGAACCCATGCATTATTATAATTGTTTTTTTGCACTAATAAAAATGTTTTTTGATTTGACCAACTGATTTTGAAGCGTTTCTGTTTAAGATTTATTGAAGTTTACAACAAAACTTATCTATTAAATGTCATGTAATAGGTTATCTATTAAATGTCATGTAATAGGATATCTATTAAATGTCATGTAATAGGTTATCTATTAAATGTCATGTAATAGGTTATGTTTGTAGAGTGAGTGCTCCAATTATTTATTTTAAAAAGTGAAATATTTTTTTGAAAAATTATTTATAAAGATTTTTCATTATTTACTTATAATTTTTTTAATAAAAACTACATTTAAAATAGATACAGTAGATGATCTTGAAAAATTCAGTTCTATATATTTAATAATAAAAATGATTATAAGAGCTACTAACTAAAGGACTTTGCGTAAGCATCTGGATAAACCATGATGATGAATCATAATGAAGCATGATAAAACATCTGGATGAATAATTTTTATTTTATAATATATACTTTTTAAAAGCTTACAATTTTTTATTATTCCGGATATTTTTAGAGCATAGAAGACTTTAAATGTCTACTCGAAGCCTTGTCAAAAAATATAGTCTTTGGCTAAATTCTCGCCATATAAAATACAAAAACAAAAACAAAAAAAGTTGTTTTACAAAATAACATTGAAAATAGTTTCAAAATGGCGATTTCATACCATACGTATTAAATAAATTTGGCAATTACTAAAAATTTAAATTTCGTTAATAAAACATTTAAAAAATACGTTTACAAACGCAGTATTTGCTTTTATCAATAACAGTGATGTCAGTATGTGGCTAAATATCATAATTAAAAAGAAAAATAAAAAGTAGTGTTTAGTGATGTCACTAAACTGTTGATTTTACTTGAAAAATATTGGTATAAGCTACTGATTTGATTCAAACTTTGCGAAGGGTAAAAAGTAACTATTCTAAATTGTCTAACCTGTCTAAGTTTGGTGTCTGAATTTTGTTTGTGAGTAAGCTTTTAAAAACAAACAAAATTCTGATTGTGATATTTTTGCGCTTTACAGTCTTTCTTCTTGCAAAGCTACAACTGCGTATTCCAGATAAAGTTTAACATAAAACAGCGTATCAAATAACTGAAATAAAAGTGTTTTTTATCACCGTAACTATACTTAAAAGGATAGTTCACTTGTTGCTATAGCAGTTGATGTGAATCATTGCGTAAATAATATTTTCTCCTCAATCTCTTCAATCTGCTTTGCATTTTCAGATTCTTGATCCTTCATTGTTGAATATCCATCATAACATTGAATACGCCATTCTAATAAAGATACATTTATGTGTAACATATCACCTTTAATCCCTTTTACAACGGATCCAGCATCGGCGATCTCTAAGAATGGATTCCATTAATTTATTCATGAGGATTTAACTTGTTATCCACCCACCGTATACATAAACAATTTTTTCAGTGTTTGAGACATGAGACAATTTATCCATAATAATTGCGTAGAACTTTTCTCTGCTAATTTCAGTTATAATATCCCGTATATTTTTAGTGCTAAAACTTTAAGCATCTTTTCCTGCATCTTGTAAAATGTATATTAATTTCCTCTCCATTTTATTCACTTCAACAAAAATTTTTCCTGAATAACGATAAAAATGATTAGAATTGTAATATAACTCTTCTTTACCGTCTCCACGGATTAATAGCGCTAGTCATGCCAAATATTAGATTTTTAACAAAAATGAGTAAGCAACCACTATCTTTTTTGCTTGTTTTTGTTTAACAGCTCTAAAGAATCTCAAAATCTCTGAGAAATCAAAAACTCCGATACCTTCTTTTATTTTTCAGGTAATGTGACTGCACACTTTACCACGTGAGAATTTTATAGTTCATGCAAACCTCGTTTTTTTGTAAATGAATTTTGTTCAACCTAATAAAAGCAGAAACAAAAGCCAATTAGATCGTGTTATCAAAAGTAGTCCCGGTAAAAAAAGTTTTATAAAACTTCTATAACCTTTTGAAACATACGGCCTATAGAATCTCTATAGAATTCTATAGAATTTCTATAGAATCTCTCTTAATTTCTATAAAAATTCTATAGAACTTTTTTTTCTATAGAAAAAAAAGTTTTATTGTAATTTTTAAAAAAAATTAATTGACATTATAGGCTATATGTTTGAAAAGGTTATAGAAATTCTATAGAACTTTTTTTCCTGGGGTCATACAATTTTCGTTGCATGCAGCGATTCATATAACAAAGATCATATGACAAAGATCTAAAAAGATTGTATCGATCCTTTTTATTTTTTTAATCTTTTTTGTAGTTTATTTTGCAGTTGAAGAATGTTTATATTGCATTACCAAAAAAAACGTATTTTGCCTTATCGCCGAGTCCCATATAAAGACTTCTATATAACCGTAAATACAAATATATTTAAAAATAACTAAGAGAATAAAGAAATTCTAATTAAGAAATAATTAAGTGTTAAAATGCAAACAATTGCTAAAATGTTTAAGAAATATATAAACAAAATTATTGAATAAAAAAATAAAAATAATAAAGTAAATTTTAAAACAATTTAATTTATTTTAAACATAAACAAACGAGTAAAATGGGGTCTAATGGGAATTTTAATTATTTATTTTTTACGGAATTGTAGAGAATGTATTTAAATATATAAAAGCTGTATTTAAATATACATGAGCTGTATTTAAATATATAAAAAGCAAATAATTTTTTTTTTAAAGTTTTTATGAAACTTTATTTGATTAAAAAAAAATTATTCCATTCTACACTGACATTCGGGGAGAATGAATTACGCAAATATATGTGTACTTAAAACAACACACGCTTTTGGAGGAGGATGGTGGTGGGGGGGGGGGAGGGTCAGTGGTTTTGTGACGACTCATACAAAACTTGTTACTAAAGTGTTATGATGTTGTGACGAGGAGGAAGAGAGGGGTCTAAAAAAGTCAAAAATAGTGTGACGTAATTTGTGGACAATCCCTTATTAAAAAAAAAAAAAGCAATCAATAATAAAAATTAAAAAAACAATCAATAATAACAATTAAAAAACTAATCAAATAAAATAAACTTTTTTATTCTTGTGATGATGTTGAGCCGTTTAGAGGTACAAGAGGTTGAGTTGAGTTTTCAATTGTGCGGCGCTTTTTAGTGCAATAAAACTCAGCGTCTTTTACGTATCGCTTTAATATGCATGTTTGACATAGCCAAACCTTGCAACTTAAACTTTCACACTGGGATCATTCCATATTTTGACTTACTAAAGCTTCGCCTAAAACTTTTTGGCACTTTTTACACTTCAATTGGTTTGCAGCTAATATTTTCATTGAACTTGTTGCTTGGTTAATTTGCTGTTCGCCACAGAGGCAATTCTACAAAAAAATTAGGGGGGGGGGGGACGGTGGGTTGAATCATCAAAAAGAACCTTCAAAAAAAAAAAAGTTCCTCAAAACAAAAATTTACCCGACTGAACTGTGTCAAATACCCGAATAGCCGATTAAATTTGTAAAAAAACCGACTATAACTTGAAAATCACCTTTTCCGAAGGGGGTAGGGGTAAAACACCCCCCCCCCCCCAACATCCCGTATAATCGCCTCTGAATATGAAAAATTTGTTGCAAAGTTGCTGCAAGTGATTGGGCTGATTGCAGCTGTTTTTCAACCTCTTTTAGAACTTTTTTTTGAATAGTTGGAGAATGATTTACTACAATATTGAAGGTTGTTTGCAGACAGGGTGACTTTTGAGGTGACTTTGGAGCTAATTCTATGTGACATATGCTGATTAGGGTGGTTCAAAAAACAGCTTTTTTTAAAATAGTCTGCTGCTCTTAACTAAATGTATTCTATATAATGCAAAAATCTTAGGTTTAAAATTTTTTTGAACAAAAAATATTTTTAGGGGTGCCTCATGACTCTTAAAAATTTGATGGGTCCCTAATATTTTGAAAAAAATAGTTTTTCTAAAGTATGTCAACCTGGTACTCAAAAGATGCGAAATTATATAAAAACTTGAAAAATAATAATTAATTTACATAAAAACATGTTTTACAAATTTACATAAAAACATGTTTTAAAAATTTACATAAAAACATGTTTTAATAAATTATTTTGAAAAAACTTGAAAATATTGACTTTTTTTATTATCACCTTAAAAACAATAGTTTTTAAGCAATTATATTTTAAAAAAATATCTTAATGTAAATTGATCACTATTTTTGATGTTTTTATATAATTTCGCTTCTTTTGAGTACCAGGTTGACATACTTTAAAAAAACTTTTTTTTTCAAAACATTAGGGACCTGTCAAATATTTAAGGGTCTTGAGGCACCCCTAAAAATATTTTTTATTCAAAAAAACTTTAAACCTAGTGTTTTTGTATTATATAGAACACATTTAGTTAAGAGCAGGAGACCATTTTTAAAAGAGTTGATTTTTGAACCACCCTAATGCTGATGCTAGGTGTTGTAGATTCAGAGGGCAGTGGCTGAGGTAGTGTAGTACCTGGTGCTAGTATTGGTGATGGATCATCGATTCTGATTGTTAAGATGATGAAGACTCAGGTTCAAAAAAATTAACAAATTAATAGAAAAATATACAGTATTGGACAAAACATTTGCAACCAACATCGAACAATGCTAAAAAGCGTTCCTAATTTTACATGTCTTAAAAACGAAACGAACTATACTTCCACAGCAAATAGTTCAGGAGTCTGGAGTCATGCCATGACATGAGCAATCAGCAGACAGGTGACAGCATACAGGCAGAATTTCGTTGACAAGTGCCATTTCGCAGCAGACAAAACAAGGGCAACTTTTTTGGCTTGTTTCATTTTTTAAAGTCTGGTCCGTGTCAACGTCACGGAAGTTTTTTAATAATTAAAGAAAGTATTCAGAAGTTTCCAGAAGCATGCAGAAGCTTCCAGAAGTTTCCAGAAGAAGCATCTGGAAGCATCTAGAAGTATCCAGAAACATTCATAAGCATTCAGACGCATCCAGAAGCTTCCAGAAGCATCAAAAAGAAGCATCTAGAATCTTCCAGAAAAGGTTCACACAGGTTCATTTTACTATATAAGAGACATGTAAACCGACATGTAATTCAGTCAGTATATGGAAGTCAATCAGTCAGTATTATCAAGACAGTTTATCGAAATGAGTTTTATCAAAGTGTTTTATCAAAGAACATCAATACAAGAAGTGAAATACAACAAGCGTTTCATTACATCAATACATCACATCCAACCAAGACGTTATATTCCAAAGAGCATTATTGTATCATCCCAAGTAATAGGAACTAAGAAAGAAAATTATTGGCGATTACGTAAGTGGAATGTCACAAAAAAGTATTTGTGATAAATATCGCGTGAAAAAATGGACCGTATCAAACTATGTTCCAAATATTGTTCTACGGGGAAGTTGGCAGCAGATAACAAAGGTGGAAGACAGCTTTCCACCACTTCTAGAGAGGATTCTATGATCGTCAGATCCGTCAAGAAGGATCCCTGGATATCATCAGTCGAGATACAAAAGCAATTAGAGCTGCCTGTATTGGACCGAACAATCAGACGACGTGCTGTTAAAGCCGGATTGTTTTTTCGCCCTGCAAAGAAACCGCTGATTTCACTAAAGAACCAGAAGAAAAGACTCCTGTTTTCCACATCTCATATTGACTGGAATGTGCAGAAATGGCAAACTGTTCTGTTCAGTGATGAATCGAAGTTCAAAATCATTGAGAGCGATGGTATTTGCCGTGTACGTCAACCGGCCGGAAAACGCCTCGATTTACGTTATTACCATAAGAGCGTGAAGCATGGTGGAGGCAATGTAATGGTCTGGGGGTGTTTTTCTACTAACGGTCTAGCTCTAAGTACATCGAACCGATGGAATAATATACCATTTCATGAATAAAAACATCCTGAAAGGTGTTATGTTACCTCATGCTGAATGGAATATGCCAATAAAATAGGTTTTTCAGCAAGACAACAATCCGAAACACACTGCAAAAGTAGTCAAGCAGTGGTTTCAAGACAACCACCTCTCAGTGATAGATTGGCCGCCTCAATCTCCGGATCTCAACCCTATCGAGAACCTGTGGGAGATCGTCAACCGCAGAATTAATCGTGAAGGTGTTAGTAATAAGGATCAACTGTTTGAACAAATCCAAAAAGCCTGGGCAGCAATTCCACAAAGTTTCATTGATCCCCTGATCGAATCTATGCCTTGAAGATGCAATGCTGTGATCAACGACAAAGGATTCGCCACGAAATATTGATAGCGAAATACAGCTTCGTCAACATTTTGTGGAGTTGCATTTGTTTTGTCCAAAAGGAAATCAACTTTCTTGATTAATTTATTAATTTTCGTGTACAAATAATGAACTTTGTGATGAAGAAAACTTGAAGAACGTTGTCTCTAAACAGTTACATAGTTATTTCTCTAAATTGAAAGTTTATAGAAATAACTATGTAACTGTTTAGAGACATAACTATGCAACTGTTTATTTGGTTGCACTTGTTTTGTCCAATACTGTATATATTGTTTTATACACAGTGAAAGTTTGTTACTTACGAAAGTTTGTTACTTATGTCATCAACTTCGACTAACTTGACTTAAAGTCGGATTTAGTCGACTAAAAACAAATAATTGATTATTTTGATATTAGAAAAAACAAACAATTGATTTAACCGATTATAGACTTTCTACTAATTGAATAAAAGTTGATTTAGTCGAGTAAAAATCTTTAAATGCTTTTAAATTTTCATTCGATTTAATTTTCCAATCTTTTATTTTTGTTTATTCGTTTAAAAACAAAAGCATGTACTATTATAACAAGAAATATCATGGATAATGGTTTTGCCGAATACCGAATGTTCGGTTAGAAGCTAGGCCGATGCACCAAATATTCCAATATATTGTTAAGAGGACTATAAAGATTATAAAAATTGTTAGCTATGATGTTATATGTTAAGTAGGGTAGATTTTTTTTGACTTTTTTTAACTCTTGTTGATTTGTCTATTGCTGGGATAAAGTTACTTTCTAGAAGAGTATTTATAAAATTCTAAGCATTATTATTTGAAGTATGGATCAGGTTGATGTTAAAATCCCCGACCAATTAAATTTGTCCAATTTATAATTTTTTTAAGAAATGATTAAAAATGAGCTTTAAACCTTTTTATATTTTATATTTTAGTGGTGCTGGGTTAACATAATATTATATATATATATATATATATATATATATATATATATATATATATATATATATATATATATATATATATATATATATATATATATATACATATATATATATATATATATATATATATATATATATATATATATATATATATATATATATATATATATATATATATATATATATATAAACATATATAAAAACATATATAAAAACATGATAATCTAACAGAGCTGCAGCAGCCATAGCTACTTTAGCTTCTGCAAAAGCTATTTATTATTATGTTTTTTCAGAGTTTATTATTATATATTTTTTCAGCTATTTATTATTATGTTTTTTCAGAGTTATTTACTAATGATTCACATTCTGTTTCATTAACACAAACATCGTTAACACTCTCCACCAGCATTAATTCACGTGGTTGTTGAATTGACGTGTAAATAATTAGTTCAAATTCATAATTTGTTTCACCGCATTTACACCAAGTTTCCGCAGACTTTATTATAAAATCGTGTTTAAATTCATTTATTAATATTTTTAAATTTTCAAAGTTTTATTGATATTTAAAATTGCAAAAGTATTTTTATTTTTTCTAAGATGTTGCGAAGATTCAGAAACTGAGTAATATTTACCTTCTAACCTCCTAACTAACCTTCTAACAATTTGTGATTTCTAACAATTTGTGATTAAAATAATTTGCGTCAATATCATTATCACCGAGATTTTTCATCTGAAATTTTAATTATGAAATTTTCCTCCATTTTTTAAACGGTTTATTATGTGATAGTAAAATCTAATAAATACTAAGTAATATAATATAATAATTATAATAAAGCTATAATAATTATAACAATAATATAAATGTTATAATAAGATAAAAAATAAGTAATAGTAAAAATAAAATTAGGGTAAACCACCCTAGGGGTCTCTACTCTAGACTCTAGGGGTCGACGACCCCTAGAGTTGTCGACGTTTTGTCACTAAAAAATATGCTGAGCTAACACTAACCGAAGGAAAGTGCCAAAATAGTGTCTGAAATAATCTTTTTATTATATATGAAGGAAGTTTGGCTATCGTAAACATAAAAAAATAAGCGCATACGATGAATTGGTGCAATAAAAGTTCCGTAAATACCCTTAACTCTTAGGAATAATTTTCACAACTGTTTTTAGATAACCACGACAATTGTAATGTAATTGAATTTTTTTCTTTTTTATACTGACAGGGAAATAGATAAGATAAAAGTTCAAAACTTTAAAATCAAAGCAATGAAAAGGGAGTTGAAGGGGTGTCGAAAACTGGAAGATATTTTTTCTGTTTTCCATTATTCGACAAAACTAAAATAAAAATGTCAACCACTGGGTGGTTTTACTCGGTGGTCGACGTTACCAAGTTAATTAATGACAAAGGTTTTATAGATTAATTTTTCTTTTATTTGCAACCCAATCAATAACTTTCAATTTATCATAAGATATGTATGCAAACTTACCAGCCGCTCGTTCGATTATCATTTTTTTCCTCAAAACTTTCCTGATTTGGGTTGTTTCACAACAGAAATCCTCGTTTATATAAATGTTTAACGCAATTTGAAAGATCAAAACAGTTCATTTGTATCAAGATCTGCTTGAATCAGTATATTTATCGACTGCTCGAGCAATTAAGTTTTTGTTTCTGTTTTTGAAGAAATTACAGATACTAACTCTTTAAATGAGCAAAACTTGTTGTACTGAATAAAAAAAACAACAAAAAAACAAATGCTCATGAGTTAAAAATAAGTCCATAACTACTGCATTTGCGTCACAACATGTTTAAAATAAGGATTAACTTGGTGTGTTGTTAACTTAAGAAAAATAGTATATCAATATAGTATACAGATTCTTATTTTTAATATTTTATTCACACAAACCCATTTAAAAATTTGAAAGCTTTACAAAAGTCTAGTTGTAATATATCGCATTGTTTACATTATTGTTTCTACTGTTAGAGGCAGGTTTTTAACAAACTTGTCCTCTTTCCTGTCCGGTCCATTAGTTTAGTTTATTTCACTATTTTAGAATATATACAGAAGGGTGGGTCGTACTTTTAAAATTTTGGATATGGGAGTGCGCACCATATTTTTTTTATGTATTAGGATATTAGAAGAGACGTGAATAATTTTTTTTTCTTAAAAAGTTTATTTAGTGCGGGCGCAGGGCGTTTGAAAAATGTCAGTTTTACGAAAAACTTATCATATTGGCATTTTTCAGCCTTTTTTATATTAGCCAAAGGTAAGAAAGTTATCAAAAAACAATCAGACATAATATAGACATAAAAATAAAACATAATATTTGGTGCTACTTTTCTTAATGCTATACAAACACGGTAGACGTAACAAAAGTTGTCTACCATTATGGATTTTACAAAAAAATATCAATATATAAATATCAGAAATGGGATTGCGCGCAAAATTTTTTTTATGTAGTAGGATATTGGAACAAACGTGAATAATTTTTTTTTCCTAAAAAGTGTATTTTGTGAGGGCGCAAGGCGTTTAAAAAATGACAGTTTTATTGAAAATGCATCAAATTAGCACTTTTCTGCTCATTTTTCATAAGCTTATGGTAATGCAATCATCAAAAAACAACTAGGCATAATTTAGACATTAAAATAAAACATAATTTTGAGTTCTACTCTTCATAAAGTTATACGAAAACGTTTGCTTTAGAATATTAGAAGAGAAAAAAAATTTATTTGCTCTATAGATAATAAATAAGATACAAATACAATATAAAAAAATAATATTCCTACAATAATTAAATAATATTCCTACAATAATTCACAAACTTTCTGAAGGAATAAAAATTCATTGGTCATAAATAAAATGTCATCTAAAAAATACAATACATTTAAAGCTCAACTTATTTATTCAGATCATAAATAAAATCCAAAGCAAAACAACAAAAAAATTTATATTGCTTAAATTAATTTAAATAGATCTTTTTTTGATTGGTTTACGGGCATGATTTCTCGATGTGCTAATGTTGCTCTGATGAACCCACCTCTTCTATCTTTTCCAAATACCGATTGAGAATCTCTTGCGACTTCTCGGACACATTGTTTAATAGCTTTCCCATTAACAGGAAAACAAGGTATATACATCGGAATATCATTGTATTTTAAAAGTTCATCCTTTGACAATAAACATGTAAGTAAAGGTTAGTGTACATCCGAACTCGAATTAATTAGATCAATTTGCAATTCAGCATTTTCATTATGCATATGATGTTTTCTAGTTCTTACATTAGTGTTTCCGTATTCTGAATCTCCTCTTAATTTTAAAATTGTTTTAACTGTAAATTGTTTTCCTGTTTTTTCTAGGCTACATAACAATGTTTGAAAAACATTTTCACTATGACCATTCCATGAAGAAGATAAAACATGGGACATTACAATGTCTTTAACTTTAAGTCTTTGATGACAAAGACGTTTTAATTGCTTGAGTATATAGTTAGGCCTTTCAGTCCACTTCCACTTTACTTTGATTTTAAACCAAAGTGACGTATAAACTCCAACAACAAACTCCACCAGAAGTTGAAGATTATATGTTTTTCAACTGAAAGTACAATTTCGGAGCACCAAAGTAAACATATTCTATTTGCGAAATTCAACCATCTTGCATGCGAATGTGGTTCAATTTCTTTTACTTTAAAATTTACCGGAAAAATCCCAATTTTAATTGCATGGAAAATTTGATAATGATACTTTTGATCATCTGAACAACTTCAGAGTCAAGTTCTATTATTGCATTAGGAAATTCAATTTTTATTATACAGTTTTTGACTTTGAAGATAGTTGTCTTACCTATAAGTTTTCCAGAAAAGTTATTTTTAGATGCAGTTTTTCCTTCAAGCTGAATCATAAGATGTCGGAAAGGTAGTTCATTTGTATGAAGACCACAAATTATCCACATTAGTTTTGAAATAAAATTGGTATTTTCCTCCTGGTTCAGAACAAATTGAATAATGTTCTTCTTTTTTTTCTGATAGATGTAGTTTTCCATCTTCTTCTTCTCTCATATACTTAATTAAATCTTTTCGTCCATCAAAAAATGTACATTCAATATTATCATTCATTGCTACTTTTTCAGCTCTACTTCGGATTTCTTTCATTAACTTAGTCTTACTTTGTTTTATTTTCTTGAGATTAACGAAAATAACATATTTTTCTTTAAAAAATTTGTATCTTTTGCAGAAGCTAAAGTAGCTATGGCTGCTGCAGCTCTGTTAGATACCCCATACCTAATAGCTGCTTGAGAAATCCTGGTTATACCTAAGTAATTTTTTTTCAAACTAAACTCAGTTTTTTCTGTATTATTTGCTTTTTCGTTGCCAATGTCCGAATCGTCTGTTGTTTGAAATTCTACCTCTAAAGGAGAAAATAAGTTATGTTAAATAATTTTAATGAAAATAATTTATACTTAATTTTTTAATTCACAGTTTAAACAAAAATTGACGAAAATATTTTTAATACTTTAGCATTTACCTCATCTCCTCACTATTTGCTCCAGGTATTTTAGAGTCTGATTCTTTTCAACTCAAGTAAGGGCATTCTAATATTATTTGAGTCGAGTAGATTTAGCCATTTATTGCGATGAAATTGTTGTTATGTTTATTTAGAAATATTAATAGCTTTTTGTAGTAGGTAAAAAGATTACCTTTATATATATATTATAAATTCGTTAATTACATCATTTTTAATACAATATTTAGGATGATTATCTTATTATCTTAGTAATTATCCTACAAATAAACTATTGGAACATTATAACAAATAAAAAATGATACACCATTTCCTGTTTTTGACCAATTTTTATGGTTTTTAATAATAATGGAAAGGGGATATAAGCCCCTAGCCCACAAACTTTGACGACTATCTTTTATGATTCACCTCATTTTATACTAGTAGCATTATGCACATTAAAAATAACAGTAATAAGTTTGTTATACTAATTTTTTTTTTGAGTTTTTCGTAAAACTGACATTTTTTAAACGTCATTTCTAATATCCTAATACATAAAAAAAATTTTGCGCGCAATCCCATTTCTGATATTCATATATTGATATTTTTTTGTAAAATCCATAATGGTAGACAACTTTTCTTACGTCTACCGTGTTTGTATAGCATTAAGAAAAGTAGCACCGAATAATTATGTTTTATTTTTATGTCTATATTATGTCTGATTGTTTTTTGATAATTTTCTTACCTTTGGCTAATATTAAAAAGGCTGAAAAATGACAATATGATAGGTTTTCGTAAAATTGGTATTTTTCAAACGCCCTGCGCCCACACTAGATGAATTCAAAAAAAAAAAAAATTATTTACTTTTAATATCCTAATACATAAAAAAATATTGCGCGCGCTCCCATATCCAAAGTTTTAAAAGTATGACCCACTCTAAAATACAGTGTACATATATACAGTGTACAAAATTGATAACTAAATCAAAAGTTGGAACAATAAGATCGCAATAATTTGTTATATTTAGGCGCCCCAATTAAAAAGTAGTTTACAATCCGTAACATATAAAAAATATTCCAAAATGAAAATTCTAAGAAAAACCAAAAATTAGGATAAAAAACAACATATAAATCAAAGTATGATTTAATGTGATGGCCAAAAAAAATCTTTTTTATATATAAAATATTATTCTTAATGTGTTGCTATCATATCTTTTAAATTTAAAAAATTTAAACCAAAAATTTAAATTTTCTTAAATTTAAAAACAAAAAGTTTTAAGTTACTTATAACTTATTGTGTATATATTATAAATATTATAAATATATAATAAATGAGATATACTGTTTTCTGATTGTCTTGGGTTTGTTTATGCTAAAAGTACCTATTTGGTTTTTTATGTCTTAAAATAAATTTATCATTTTTGTGTTTCTATTAGAATTTTAATTTATTGTGTTTTCATGTTTTCTTTTGGTAGTATGGTAAGTGATTTATTTAGTTATTTTTATTTTTGTTTGTTTAGTAGATCAACACTTTTAATATCATATCATTAAAAGAATAATGGTACTTTACAAATTGGGGATGGTTGGGTTTTGGCTATTTGTAGTGAGTCCTTTTTTACTGCGGTATGGAATAGGCGTAAGTCTCGGGGTAAAGCATAAGTGGTGATGACGTATTTCTGACGGGATAAACTAGTTATAAATGCTGATTTTCATTGAAACGTCAGTAATAATAGACACAACCCTGAGGAGATGTTTATTACTTAATCACTACACAAATTATGTTTACACGTTAGCAGCAATGTTTCTTTTCCATTCCGAGGCCTTACATTGTTTTATGCATATTTTTTATTTTGTAATCAATTTTTTGTTGTATAAGTTTTTGTTTGGTGATATATCTGTTGTATATCTTCGTTCATATTAGTGTTATAAAATAATTTTATTATTACTATTATTATTATTATTTTAAGTACTGTTTAGGTGCATTGTCTGTCTTATTTATTTTTAAATATTCCTCTATTAATCTTTATTTTTGTCTTGACAACTGTCAAAACATGCTTTGTTTGAAAAATAATTTAGTAGTAACCTTTAATAGATATCATTTAGGGTGGAGCTTTTTTGGTAAAAACAGTGTATGCACGTAAACATTGATTTGTCAACTGTAATTTACACTTTTTTTACACTAATTAGAGTTGAAGTTTCCAATTAGATAAGGTTAAAAATGGTAAAAAGCAAAAATGTTATTAGTGTAAAACAGTTAAGTTACAGTATGGAACATCGATGTTTTTTGTGCAACCAATTTTATTGCTTTTATTGTATAAGCTCAACTCTAGTATCACTATGATCGGTTGATAAATTAGATAATTTTACATTTTTTCAAAAATTACCTAACCAGTTCTAATAATTTTTAAATAATGTATACATATTTAGTTTTTATTTCAACAACAAAAAAAAAAAACAATAAACATCAACTTTACGACATGAATACATTTGTACGTATGTGTGTATATGTATATATACGTATGCATACATATATGTGCATATATTATGAGTGTATAAACATGTATACTTACATTCAATAACCCTACGTAGATGTAGTGTTATTGATTTTTAAAAATATGCTGTTGATGATGTAATCTATATTTATGTATGGGTTTTAAAATTTTTTCTTTTTTTTCTCTGATTCTCCTATTATGAAGGGTAAATGTCTTTTAAACCTTAGAAAAAACACTTTTATTTAAAAAAGTTTTGAGTGCTGCATCATTTAACTTGGTAGTCTCTTTGATTTATAAAGAGTATGCTAAAATGTTTAAAAACGACGGTAGGCGATAATTCCTAAAAAATTATAATTTAGACGATAATTCCTAAAAAATTAAATAAATATTAATTACAAAAGTATATTAAAAGTGTAGTTTTTGTAACTGTTCTTACGTTTCTATTCATAGCTTTTTTTGATATATGATATTGCCAAGTCCAATATTCCAGTATATATAGTCCAGTAGCTAGTATTTAATAAAAATTTGAAGAGAATATTTATACTAAAATAAGGTTACCAGCGGAGAAAGCCCGTGTTTTATTTTAAATCTGAACTGTAAAGGTCGTCATATTTTGACTTTGTATACGTTTAACACTCTATGCTTTTGGAGAAGTGGATCACAAGGCACTGTTCTTGCTTTAAATACATTTCTTCAAAGCATATTTCTGTTTACTACAATTTTTTTAATTTGTTTTTAAATTTTCTATACAATGCATTTATATCCGAAGATATTGTTATCATAGGAAAAGCCACATTTAGTCATAAAGAATGGTCCAAAGTAGCGTCCGTTATTGACTAACATTTTTGCATTCCATTGTACCACTCAAGCGTTGAATTGGTGGTGACTGAATTTGAACTGGTATCGTATAACAGCCCGGGTTTAAAGAATTTGTTTTTTCGCTCAACTGAGCTATCTAGCCAATTTTTCTAAAAAATATTTATTTTACTGTAATGGGTTCTTGCCGGCACAATATTACCGCAAGTTAAATAACTACGGACAGCAGAAAAATAAAAACTCTTTAAAATTTTCATGTTAAAGATGGTTTCGGTTAACACATCATTGCAATACTTCTTAAAAGCTTTCTTCTTTCTTCTTTCAAGCTGCTTTTATGTAACCTTTTTAGGTGTTATTTTTGCTTAAAATAAAACCTAAAAGTTTACATAAGTTTTTCTAGTAATTTTTGTTTCATTTATTTTAAGATCAACTGATTTTTAAATAAAACTGTTTATCTTTATTTGATGAAATAAAAAATAGAGAATCTTCTTTCAAATATTTATTTCTTTACTCTTCATTTCCTGCTTTAAAAAACTTTTTAATAGCTTTACAAGAAGAAAAAAAAACAGATTAAAGTCATCTGTAAATAAGATGAAATTAAGTCAGTTTTACGTAAGATTAAAGTCATTTATATATGTAAAAAAGTTATATAAACGAGCCTTTAGGTACCCAATATACTATTAATTTTTTTGTCATTTTGACTGATTCATATTAGATGTACTGCTTTCTGTTTGATAAATATCTTTTAAACAAAAGTAACTTATTAATTTTTATGGAATAATTCATACCGATCAATAAAATTTGTCAAACAATCATAATTTAAGGTTTGTTACTGATTTAATTGCTCGGTTAAAGCATAATTAGTTGGCTAAAGCATAATTAGTTGGCTAAAGCATAATTAGTTGGCTAAAGAAATAGGTGAGACATATACAATTTTTAATTTCTCTGGAACCTGATTTAAGAAAAAAATTAAAGGTGTTATCTAAAGAAGATTAAATAATAATAAAATCTGGTTTTACAGTATAAACGTTGATCTGATCAAAACCTGGTATTACTTTAAAGACTATCGCCATAATGTCTTGGTTAGATTACCATAATGTCTTGGTTAGATTACCATGATGTCTTGGTTAGATTACCATACTTTTTAAAATTAAAAATCATACGAAGAGAAACTTGGCGAAAGTTTTTTCACTAAGTAAGATAAGTAAACAAATTGTTCAGATTTTCAGCTCTTCAGATTTTTAGCTCAAATTTTCAAATTTACTTATCATATATTATCATATATTATCATATATTATATTACTATATACTAAAAGTATTTATGGTTGAATACTTTCGCATTACTTTTTTTTTTTAATATTTTTTAGTTTTTTCAAATATATCTTTATAATATTTGTAGTTAATTTAATTTTTATAAGTCTTACTTATTAAAAACCTGTAAAATATTTTTTTTTTATCTTTGAAGATTTTAGTAAACTTTTAGACATCCAAAAGTTGAAAGTGACTTGATATTTTTTAAAACTTGTTTCTTTTTCAAGCCCTTTTTTATACTATTTACAAAAATGTTTTAAAATTTGTTCATAAGCATTAAACTTAATTGCATTTGTTAGTTGCAGCACCAAGTTCAATCAACGTTTTAAATAATACAAGAAATATAATTGCAGTAGACACTTTTTATCCAAGAAAATCATGACCAGCTCTTTTATATTTCCGACACAGAGCATAATTGAAAAAACATACCACTTTCGAAAATTTAAATAATACTCTACTTCAGAAAAGTTTTGAAATCAATATGTAAGTAACTGCATTAAGAGAGGTCAAGGTTTAAGTGCAACAAATTCTTTTGTTCTTACATAAATATATGCTACTTCCAATGACAATATCCATAGCAACATTAGTAGTGAGTTGTACATGTCTATGCGCATACATCGTACGAACCAATGAAAGAAGCTACCAAATAGTAAAAATAATTCAAGTATATAAAATATTTCAAGTAAAAAAGAATGATACAATATTTTGTATCTCTCTGAATTTACGCAACAAATTTTGATGGTCACTGTTATTTAACGAGATAAAAAGTTGCATTATAATGTTACCTAAAAGATGTTATGATAGGGTTTTAGTTACATATAAACTCTGAATTTTCAGGTCTGATTGAGTTGGAAATTACTAAGAATTTATTTTTTTTCACTATATTGTCATTACCGATTTGACAACTAACTAATAAAATTTTTGATTTGTCAATTCACATAAAAAAAAAATTTTTCGACTTAACCTTAAAAGACTATTTGGGAAGGAAATGCCATCCGTTTTGAGTTCTTGATATCACACACGATGAGTAATTTATATATTTAATTTTGTTTAAATAACTTTTTATATTCAATATCGTTCATTGTTTGAAGAGTGCGTTGTATAAGTTTTATTTTACTATTAGCAATGAATGAAACAACTCAGCACCATTGTTATTTTATTTTACATTTTAATAATACGATAAGTAAACTTCCGTAGCATCGGTATTATGTCATACCCTCCACCCCCCCCCCCCACCCCTCTCCAATTATTTTAAAATGATAAACAAAATATTAAAAACTACTTTAAACACTAATACTGTCAATTGATTTAATTTGATTAACTTTCAACTTTTAAAAACAATAAAACAAAAAATTAATTACAGTTAACTGTATTTAATAAATTTTCATGGTTTTTTTACTTATGATTAAAATTAAATTTTAACTAATGTTTATAAAACACAGTTTTCAATGTATTACGCTTATGAGTTTAATGTTTTTAATATTTTCTGCTTTATGTCTATGTGAAAAAAGACATATCTTTACCCGTTTTCAAAGATTTTTTTTGTTTGAAACCAATAAATAAATATACACTTAGAAACAATAATTTTATAAATAAGCCTTTTTGTCGAACCAAGTTTAATCAGTTTTGTATTGAATATCATTCACCCTATCTTTAGAATAAAATTTTTTGTCCAATTTTGACATGCATTTTTTTTCCCCATTTTCAAATATAAACTAAAAAATTTAATTATCTTAATGGATAATGTAGTCAAGTTTTTTTAATTGTAATTTTGTATTTTCTTTAGAACTTTTATTGTTAATTATGTTTTATTTTGTTGATTATGTTTTGATGTAGTTAATATAGACACGCTTGTAAAAGATTCTGATGATAAGATCAGTACGATCTTCTATAAGAAACCTTGTTTGTGTTTGTAAAAGTAAGTTATTTACTACGACAACAAATGTAAACTAAATAAAAAAATAAAAAAAAAAAATAAAATATATATATATATATATATATATATATATATATATATATATATATATATATATATATATATATATATATATATATATATATATATATATATATATATATATATATATATATATACATACATAGTAAAAACAAATCTCTTACAATCAAATTTGTTTGATGAATCTATAACAAAATGAGAAATTTCATTGAACTTACTTTACTTTCCAACCAATTAATACAGTAAAGAACTTTTTTTATTGGACTTTAAATGTAATTGTTATGCAATTGCTATTGATAGAATTAGCTAAAAAATAAACGACATATCCTTTTCTGATGTCAAGAGGGCAACTTTTTGTGATTATTTTTTTACATTCATTATGCATAGAGAACACTTTGATATAAGCCACTTCAAATCTGGACAAGTTCGTTGTTATTAAGTTCGGACAAAAAATTATAAAACGTCTAAAAAAATTTAAAGGATAAAAATATTTTTATTTTTGCATTTTTTTAATGTTGCATGCAACACGGCGATTATTTTTGATAATTTTTCTCCTACTTGCAAAGTTTTACAAGGTTTTAAAAAAGTTTTCAGTTACGGACGTAACGAAAACATATTTATTAAATTTGTTTTAAAAATTGCAGAAAAGTGGTATCATACAAATTACCAAGCATAATTTTTGGTACTTCTTTTTGCTAAAAAGTTTTAAAGGAAGATTATAAAAAATCATTTTCTTTTGAAAAAATTGATGTTTGCACACTACTAATATAAGTTTGTAAATACAAATCTGCATAAAAAGAAAGGTTTTAAAAGAAAGGTTTTAAAAATATGAACATAGACACTATTATAGTGTGTGTGTGTGTTTATATTTTTAATAACCAATTAATAACATAACACCGACAACAATATATTTTATAAAGCTGATATAGAAAGAAAGATTAAAGAAAAGGAAAAAAAAGCTAAATAAAGAAAAGCAACTAAAAAAAAACTAGTGAAATTATTTGCAACAAGAAGCCATATAGTACATCTCCTTCTCTTTCAAGGGCTGTAAATAAAGTAAAAAAAATGTTACCCAATAGCCCATCAATGCAAAAAAGCATTTTTTTTTTTTTTTAGTTAGCCTCTAAACTACATTGCAACATTGTTGCAATGTAGTTTAGAGGCTAATTTAATTTTCCTCTAAAACCATTAGAATGTTCTAATGATTTTAGAGGAGTTACTTAAATGAAGAAGTCAAGAATAAAGTTGTTAATTTTTACGACAATGATGATATCAGCCGCATGTCTCCTGGAAAAAGAAACAAATTTGGAAAAAAAAATAATAGGAAAAAAGATTATATTCAAAAATGGCACATGTACATGTGCATAAAAGAGATGCATGCTTTGTATATGACATAAAATGAAAATGTAAAGATTGGCGTAAGTTAATTTGCAAGTTTAAGTTAAATATCCTCCTTAGCCGACAAACGCCAACTAATGTATGCACTTGCACATATAGTATAATTCTTGCACTAAAAAAAATCTCCGGCTGCCGTTCAAATATACCTTTTTATTCAAGCAAATTTCCAGAGTCTTGTCTTCAATATCCAGACAAACCAGCATGTTGGTTTAGTGAGTATCAGCACAAAAAATATGGTTTCATAAAAGGTATTCATTGCAGTATGATAAAGAAACTTTAGAGGTTTTTGTTGAGTGGAAACAACGGAAAGATGATAATAGAAGGATAAAGCAAATGGTTCAAAGAACATCAGTGGCACACTTGTACAATCACCAGGGCTTGCTGATACCATCTTTTTTAAACTCGTAGCTTTATTAAAAGACTGCACCATAAGAGTTTAGAATCTGACAAAAGTAGCACAAAAGAGGTGGATAATAAAGCAGTGTTACAAATGGGTTATGCTGAAAATTATAAATGTTTTTCACAAGATGAAATTCAAAATGGTTATTGGATCCAACTGTAGATAAATATTTTTACTTCTGTGACGTGGCTCCAAAACATGAAATACTGTCATGCAGTTGTTAGTGATTTTACAACTCATCATAAAGAAACATCATTAGTAGTTCTTGATAAATTAATATAAAGCCTACCAAAAGAGGTAGTTAATTTAAGAGTTTGGATAGATGGCCCTTTAAGTCAGTTTAAAAACAGATTTATTATGGCGGGTGCTCAAGCTTTGCAAAAAAAGTACGGAATTGCTTTAGAATGAAATTACAGTGCAACTAGATATGGTAAAGGACCTGTAAATGGCTTAGGACCAACTGTTAAAAGAATTGCTTCTAATTAGGTTCTAACCAGAAAAGCTGTTATTAACAATGCTAAAGATTTTTATCACGTTGTTTTTAAGACTAGCCCAAAATTTCTAATTTTTTTAATTTTATCTGAACATATTCTTCAAAGAAGTATTGAATTAAATCTACAGATACATTTCAAAAATCAAATAAAGTAAAAGTGATTTCCACTTTTCATTACTTTTCTTTTTTTGATGATTGTATCCAATTAAAACGATATTCTTTAGAGTCTGAAATAGCAACTCCAAAAATAAATACAGCCACAGAAAAGAAAAGAAACAAAATTGAGGTTATTATGCATTTCGTCAATCAGGTTTTTGAATATTGAATTTGAAAATTGATTAATTTTTTGACAAAGTTTTTACAATTAATTTTTGTTTTTTTAGAATAATACAACCAATCCAAAAATCGGAGTGAAGAAACAAATAGTAAATGTAATATTAAACATAATGCTCAAATAGAAATATTCTTTAACTTAAATATCTAAGTATTTGTTTGCTTTAATTGTTGATAAGTTATGTCCTGTAAGTGACGTTTATTTCTGTCCCCGTAAGTAACGATAACTAATTAAAGTTTATAAATAAGTAGCTATAATAATCTTTTAAATAATTTTACGCAAAATAAAAACTAATTAATTTAATTTGAGAAGCCAGTTTATGTATGTTAAATGTTTGGCTTCAAATGTTCAACTGAAAACAACAGGTTTTTGCTTCCCATAAGAAACACAGCATATAATCAACTATAAATCCTAAACTTATAATAACTAAACAAAATTTCAATATACAGGAAAACGAATAAATGATTTTGGGGTGATTTATAAATATATTTATAAACATCTAATGTATATATGCCCATATATATATATACGTATATATATATATATATATATATATAAATAAATGCTTTTATATATATATATATATATATATATATATATATATATATATATATATATATATATATATATATATATATATACATATATATGTGTGTGTGTGTGTATATATATATGTATATATATATATATATATATATATATATATATATATATATATATATATATATATATATATATATATGTTATATTTATGTTATGCTTCTTCCTAATAACACGACTAATTAATGAATAAATTAGTTATACATAACTAAAGGTTTATTTTTTTCTTTTTTAAGACTTATTTTGTCTTTTCAAAATATAAACTGTAAAACTATTTTACTTTATTTTATTACTTTGTACATCAAATATATCTTAATATTATTTCAGTTATTATTGAAGCATTTTTACTGTATTTGTAATAAAAGTATATATTGTTAAAACTATGAAGTTGTAAAAATATATGGGAAAAAAAAAACACTATAACTTTAAAAACAACTTAAAACTGTTATATAAGTTTTAATATAAAAATCATTTGGTTGTCAAGAATTACATAGTGTTAGGAAAATTAAGATAAAATGATCCAGGTCTTAATCAAGCACATCAAAAAACTGAATTTACTTGGTAAGTATTGGATTAGAAAGTATACTTAAGAAAAAGAAAAAACGGCTGAAACAATTATTTATAAAGATATTTATCTTCACTTTAAAGTTTAAGACATGGCTTTACCCACGTTTCTATCCAGGAGAGCTGAAATACGAGCGTATTGTTTTTAGAAAGAAGATGCAATTATTTGATAAATTATTCATAAAATAAAATATTTGTTTTTATATTTACTACTTGAAACATAAATGGGCGCCTTTACATAATAATTAGTAAGTACAAAAAATTTTAAATAATTCATTTTAAATGCATTGGAGGTCTTCAGTCTCAGTAGTTTGTAATCAAACTTATGAATTGCATGCACATTTATGCATTGCACACTAATAAATATGCACATTGACAAACATATTTTTGGTTAAATTTTTAATGAAGTAATTTTTTTTGTGTGAGTAAGTTTTAACTTTCTATGAGAAAATAACCATTTTCCACCATATTAAAATAACTTTTTTAAACTTAAAATTGCTTTACATACTCTATTAGAGTAAAATTGCCATTTTTCTGGGAACGAGTTTAACAATAGTCAAAAAAAATCTTTTATTTAAAAACTTTTAAAATTGAAAACTTATAAAAAATAAAATAAAAATTATTTTAAATATTAAAAAAAAAACCTCACAAAATTAAAGAACATAAAATTGTCAAAATTATAAATATAATCAGAAAACAAACATTTCGCGCTTCAATGAAAATAGGTAAATGTTAAATTTAATACAGAATTTAACACTTCCAAAGCGCAACGGTAACAGCTAGTAAAAAATATATGAAGTAGAGTAAAAAGAAAGTTTGAATATTTGGAAGATACTACCAAATATAAGCTAAAACACAAGTTCAAGTTCGTTTGCTTAGAAAACTAAAGAAAAAAACTGCGTAAACTTTAGTTTCTGGAGAAAAGGAAGGACATACCCTAACCCTTGTGACCTCGGCGCAGTAGTTAAAGCGCTTGTTTTATAAGCAAGTGTCCCAAGAAGACCTAACAGTCTTGTCACAGAGTCTCCTTCTTTACCAATATCGCGAAATATTTCTAGAGCTCGCTTTGAACCCCGGATCTCTTGCTTCTAAAGCAAGCGTATTAACACTGCGCCGCGGCCGCTATAATAATTTTTTTTTTAATAAAATTTTTACATAAAAAAGGTCCACGATATTGAATTCAATAAGAACTTGTTTTTAAATTAAATCTTAAAACTTTAAAATTTTAGACAATACAACAGTTTCCATTACAGAAAGAATTCATATAAAAGTTTTACAAAAAAGAAAAAAACACCACCTATATACTTGTAAAATATATAAAGAGTAACAATAGAGGGACATGAAACTTGTAACTTGTCTGCACATTCTGCATTCCTCCTAAGCACAACCGATATATCTTCTTTTAAACGTGGTATAAAATTAGACAACAGTGTTAATGATCTGTAATCCATCCATTTCACACAAGTAATTCCATTTGCTGTTATAACATCGATGTCGCCTTTTTTCCTAATTTCCTAAATTTCCAATCTGGTTTGATGTTTTTTGGAAAATACTTTCTAACTAGTGTATCCAATACCGGTAGTACCGATACTGGAATAAACGGTATTACCTGACTTTTTTATATACGAATTACCGGTATTAGGTTGGCTCAATACTGATACTAAAAATATATGTTCAGGACTTTAGCGCGATTTTTTAGTTAAAGATAAAACTTTTTGAATTTGAAAGTAAAATATGTCTTCCTTTTATTAAGGCGGCATTACCCCAAAAAACAGGCGGAAAATTTTTTTTTTTTAAATTTCAATTTTAACAATTTTTATTAATTTATTATGCCTACCCTTATAATAATGAAAAAAATTCAAAAAAAAAAAAAAAAAAAAATCAAAAGGCCTAAATTATCCCTAATAGATTTTGGTACTAAAAAATAAAGCGCCTTAGCAACAGCCCTTAGAGGTACATTTCTTGCAACATCTCGAAAAATACAATGTATGAAACTCTTATACTTAGACTGTCAATACTAAAACATGTTTTTTTTTATAAGCATAACATTTATAAGCATAACATTTATAAGCATAACATTTATAAGCATACGAAAGCACAGATTTGGAAAAAAAATAAGCATATGTCAGCATATCACTGAGTCTCGATAAACCATTTGAAACATTTAAAATTAAATTTTGTCTAATTAAAAATTTTAAATATATATATTTCTAAATTTAAACCTACAAAAACAACAAAAATCGAAGTTTATGTTTTGCCGTGCAACGACTTTATGAAGTAGTGAAGTTATTGTTTTGCAAAACCTAAACCTCAATACTTGAACAGAAAAATATAAAGTTTAAGAGTCGCCCCGAAGTGTTTTATCTCTCTCTTTTTTTTTTCTCTCTCGCTTTTTATGTGTAGTTTATTTAATACCATATTCAAAATGGCACATAAATCGACTTATTTAGATGTAGTCTCAATAGAGTATAAAAACACGCTCTGATTTAAATAGGGATAGGCACAGTAGAGTAGTACATACATCAATTGACTTAAATAGGGATAGACGCAGTGAAGTGTACATCGAATGAGGGTTTAGGCCAGGACAGGCATTCTTTAAAATAAAGGAAAAGTATTTCATTATTTATTCAAATAATGAAAAGCAAAGTTTTCAAAATTATAATGAAAAATTTATATAAAATATTATTAGGTTAAATTAAACACAAGATTTTTAAATGAAATTGCCAAAACAATTGATAAAAATTTATGTTTAAATACGTGAGTGTAACTAAGAAAAAATTAGTTTTACGCGCGAACAAGTAATGCTTTACTATTAGTTATGTATGTTTTCTAACAGGTTTAACACAAGCAAGGTATAATTGCAATACAGTTTACTAAACAGTTTTTTTTAGCAGCTGTTAAGTTGAATGTTTACATACTTTATATTATTTTTAGGTTTCCATGGTTAGGAATGATTAGGTTAAAGATGAAAGTAGAAGCAAGTTGTGGCTAGTGGCACTGAAACGAGATAAGTTTGTTCCTAAAAGACATCATTTTGTCTGTAGTGAGCATTTTCTTACAGAGGATTTTCTTGTGCGCCCTGGATGTGAAATACATCAATTGCGTCTCAATGCCATACCCTCTGTTTTTTTGTTTTCTAAATTATTTAGTTGATGCAAAAAAACATCGTAAGTTACAAAAACAGAAAGTTGTGCAAGAATTATTTCAGGCTAGTACTACAAGTAATGCTGGCTTATCAGGTGAAAATAATATAAATGAACCAGAACATAAGAAACAGCATATTGAATCTCCAAACGAACTCTGAAAAAAAAAATTAAGTGTTTACAACATAAATTAAGTGTTTACAACATAAATTAAGTGTTTACAACATAAATTAAGTGTTTACAACATAAATTGCGACGTAAATCAATAATTTATCTCAGGTTATTAAATCTTTTAAAGACAAAAAATAGATTTGCAAATACAAAACTTTTTAAATGAAAATTTATCAGGACTTACAGCTAGTATGTTTACAAATGAAATTAAAAACTTAAAAAAAGAGCCAACAGGCAGACGGTATTCAGAAGAAGTCAAAAAGTTAGCTCTAACTGTTCAGATTAATTCAACTCGTGCTTACGAATACTTGCGAACAGTTTTTAAGTTGCCTGCACAAAGTTCATTGTCCAATTGGACATCATCTGTGAGTTTTGACCCTGGTTTTAATAATGCTGTGTTTGATGAATTGAAAGTGCGCGCTGAAAATGATGTAATATATCGAGATGCAGCTTTAATAATGGATTTTATGCATATTAAAGCACGTACAATCAGTAATGAACAATCTGTCAAGTTTATTGGGTTTTTAGATTATGGAGGAATAAGTGTGGAATCTGATGACAATATTGCAACTGAAGCACTTGTATTTTTGCTTGTTGGTTTGCAAAGTTATTGAAAATATCCAGTAGGTTATGTACTTATTCATAGGTTGACAGGGCATAACTTAAAAGCATTGCTTCAAACTTGTTTGACATGTGATAGAAGTCCAGTAAATATGGATTGCTTACAACAATTGGGTTGTAAATTTGGAGTGAGAATAGATCAGTTTTACTTTAAGTTTTACTATACAACCTCTAACAGGTTTATGCTGTATTAAATGCATGTCATATGCTTAAACTGGCAAGGAATGCTCTTGCTGATATTAGTGTATTGTGTGATAACGGTCATGTCATTAAATGAGAACACATTGTACTCTTATGTCAACTGCAAAAAACAGAAGGATTAACACTTAGCAACAAACTTGGTAGCAGACATATACACTTCCATCAACACAAAATGAATGTAAAAGTTGCTAGTCAAACATTGAGCTCATCAGTAGCGGATGATGAAGGGTAATGTAAAAGCGTTTGAGGATGCAACAGGTACGGTGAATTTTATACGTATTTTTGATTATTTATTTGACATGATGAACTCTAAAAATGCGTTTGCAAAAAATTTTAGGCAAGCACTTAAACTCAGCAATAGTAGATACTGGATGCAGGCATTTAGTAGCAGTATTGCATATCTGCTGTCTCTACGTGCAGATAACAGCAAAAATGAACCTTTATTGGCTTCACATCGCCATAAAACATCTGTTATTGGACTTGTCACAAGTGCAATAAGTATGCAGAGCTTAGTTCTTGATCTATTTAACCGTGGGTTTGAACCATTAAAGTATTTGTTAACTTATAAGTTATCACAGGACCACCTTGAGCTAACTTTTGCTTGCATTCGTGAAAAAAATGAATTTAATAATAATCCAGATGTTGTTCAATTTAAATTTTCAATGAAACGGTTACTGATACACAACAGTATAGCGCCGAATAGAAATGCAAACTGTTCAGTTTTAGATTGTACGCCTGACCTTTAATTTTTAGTCTAAAATGGTCACGTCAAAGAACACCACTGCAAGATGTACAAGCTATCGAATTCAATAATCAGCCATTTTTTCAATCATTATTTTTTAAACTAGACAAAGAAAAAATAAGCATGTTACAACAAGCTGTGTTATGCTACATTGCAGTGCCTATTTTTCGCGATTTGTTACACAGTATTGAGTGCACAATGTGTGCCCAAGCATTAACAACAACTGGAATTATGTCTTCAGTCAATGACCACTTTGGCTATGCCAACACACTACCAATAGGACACTGGGACAGTTTTATTGTGCATAAAAGGGTTGATTTTTCCATCATCCGGTGTTGTCAAAGTTGTTGAAACTTGTGAAAAAGCTTTTAAAGTTAGCGTATGTGGTTCAAATTCAACCACAATTACTGCTAAGCAGAACATCAAGGTTCTAATCTTAAGTGTGGTTTTACGTAAACTTTTGCCTTGTTTTAATATTTTTCTAACGCTGGATAATCACTTTAACCATTATTATTTTAATGAGGACTTACATGTCGTTCAATTGATTAAAAAAATTGTTGCTAGATTTTTAACCATTAGATTCAAAACGTATGGTCAAAAGTATTACCGCGAGCTTATTCAAGGGTTAAAAGCAGGTCTTCGACAGTAGTCAAACAAAAATGTTATTTTTTTTGGGCTATAATTTTAGCGATGTACTTGTTAACTACGCGTTAGCAATATGCTTATGAATCTGTGTCATAATGTGTGACTTATTCACAAATCATCACACATTTTTCAATTTTTCTGTACTTATTTAATGAAAATTTATTTTTACAAAATATTTTATCCCTTGTTTTATTTATGTTAGAAACTTTTGTCAAAAAGCGCCTTTTTGTCCATCGTTATTTATACAAAGTTGCATCCTTTCAAATTATTTATGAAACTTTTTTTTTATACTCTTCTTTTGGTATACTTTCAAGTACAGTAGCGGCATAAAGTCATGACCGCAGTTGAAAAACAAGAGAATTTTATTCATTTTTGGCACAATATAAAATAAAACAGCATCATATTGAAATAAAAATGACTCTGCATTGTCAGTAATAAGCGCCACTATTAAAAAAATTCTGACTAAAAGACTAGTATTTTGTATGCGCATCGAACACGGCCTGTAAATGTCTTGACATAGACTGTACAAGCTTTTGGATGATGTCAAAAAAATTCTGAAACAGGGATTGCTAGCCATGCAGCTGACAAATGTTGCCACAAATCATCCAGATTGCTGGGTTTGGTTTTCTGTACCTTTCTGAAGAGCTCCTCCCACAAATTTTCAATGGGGTTCAGGTCAGGACTTTGTGGAGGCCATTCAATAGCATTGGTACGAGCACGTTTGAGATATTCCATTACTTTCTTAACTTTGTGGCAAAGAGCATTGTCCTGTTGAAAGAAAAATGGTTTGTTTTTACCAAAAAATTTGTTTGCTGATGGTTTCATTTGTGTTTTTAATATTTCGAAATATTTATCCTGGTTTACCGTACCAGTACAACGATATAAATGACCTACACCTGATCCTGACATGCAACCCCATACCATAAGAGAGCCTCCAACATGCTTTACTTTGGGAGCTACACACAGAGGACTAAATCGTTCACCAACTCTTTTTCTCACATAAACTCTTTTAGCTCCACAGAAAACAGTAAAAGTACTTTCATCACTCCATAACACTTTATTCCATTGTGCGACAGTCCAGGTTTTGTGCATCTTCGCAAATGCTCTTCTTTTCGCGGTGTTATCAGGTCACAATAAAAGTTTCTTTGCAGCAATTCTCCTATTCAAACCAGCTTGCTCCAGGCGTTTTCTAACTGTCCTTGCTGCCAGATGAACTTCACGGTTTTTCGCCATGTAGCTTGCAAGATCTGAAGCCGTGGCGAAACGATTGGACAAACTTGCCCGAACCAAAAGCCGATCCTGCTTTGCGGTAGTTTTACGAAGTCGTCCAACACGCTCTAATTCTGCCACTGTACCAATGTCTCTCTCTTTTCTGGCTGTTCTGGTAACAATTGACACTCCAATTTCATTTGCTCAGCAATATCTCTGTAAGAAATGCCTTGTTTAATCAAAACAATGATCTTCAGTCGTTGCTCAGTTGATAGCTTCTGATACATGGCATACACAATGTTCTGCAAAATTATAATACAAAAATAATAAAATGTTTGTTTAATAAAAGAAAATATGATTTCAATCATTATTTAACAACAACAAATGTTTAGAAACACAATGAAACTTAAAAAATTCCAAAAATTGTTAATTATAGCTAATTTAGATTAATTAATCCTAATTAGCACTGCTGATTATAATTATAAATAAATCTAATTAATTTATTCTCAATATTAGCTCCACATTTCGCTACGATATGTAGTTGAGTGATAATACATTAGTTTCAAGTAAATATCTACTAAAACAATGCTAGAAAAATCTTAAACTTACCAAACTGATATCAACAACTTCTGATCAAATCAATACAGAACAGTAATTAACAAAAATTACAGTAATTATAATAACAAAAATATTGATATTTGGTTGCTAATAACGCGCCACATTGGTAACTAAATATTTAGTAAGGTTTTCGAATAAAAATCGCTACAAAAATTAGTTATTATTGCCTAAGTACACTATTAGAGAGATCAAAATATGGGTGTGGTCATGACTTTATGCCACTACTGTAGCTTCTTTATGCGGGTTTTTTGGCTTTTGACGTCAGTATCGCCATTAAGATTTTTTTTTATCAAGTTGAATAGCCAATAATCGGATGGAGCTAAGTCTGGTGAGTAAGGTGGGTGGTGAATTATTGTAATTCCAGCTTTGTTTAGACGATTTGTGACGGTTTGAGTTACATGGGAACGAGTGTTTTCATGGAGAAATTTGAAATTGTGAATGCCTGTTTTTAATCTTTGCTATTTATTTTGCATATGAGAGGTTTCAAACAATTTTTTATAAAATATTTGCTAGTAATGGTGTTTCCCTTTTCAACATAACCCAAATAAACAACACTTGCTGTTTTGAAGAAGATGTAGAACATGCTTTTCAGCTGAAAACTATCGCATCTTACTATAGTTCTTGGACTTTCACCTTCACCGACCCAACTAGCATTAGCTGACTTATGTCCAACTTTTCACAAATAAAACCACGACTCATCCCCTGTAGCAATATCACATTGCCTCCATGGACCGTTTCTGAAAAGGGCTAAATTTTCCTTACATGCCTCAACTCTATTCTTTCGATTTTGATCGGTTAACTCGAGGAGTATTTAACGTGATATTAGTTTTCTTTTTTCAAGAGCGTTGTGAATGATTTTGTTGATCATAAAACGATTAATTGATGTCAGGGCTTTAATTATATAATGTGTTGCATGCGGATTTTCTTCAATAATAGCTCGCACACGTTCAATATTCTCAGCTGTTTACGTGGTTTGAGGGTGCCTTGAGAGAGGATCATCTTCAAGACTCTCTCTACCATCTTTAACTAAAATAACCCACTTGGTAACTGTACTGTATTTTGGAGCTTGGTCACCATGAAATAAAACCAATTCATCGGTTATGGCTTGTGCTGAAACTCCAAGTAGAGCACGGGTTTTAATATATGCTCGATATTTAAGTTTTTTTATTTTTAAATTTTTTTCTTTCAAATGTATCTAATAAAATTTAAATAACTTTTTTAATAAACATTCAAAATATTTCAACAAGTACGTAAAATGTTCATAATTAAACGCAGTTTAAGATGATATATAAATATTTAATTATTTCCTGTCTTATTGTAACATTATAGATAAAGTTCTACAAATTTCTCTAACGACCTAAGTAAGTAAAATGAAAATAAAGTAAAAAATTAATTTTTTATAGATGCTTAATTAATCAAATTTCATGACTAATTATTATTTAGTTAAATAGTTGTTTTAATAGTCGCGTCTCATGTTTTCGCCGTACCGCAAAACGGCGGACGCTAAGTTATACTCAAAAAACTGCAAGTCATGCATCTGGTTATATTATTACGTCATTAGAGTGTGGCATTAGAGTCACATATAAAAAGCTATTAGATAATCAAAAAGAGAAAAG
>NC_061160.1:5159487-5179487 GCF_022113875.1 Hydra vulgaris | reverse complement strand
CATATTTTTCCATTTTATTTTTCCAAGTAATATAACATGATCACCAGTATCGAATGCTTTTGATAGGTCAATAAAGATTCCTAGAACAAATTTACTATTATCAAAAGAGTCATTAATTTTATTTACAAGATCTAATATCGCATGTTCGGTTGAATGTTGCTTTTGAAATCCAAATTGTTTTTTATTTAAGATATTGTCATTAGTTAGGTATTTATATAGTTTATTGCAAACTATTCGTTCTAGAAGTTTAGAAAAGACTGGAAGGATTGAGATGGGTCTGTAATAATTAAGTGAAAATGGCTTTCCGGTTTTAAATATTGGTACGACTTTTGCAATTTTTAATTGTCTGGAACAGTTTCTGTTGTAATTAAAGATTTAAAAATTTTGAATATGGATTTACGTATCACCGGGAAGACACTTATTACTACGTTGCTACAAATTTCATCGATCCCTGGTGCTTTGACAACTTTCAGAGAGTTTTTTGCAGCATCGAGTTCATCATAACTTAGACTATTGAATTTTAGTTCGCTATGTAGATCTGTAGGATAGGTTTCAAAATAGGTATTGAATATTGGACACCATGTTATGGCCGATGTTTGCAAAAAACTGTTAAAATGTTCGGCAATAGAACTTTTATCGTTGTATTCTGTTTCATTCACAACAATTCTATCTGGTAAAGTATTTATTTTGGTATTTTTTGTTTCGATTTTTTTTTTTATGATGTTCCATGATTTTTTAATATCATATTGGTATTTTGAAGTAGTTTTGAATAGTATATTTTTTTAGAGTTTTTTCTTATTTTTTCAAAAAGATTTTTGTATTGCTTGTAGATAGATAAGTTGACTTCATTTCTGTTTTTTAAATATTTTATGTAGAGTTTTTGTTTTGTTTTAGAGAATTTTTTACTTCCACAAGTAATTCGACGTTTCAAATATTTTTCTTATACTATTTTTTCTTTGATCGAGAAATGATTATTATAATGTTTTAGGAAAATATCGATAAATGTTTTATATGCGGAGTTTGTGTCCTCAAGGTTGCATTCTTTATATAGTTAATCCCAATCTACTACTGATAGTGTGTCTTTAAATTTTTGAATAGAAATTTTAAAAATTTTTCTTTTATAAATTTTAGTTTTAGAATTATTATTTATTCTTGTATCTTGATTTATTTAAAAGTAAATTGGGAAGTGATCCGAAATATCAGTTTTAATTATACCTGTTTTCAAAGAGGGATCTAAAAATGCGTTTGTCAGGATGTTATCTGTAGCGAAAATTGAGTTTAAGGTTATTCGGATAGGTTTGTTGATAATCGGAAAGATGCAATGTTGAAACATGTTGTCAAAAAAAAATTTATTGGTCGCATTTATTTTGTATTTTAGACAATCTATATTTAAATCACCAATGCAGAATAGTTTTTTTTGTTCTCTGATAATATTAAGAAAGATATCTTTTAATAAGTTTGAAAATTTTTTTATATCACCTTCAGGTGGTCGATAACAGGTAGATACTAAAATATTTTTAATTTTGGTGTTGGTGATTTTTGGTGTTGGGGAATCTCCCGGTATCCCGGGCCGCCAGGATACCGGGAGATTCCCGGTTGGCCGGTTACCTCAAAAAAGTTATCATATTTTTAGTTAGGCACATTTTATTCCGTTGATTATTATAATCAACGGTAAATGAAAATGTAACAAAAAACATGATAACTTTTTTTGGCCCCTAATTACATCTAATTGAAGGCTAATACATCTACCGGCTAATTATATAAGTTTTGGCAGCCATCTTTAGCCGACCGAAAGTAGTATTATATTAACGTAAACAAACCAAATTAGTTAACAAATGTTAAACGATTTATTTTATAATATAATTTTATATAGCTTTTAATTTGTTTTTTGTGTATTGTTGTTTTTTGTGTATTGTTGTTTTTTGTGTATTGTTCACAGTCACAGTTTGGTATTATTGATAATATTTTGTTGTTATAAATTATGCTACTATTTATGTTTGTTGCACTATACATTTTGTTGATTGCACATCGAAATTTTGTCGCCAAGTTTTAAGTATATGAACTCAATGGGGGATTTAGGGATAAACTAACATAGGCTGCAGCCTATGAGAGACACGAGGCCTTCGGGCGCCACAAGAAAAAAGAAAGAAAAAAAAACGAAAAAGAAAATAAGGAAATAAGAAAAAAAAAGTAAAGTCATCAAATAATTTTTTTTACTTTTTTACGGTTTCATCCGAATTAATTTGTCTTATAATTATGTAAATATTTAGTATTTGAAACTCGAATACTATTTATCATTATTTTGTAAATAAATAACGTAAATAAATAAATAATCAAGAAATACAAGTTATAGATTTTTGTACATTGAAATGTTACAAACATTTCATGATACTTTTATATCAATCAAATTCAATGATGTCCGTTACAGAGCGAAAGCTCTTTTAGATTCATTGACAAGTTTTAAATTTATTTGACGGTACAATTGTTTTTAAAAGTATTTGAGCACGCAACGTCATTGTCTGAATATTTGCAAACAAGTAGAATGGATATACTAAGAGCCTATAAGATGGTTCAAGACAGTATTAATGAATTCAGCCAAGTAGATAGAAATTTTGATTCCATTTTTCAAGCAGCTACAATTTTCTCAGAATTTGCCAACAGTGAACTGGGAAAAAGAAATCTCGACATTGAAGTTCAGACTGGTTTGAAAGAGAAAAGAATAAGAGCGAATCAACTTCTTGAAAGTGCGAATGATGAATTTCGTGTCAATGTTCACAACATGGTAATGGATCAAGTAATCAGTAGTTTAAAACAGAGATTCTTAGAGCATAGTAGTCTATCTGCTGATTTATCTTATTTTGATCCAAGAAATTTTGAAGAAATTTTGAAAAAAAAGGCCTAATGACGCATTGCAGCACCTGAGTGGTTTGCTCAGAAAATTTGATGCTAGTGTAACAAAAGATCAGCTTCAAACGGAATTATTGGACTTTGCAAGGAAATGGGAGAGTTTTAAAATAACTCTTGAAGATGAACATATTTTGCTATTTGATACGGAAGTATCTTATGATCTTCTGCAAGTATCCGCGTTCTTGTTGTAACGTTAACAAAATTGTAATTCTGACTATACGTATTTTATTCATTCTTATATTGTAAAACTTATTTTGAATAAATAAAAAGAACAAAAAAAAAAAAAAAAAAAAAAAAAAAAAAAAAAAAAAAAAAAAAAAAAAAATCTGAGTCTCGAACAACTTCCAACAATCTAAATCCTTAGAATTGGAAACTGTCTTTACAATCCCAAAAGTGAAAAACAGCGACAGCCACAGAAATAAATGCAAATCTTGCAAACAAGTAGAATGGATATACTAAGAGCCTATAAGATGGTTCAAGACAGTATTAATGAATTCAGCCAAGTAGATAGAAAAATAGTGGCGTTAATTATGGTCGCCGTATACATATATATGTATATATATATATATATATATATATATATATATATATATATATATATATATATATATATATATATATATATATATATATATATATATATATATATATATATATATATATATATATATATATATATATATATATATATATATATATATATATATATATATATATATATTTATATATATATATATTTGTATATATATATATATATATATATATATATATATATATATATGTATATATATATATATATATATATATATATATATATATATATATATATATATATATATATATATATATATATATATATGTATATATATATATATATATATTTATATATATATATATATATATATATATATATATATATATATATATATATATATATATATATATATATATATATATATATACATATTTCCCCTATATATATATATATATATATATATATATATATATATATATATATATATATATATATATATATATATATATATAGGGGAAAGCCGGGCAACATGGCGAACGTTTTGAAAGCCCTAAGTTATTGCAAAACTATCAGTCGTGAAGCAATAATACTTTCTCAGTATGTTCATGTTATTAAAATCCCTCATTGACTGCATGAATTTTCAGTTTGCAAATATAACAATTTAAAATAAGTATTAAAATAAAAAGTTCATCAATTTGTCATCTGATCACGTGACCGGGGCAAGATGACTTATTATGCAATTTTTACCTCCGATTTTATAAAATTTTAAAAACTACCAATAACTCTAACTAAAGTAACAAAAAATAAACACAAATTGCAAAAAACTACTTCTAAAGAAGTTAAACTTGAAAGGCACAATCCATTATGAGAAACCGAAAGTGAGGAATTTTTTTTAAATATACTTTTTTAAGTATGCAAAAAGTATACTTATGCGTATAAAATTGCGTTAGTAATATTTCAAAAAACCAATTGGTGTTTTAAAATACAAGATGCAAATACAGTTTTGTTTTCACCCAATTTTAAGAATTTTTGTTAAGTTGTTATATGAACCCATCTTGCCCCATTCGCCATGTTGCCCCAGTTTCCCCTATATATATATATATATATATATATATATATATATATATATATATATATATATATATATATATATATATATATATATATATATATATATATATAGTTGGAAAATGACTTTCTTTTTGAAATGTGCGCGGCAGTCAAGGCAGGAAGTCTAATTTTTTTGTATGCTTTCAAACTTAAATCTTCTTTGATTGCTCTCAATACAGTTCTAGCTGAGCATCCACTTTCTTTTGCAATTTTTCTAGCCGATTTTCTTTTTTTGTTCAAACACACGCTTCTCGGTCGTCCAGAAGATTTTTTGGCTGATATTCCGCAGTGAGTTAGGCAATCGACCAATCTACAGAGGTAATTCTACGAATAAAATGAGGGGGGGGGGGGCGAATCTTAAAAAAGTACCGACTAGCTTCTTGAAAAAAAAAAGGTTCTCAAAACGGACTGAAATGACATATAGCCGACTGCCGACTAAATTTGTGAAAAAACCGACTATAACTTGAAAATCACCTTCTTTGGTTTGGTTTGTAACACCCCCCTGTAAAACCGCCTCTGTTCATCTATAAACTGTTGCTCTGGAAACAGTTTTATTAAGCATATTGTTGATTTGGGAGCACCAAAACCAGAGTCAATATAAGATTTAATCAGTTTTCTGATGCTGAGGTCAATTGTCATTTTTAAATCCGAGAAATATTGAAACCATTCCAATTTTTTTTTGTTCAACCATTTGCTGAAATAGAGAGAAAAAAAAAAATAATAAAAAAAAAATGTTAGAAATTTTAATAAAGCGGTTTATAAATTATCTCACTCTTTTTACCGCTCCCGTTAGTAACGAAACAAGGACTTGTTGATATCGGTTAAAACTAATTTGGGCAGCTTTTCACAAAACTACCTAAGTGACCTTTTGTGCTCCTTTGATTTGATTTTAATTAATTTTTTTTTAAAACTGAAGAGAAAAAAGAAAACTTTCTTACTTTTGTTTAATTTTAAATTCATGTTATGTGTGTGATAAAATTATTAAATTATTACTGTTAGGTCACATCACATAACCTTCCTTGCATCTTTAGACTTATTTTCTAAGGTACTTGAAATACTTAAAAGTCCTGGAAGAAAAATTGTGCACAATTCTTCGCCGTTAGAAATAGCTCCCACTAACTGTTTATGTTTTTGAACTACGATAATTAGCCAACCGCACAGTGTAGCGCATTTTTTTTAAAATTTTTCAGAGAGCTTATGGGTTCTGTTTGATTTCATTACAAAAGTTATGAATAACTCTTTGCCTTGCCGAAAAAATGGATTCAAAGGTGGCAAAAGTTAATGTTCTTAAAATTTTTTAAAAAATCTCAAAATTTTAAATCCAAGTGAACGAAACATTTGCATAAATTTTTTCTCTTTATAATCTGATCAATATATTAAAAATTAAGTGATTCGGAGTTTCATAGTTTCAATAATTTACAGATTCTTACAAAAAAATGGCTCTTAATAATTATGCTGTTGAAAAATTAGAGCTGGTATTGCTTATAATTATGTAGTATCCTAATTGAATATTTTATAATGCTTTATATATAATAATCATTTTAGCAATTTTTTGCGCAGTAAAACTCGTTTGTTTTGGTATTTTTAACTGAGGGTTAGCTTACGGTATAAAATTACTTTAATGTTTACCGCTTGATGACATCAGCTAATATACTATATAAAAAACCTTGAAGAAATCATAATTGTTAAATATAAAATTTTTTTTGATTCAAATAATAACGAGGTTCTATTTGGTTCTGAAGATGATACCCAAAGATTTCATTATCAGGTAAATCACTTTTCTATCAACAGAAAGTAGGCGTATATATAACCTATATGGGCGTATATCTACCTAATATAAAAATTAAAGCATTTAAAGGAAAAAAGAAATACAAAGTTTGGAAAATTGTAATACAAAAAATTGTCCCAAAAAAAAGGCTTCACAGAAAAATTTACAAGATAATTGATAGAAAATGAACTACTTTCTTCGTTTTCTTAACTTTTCCTTTAATCGAATTTGAGCTTCTTGTCGTTTCCGTTCGATTTCAGAATAAGAGCAACGTTGTGTTGACATCAAAGGAACTGAGATATTCGACCCTAAAATTATACGATATATTTAAATATATATATATATATATATATATATATATATATATATATATATATATATATATATATATATATATATATATATATATATATATATATATATATATATATATTATAAAATCATTTATGTACACGAATGTAATCGCATAATGATATTAGGTGCGCGCGTGTATATATATGTGTGTGTGTGTGTGCGTGTGTGTGTATACTAGGGCAATTCCATTTTTTCCATTAAATTTTGGTATAGATAAGGAAAATTCTGTAAAACTAAGAACAATGATGTAATTATTTTTTAGTTAAAAGTGTAAACTGATTAAGGAAAGGTATTTTAGTTGATATTTTTTATCAAAAAAGCAATATTAAAAACTTAACTAATTATGTTAATAGCTCGCTGTGCGGAACGGTAAAATAATAAATTTTTTTATACATTCATTCTGGGTAACATTGAATTTGCGGATAACATTAAAATAATCCTGAAATTGTTTTCAATTTTTTTCTTTTTTTTTTGGTAATTTCTTTGTCTGTTCTTCAACCAACAAGAATATGATAAATTACTTTTTTTTACAGAAGTTTTACCATAGATAAATAAATTCTTGTATTATATTGTGAAAATCAGGTATGATTTTTTGTATTGTATTGAATTATTTGTCAAATTTTAACATAAACTAAAAATAATATGAAATTACATGTTTTTTGCTACAAAAAGAATATATATTTCCACTAAGCTAAAAAATAACCAAAATCAGGGTAACTTTGAATATTCAATTTTACCCAAAAATGTTTTACTAGCTGTCTGGGTAACATTACAATAATACAAAATAAATGAGACATCATTTTATTGTTGTAGCCTAATCAAAATAACTATTGTTAACATACTTTGATATTTTAACTTTTAATATTTATATCTATTATTTAAATTTGACCAATATGCTATTAATAAACTAATTTTTATTAATAATAGCAATTATCTTTATATTTTTAGTATTCAAAAATGTCAAGAAAATGTTTGAGAACTCATCCTGGTACAAGAAAATATTGTATAAAATCCAATTACATAAATTATACTATTCAAAACACAATTAGCAAAAATTATATTGGAAATAATGTCGATTGTTGAGACTTTGAAATTTTTTGTATTACCCAAAAAAACATTTATATATAAAATAAAAAATAAACACTGTAAATCAGTGGGACACCATACTTTATCTAAGTATATATGGAACACCAATTAGTGTTAGTGATTTAAAAAGTTTTGTTAAAATCTATCTGGATGATAGTGGAAAAAACAAGACAATAGTTTCAATAGCCAGGTGCTTCAGTACATACATCAACTATTTTATAGCTTGCTACCGAAAAGTACATTGACTGAGGGTTTGAAATGGGGCAGCAATCTTTTCTTCATTTTTTTCTTCTTTTTCTGAAAAACTATATAAATATATGAGCATATATGTATATATATATGCATATATATATATATATATATATATATATATATATATATATATATATATATATATATATATATATATATATTTTGATTTTGGATGAGTTTTTGCTATAAAACAATGAAGAAATGTTTATTTTCCTTCAAGTGTAAAAAAATGTCACGCCCCTCGGCTGAAATGTTTTTTAATACAATATAGATAGGAATATAATATACTATACATATTACATATGGGCCAGAAAACATAAGTTAAAGAAGTCATAACCCTCTATATATATTTTATTATACTTTATTATTATATTATATATAATAAAATATATATAGACGGTTAATATATATTATATATATAATTTTAAATACATACCAGACGTATGCATTACCACTTTATAATTTCTAGTTTTTCACTGCCGTGCCTAATTGTTTATTAATTAGTTTCAGATTTTTTTGTGCTGCTTTTAATTAAAATGGCATACAAATACTGCCAATCAAGTGTTGAAAAAAATAGACTTATAAAAAAAATCTTGTGAAATTTCAAGATTCGCATAAAAGTAGACAGTTTCCAATGTTAGAAACATCTTTTCAAGAATATTCCAAAATGCCATTAAAAAGTGATATTGTTAGCAGGTTTAAGTATTTGTCTAGTACTGATGTGAAAGCCAAAAAGCAAAGGATAGATCTTATTTCAGAAGAAGTTATAAGTTTGTAGAAAGAACAATTAAATTTCCCATGTCTGACAGAGCAGTCAGTGAAGCGAAAGATTAATGATGTTATAGAAAAATATGAAAGTCTCAGAAAAAAAGGGAATGCCGACCTTCTGCAAAAAGAGGTTTTTGATATAACAAATCAAAATGGCATTTGGTTATCATTTGAAGATAAAAGATTTTATGAAATTCAGTTACAAAGCAAAAGAGAAATTGGATATGCTACTTCAAAGCTGGCAGGAAAAAAGACTATTCATCCATCAATTGTGCAAAAACTTTCCAGCCAACCTTCAGCATCTAAAAGTTTTTCTTTATTTACTGAAAGTAGTAAAATAGAAAGAGACAACTCTAGTTCCGAATTTGAAGAAACTGATGAACAATTTGAGATAGATAATGAAATTACAGATGAAGAATATAATAATTTGAAGAAAAGACATAAAAAATATAGTAGTTGTAAAATAGCAACAAAGTTAGTGGTTTGTGCTAAGGTATCAACTAAGAAAGCTTCTAAAATAGGTAAAATACTGTCCTCAGAAGGCATACATGTTCCAGCGCCATCACAGTCTGGAATATACAAGGCTCTTTTTAATGAAGCAAAACAATTTAAAGAAACTTTAATTCAAGATTTAAAGAATGATAATTGGAGTCTACACTTCGATGGAAAGCATATAGACCAATGGGAGTATCAGGTTGTCGTTCTTAAAAATGAAAGAAGCGAAATAAAGTTGGGCGCACTGAAGTTAATAGATGGAAAACCTATCACTATTATTAATGCCATAGCTGATATTATAGATGAATTTAAACTATGGAATTCAATTAAAATGATTGTGACAGATACTACAAATGTCAATACCGGAAAGAAAAATGGTGTTGTTGTAAAACTTCAGGACATTTTTCAAAAAAAAGGATTACAAAAACCTCAATTTGTACCATGTCAACATCATATCTTGGATAGAATACTTAGACTAGAAATGGAAGAAAAATTGGGAGAAAATCCGAACTCACCAAACATTAATTACTTTTTTACTAACAAGTTGTTTGAACATTATGAAACACTGAAGACAAATTTTTATAATGGTACAGAAGAAATAAAAGACACAGGAGGATGGCGAGATGACATGAAGTTTCTGTTTCATCTGACGAGAACCTACCAATACTATGACCAAAATAAAATATTTCCTAATGTAAGATTTCAAAAAATCCCTAATATCAGTAATGCTCGGTGGAGTTCAAGAGCTATTTTAGCATTGTTAGCCTACATTCTTATGCCAAAAATAAGAAACAAACTTGAATCTGTATGTATCTTTATTTCTTACAAGTGGGCAGACTTTTGGTTTGACGACCAAACCTATAAAGAAAACACTTATTCAGACCTTCATGAAGTTTTATTAAACAAAAAGAAACCTCTTGCTACATTTACAAGTCATTGGAATCCAGAACCATCAGCAATCAACATTCCCAGAAGTAATCAATGTGCTGAAAGAGCAATTAAAGTAATGGAGGAGCTTTATAGATTGTGCAGAAATAAAGACAATCTTCCACTTCGTTTCATTTTGTCTAATGAACAATAACTGTATGTATTAAATTGTATAAAATGTTTTTTCCTGCATTGAATATAACACTATGCCATGTATTAATTGTTAGAATAAATTATGTTTTTTTAAAAAAATCATATGAATGAACATGTTTGCAAATAGAAATGATTTTGGTCATTAATTTTTTTAAAACCTTTTAAAATCTTAATGTGCTTTGGGGCGTGACATTTTTTTTGAACATCGTGAAAGTATTAATATTTTTGCATTTTATGCGTAAAAACTCATCCATTTTTGGGCCAGGGAAATTTTTTTCTAAAAAGTCATATCCCTAATATATATATATATATATATATATATATATATATATATATATATATATATATATATATATATATATATATATATATATATATATATATATATATATATATATAGATAGATAGATATAGATAGATAGATACACATGAAACATCATCAATGACACCACACTGAAAAAGATGGCAAAAGACTTAGTATAGTAAGAGTCTTTAAATAACAGATTTTGCAGATTAAATTAAAAAAATTCTTCACAACAAATTATTTATTTAGTATAATATCTTGTAGTGAATATTATGGTAACAAAATATAAACACTTTATTTCTATTCTGTATGATTAAAGTTGATATATAGCAAGTATAGGATGTAGAGCCAGGTAAAAAGATTTGGCCCAGCTCCAACATTTGAAAAACTTTATATGTAAAATTTTTAAAGATAGCACAAAAAATGAATAGCACAAGTTAAAATTACCTGCCAGGTTCAAATCCATCGGCTCATCTTCCAGATAGTTTTCTTTCCCAGAACTCTCAATTAAGGAAAGATTTAAAGGTAATGAATTCTTCATGCTGTGAATGTTGTTAGATACAGATCCTTTACTTAAAAATTTGTTAGTAGTGTTTTCTAATGGTTTGCACGGTAATATAGAGTTTTGCTTATTAGAACTGCTAAGGTGTTTATTTACACCAAAACTAAGATCTGATTTTAAACAACATTCTGTTGAAATTACATTATTTGAAGAGAAGCGTTTATTGGGTAACACTTTACTACTTGTAGGCGTCATATGAACTGGAGATTTAAGACTTAAAACATCCAAACCAATCGACTTATTAAGATTTTCAGTTAATTTTTCTTGTACCTGAACTGAATGTCTAGATACGCTATTATTAAGAGGGAACGGTGATGTCATGCTTCTAGCTTTTAAAACACGCTGACTTGGTGTTAAACGAGTTACTTCTTGACTTTTGCATCTTACTTCATCATCAAGACTCATAAGCAAGCTATCAAAATCATCAAGATCATTAAAATCAACTAACTGTCTTTTTGGAGTTGAAACTATTTCAGATTTATCAAGGACACATTCTGTACTTTTTTTTAAAATGTCTGTTTTAATCTTAGTAAATAAATCATCTTTATTCACTGATTGGTTGGAATTTCTTTTATTTAGCAATGTTTTGTGTTCATAGCATTCAATATGGTTTGATATGATAGCATCCAAGCCATCATTTAGATCAATATCAATCATGTCAAATGATGATTTTACTGTTTTATTAAAATCAATAGAATTTTTTGAAAGAGTTAATGGAATTTTTTGCTTTTCAGATAATAGTTTATTTTTTTCAGATTTTGGACAAACAGGTGTTGTACAAATATTTGAATTGATAGAAGTTCGGCAATCGGTTGAACTTGTAGAAGCTGTGCAAGTAGTTGAACTTATAGGTGTTTTACAAAAAGAACTATTTTTAGAAAGTTCTTGTTTCTCATATGGTGTACCATTAGTTAGAACATTATTGGTGCTTGCTACAGTACTATTAGTAACAACATGTTCTAATGCAAGAGGACTTGAATTTATTTTGGTGTTCATAGCAAGAAGACGAGGTGATCTATAAAAATTATAAACTCATTATAAAAAACAATAATCAAAAAAATTTCTTTTTAAAATAAAAAAAATCAAGTTACCTTCTCATGCATGAATCTTCTATTGTGTTAAAACCTAAATTAAAGATTAAAAATGAAAAAAGAGAACACAAAACTGTAATTACCTAATGAAATTTTATTCTTAGATCTTTTTTTTTTTATCAAATTTTATGAAAACAATATAAAATTAAACTAAAATATATATATATATATATATATATATATATATATATATATATATATATATATATATATATACTTTTAATACAACAAAAACAGTGAAAAATTATCAACAAACTTGAGTTGATTATATGCACTTTTTTGAAACTCACGCAGTTATATTTTTATTTATATCTTTATATATATATATATATATACATATAGTATTATGTACTATTGTAAGCAATCTGACATCATACTGAAATAGCCTGCTGCTGGGGGCTTCAGTACATACATCGACTGACCAAATAGCCTGACTCGCAGTAGAGTGCTGCTACATCGACTGAGGGTTTGGGATGGGGAAGCAATCGTTTCATTCATCATTCTTCATTTTTTCTTCTTCTTTTTCGAAAAAAACAATTTAGCTTAAGGTAAGCAGAAAAAGTGAGCAAATGCTTATCAAAACACGCTTAGTAAGTGTGTGTGTATATATATATATATATATATATATATATATATATATATATATATATATATATATATATATATATATATATATATATATATATATATATATATATATATATATATCTTAAACAAATGAAAACAAAAACTTTTAAAATCAACAACTTTATAAAGATCAAACAAAAAAATATTTTGCGGATAGGTTAGATAGATAGAGTGCTCAATGTTCTTAAAAGAACAGAGCAATTATAAAGTAGTAGAAAATCACTTAGCAAATTTTTTTTTCATTTAACACAATTCAGAAATGAATGATCAAGTTAATAAAACTTCAATTTATACTAAAAAATTAAATTACATATTTGTGACTGTCATAACTACTGTAAGTTTTCGCACATTTGTGGAATATGCTGACACTATTATAAAAAGAATTCTTTAGAATTGATTACTTCTGCTTTTTTTTTAAGAATATCTTTTAAAAAGGGTTGTTTTATTTAAATATTTTTTAATGTAATTATTATTTGAGGTCACTTATTTTTATAGTTTTTTAGGAGAAACTTATTTTCGTGCCTGCAAATAGAAACTAATTACGATTTTTTGTTTAATAAACATTCTTGGTTTGCATGTGTAACAATTTCAAATTTTTCTTGTAGGCATAGTATGCATTTTTTGGAAATATTGTTATATGCAAGTGCTGTTTTAAGGATGGACCAATTAATTATAAAACCATCAAAATGCAAATGTATTCAATTCCTCTAAACAAATATTTGATGCCTTTAAAAAAAGTGGTTTTGAAAATTTTGAACTAAAATTTGACCCTGAAAAAAAGAATACAAAAAAGCGAAATAGAACTAGAAATATAATTTGGTGCAACCCCCCCCCCCCCCCCATATAGCAAAAATATTTCCACCAACAAAGGTTAAGTGTTTTTAAAATTATTCGATAAGCATTTGCCGACCTCTGATAAATTACATAACATTTTTAATCGAAATACAATTAAAGTTAGCTATAGTTGCACAAAAAATATGGAAAGAATTATAAAAGGTCACAATGCTTTCTTAAACAAAAAATAAATCCTAAACAAAAAAATTACAGAAAATTGTAATTGCAAACAAAAAACAATTGTTCAATGAGAGGAAGTTGTTTATTATATATATATATATATATATATATATATATATATATATATATATATATATATATATATATATATATATATATATATATATATATATATATATATATATATATATATATATATATATATATATATATATATATATATACATATATATATATGTATATATATATATATACATATATATATATATACATATATATATATATACATATACATACATATATAGTTTGATCCCCACCACGTCCCTGGTAGTACCGCACTCAACTTGTTTCTCTGCGTAGCGGTCTTGTTCGTCAATGTTCATGTTTCAGAGTTATAGAGTTGAGAGAGGGTTATAACCACAATTAAGTAGCCTCCTCGCCTGTAGTGGCCCTCTCAGCCTTGGGGAGGTAAATTAACAATATATATATATATATATATATATATATATATATCATAATCTTTCTGTTCTTATAATATTCTTCTGTCCTTATATATATATATATATATATATATATATATATATATATATATATATATATATATATATATATATATATATATATATATATATATATATATATATATATTTATATATATATCATAATCTTTCTGTTCTTATAATATTCTTCTGTCCTTATATATATATATATATATATATATATATATATATATATATATATATATATATATATATATATATATATATATATATATATTTATATATATATCATAATCTTTCTGTTCTTATAATATTCTTCTGTCCTTATATATATATATATATATATATATATATATATATATATATATATATATATATATATATATTTATATATATATCATAATCTTTCTGTTCTTATAATATTCTTCTGTCCTTATATATATATATATATATATATATATATATATATATATATATATATATATATATATATATATATATATATAAATATATATATATATATATATATATATATATATATATATATATATATATATATATATATATATATATATATATATATATATATATATATCATAACCTTTCTGTTCTTACCTTTCTATTCTTATACCTCATCATCTTTCTGTTCTTATCAACTACAAGAATTGTTCACGTTTATACGATGCTGAAATCACAAAAAACTGTATTGCTCGAGAAAAATACATAGTAGACAACTCCAATTTAACCCAATTTTATTCTTACGTCTATTCAAAATTTAACTGTTTAAATTCTGTTGCGCCACTTGTAAGACCCGATGGTTCCCTTTGTACTAATGACCATGAAAAATCGAGCCTTCTGAACAATTTTTTTGCTTCAGTGTTTGTCTTTGACAACGGTACTAAACCTGTGCTAGACCTACCATCCCACGATAATTCTTTGAATAATGCCCTATTTTCTTATGATTCTGTTCTATCAGCTCTTCAAAAACTTCCACCTAAGTCATCAAAATCACCAGATGGGTATCCTGCCTTATTCCTGAAATCGATTGCTAATATTATTGCCATCCCATTCTCTCTCCTTTTCGAGTTGTCAATGTTAACTGGTGTAATTCCGAATATTTGGAAAACCGCATATGTATGTCCGATTTTCAAGAAAGGTAACCCCTCCTTATCTACGAACTACAGACCTACTTCAATGACTTGTATTAGTTGCAAAGTTATGGAGTCAATTATTGATAATAGTTTAAAAAGGTACATTCAACTTAATAACTTTATCTCTATTCACCAATTTGGGTTCTTAAAGCGTAGATCTACATGTACACAGATGTTAGCTTCTCTTAATGAATGGACCTCAGCTTTTAACAAGAAAAAGGAAGTTGATATTATCTATATTGACTTCAAAAAAACATTTGACTGTGTATCGCATTCTAAGTTAGTGTACAAACTGAATTGTTACGGCATTAAGTACGAACTTCTAAATTGGATTACTAACTTTTTAACTGATCGATCCCAATGTGTTTGCATTGGTAATTCTTACTCAAACTACGTACCTGTAAAGAGTGGAATACCCCAAGGAACTGTGTTGGCTCCGACTTTATTCTTATTACTTATTAATGATGTAGTTTCTTGTATTGAAGGTGATTGTCGAATAAAGCTGTTTGCTGAAGATAGCAAATTGTACCAATTGAGAGACGAAAATAACAATGCTGACCTTAAAATATCATTAAAAAAGTTCTCTGATTGGACAGCTTACTGGCAATAAAAAATAGCATTAAAAAAATGTTTCCACATGTTTTGGAAGTAAGTCTTTGACTGTTCATTCGTATTCGTTTTGCCTGGACATCCCGATAACGAATGTTAACTGTATTGAAGATATTGGTATTACGGTATCTTCTGATACAAAATTTTCCCAACACTGTTCTCGTACTGCCAAAAAAGCTTACGCCCGTCTATATTTACTTTTCAAAACTTTTATCAGTAATGATACAAATCTCTTCTTAAAAGCCTACAAGGTCTATGTGCGTCCAATCTTAGAATGTTGCACCCCAGTGTAGAGTCCTTACCTTCTTAAAGATATATGTTGCATTGAAAACGTCCAAAGATACTTCAGCAGAATTACCTGTAAAAGATGCCATATTTCTTACACTGATTACGCATCGAGACTATCTGTTTTAAAACTCGATTCTCTTGAACACTAACGATTTACGTAAATTTTTTTTTCAGTTAAAGAATTGTAAAAATATGAAATTCATTGCCTGCTTGCATTGTCGATTCATCTTCATTATTCGTATTCAAAAAAAAACTACAAACTTACAACTTACAACAAAGTTGCGTATTGTATTAAAATGCTTTTGTTCAGGTGTTACATAAGCGCAATCTTGTGATTACCTGTCTCACCCTTTTGTATTTTAATGCATTTTTTTTTAATGCAAATAAATATTATTATTATTATTATTATTATTATTATTATTATTATAATATATATATATATATATATATATATATATATATATATATATATATATATATATATATATATATATATATATATATATATATACAATAATAATAATAATAATATTTATTTGCATTAAAAAAAAATGCATTAAAATACAAAAGGGTGAGACAGGTAATCACAAGATTACGCTTATGTAACACCTGAACAAAAGCATTTTAATACAATACGCAACTTTGTTGTAAGTCGTAAGTTTGTAGTTTTATATATATATATATATATATATATATATATATATATATATATATATATATATATATATATATATATATATAATAATAATAATAATAATAATAATAATAATAATAATAATAATAATAATAATAATAAGATTGAGCTGTGGCATAAAGCGGAACTGACCAATTGAATATGGTCAACTATGACAGCTGAACTGTATATAAAGTTTCATATTGTTTTCACATAGGCATCATAACTGTTTTTAAATGAATTTGTAGTTTTGTAGTTTTGCATCCAGAAGTGTGTTCCAAACATTAACCACTATATAAGAAAAAGTGTTCTCTTTGACGACAGTTATTTGTGATTTTTTGATCAGTTGCTCCTTATTTCTTCTAACTGCACCTGCTGGCCCAGGACAATCGCCAGATCGGGACTTATTTGGTGGGTGGATCCAGGATGTATTATTAAGTCCAGTACTTTCCTTAAAATACTGAATTGCATCTACTCGTGTGCTACGTGCTTTGACTGATTGGATATTGAGTAGGGCTAGTTGATCTTCATATTTTTTTAAACATTATAGGGTTCTGGTATCTAAACGATACATATCTTTAAACATACATATTTTTAAACATACATATTTTTAAATATTGAAGGGTTTCAGTATCTAAACGTTCACTTGAGTGAAGCTAGTGCTGCATTAGCTTTAACTGTTGCATGTTTTGATTGGGCTGACCATTTTAGATCGCTAGTTATTAAAATTCCAAGATCTCGCTCTTGGTTGGTAAACAATAAATATTTGCAGCTATTATCTTGATTTTGTATGCTTGTATTATATTATCTTGAATTTGTGATCATAGATTGTTGTTTTGGATGATTTTTTTATTGTCAAAACTTTGCATTTGTTTGTATTTAACTCCATTTTCCAATTATCAACCCATTTAGCCACAGCATCAAGATCTGTCTGCAGCTGTTCAATGTCAAACTTATTTTTTAATTATATTTATTAGTTTGCTGTCATCAGCAGGAGCTTGAGTGAACATTTGACAACATCTGGCATATCATTTATGTACACTATAAACAGTAAAGGACCTAGAACAGATCCTTGTGGCACACCACTCTGAACTTTTATCCACTCAGAGTAGTTTTCATTGACAAAAACTCTTTGTTTTCTGTCCATGAGGAATGCTTTTAGCCACCTCAGTAGTTTACCTTTGAAACCTTAGGCCTCTAATTTGAATTACTAAAGCTTCATGACAGACTTTATCAAAGGCTTTAGCAAAATCCAGATAAATTATGATTATATAAAGGCCACAGTTCAATGCCTCTGATGTGATGTCTATTGTCTCTAATAAATTTGTAACACATGATTTTTGTCTTACGAAGCCAGCTTGATGCTTAGCAATTAATTTGTACTGAGCTAGGTGACTCATCATATATATTTTTTCAATAATCTTTCCATGATTTTACATATTATGGCTGTTAAAGATATTGGTCTATATTCAGATGGGTCGTTTTGTTTACCTTTTTCTTTATATATTAGTATCACATTTGTTTGTTTCCAATTATTAGGTATTATACCTGTTTCAAATTATGACACTATCACAAGGGAAATAGGCCAAGCTAATCTAGAGGCACACTCATTGAGAACATAAGGACTTATGCCATATGGGTCAATCGCTTTGTATTTCTTCAAATTACTCAACTCGCCAAAAACCCTGGTTGGTGAGATTGATGGTTCAAACAAGAAACTTCATATAAGAGTGCAAATGGAAATTATTTTTGATTGAGATGCCAATAGATGGACCAATATTGAGTTCTATAATTCTGGAGATGAAGTCAGTTAGCACCAGGTCAAGGGTATTATTGCCAAGTAGGTTTCGTGACATGCTATGCAAGAGCTGCAATGTCGATAGATTCCAAAAAGTAAGCGCTCGATATAGTTGCATTTTTTTTAGTGCTACCACCAACCGCTGCCCACTGTATTTCATTTTTAAATCTATGTACCTGTAATTTTTCTTAGACTTTTTTTCTCAAACTCAAAAAACTATTTGTTTAATTTGATTTTGAGAGTTACACAATAATAATTTTAAAAAATAAACTAGCAAATAAAGAAAAGAAATTCACACCAACAGTGTTAACTCCTTCCAAAAAACGTTTCAATTCATCGTTAAACTTTGTAGCAACAGTTTTTTGTATAGAGCTCCGTGTGGTTAACCTAAATAAAAATAATATGATTAAAAATTAATTAAACAAGTTTTGACACTAAAGTATTTTTAAAATTTTCGAAAACAATATTACCGCTTTGGTTTTGACACATGCAAGGAATTTGAAAATGGTAGGTTTCTAAGCTTCCATGTAGTCAACAAACTTTCATCAGTTTCTTTTTGAATCGAATCAGAGTTTTTCTAATCAGTTTTATTTTATTTTTTGATACAATACTTTGCTCAATAAATTTGCATTAAATAATTTTAAAGACATTTTAAAAAAATTTCTCAAAATTTAAGACTTAATTTAAATACTTGAATTTTTTTTATTACCTTTTTAGAGATTCTTTTTATAATTGATGTAATGTCTGATTTTTTGCGTCTTCCTACAAAAAAAATTAACAAAAAAAGAAATAAACAGAAAAAAAAAAATAAAAAAAAACTATTTTTTTTTTTTTTTAATATTTGTTTTTTTTAATATATTTTTTTTTTTTTAATATTTGTGAAAAAAATCTCAGCTTTCCAAAACAACTTCATTTACAGTTTTTAAAATGCTTTTTGGTACCTGAAAATGGGCGTCGTGGGCTTGGTGAGTTGTTGTCCCAAGTAATTTCTATTGTGGATTCATCTGATGAGTTACATGAAGGTGAAT
>NC_061160.1:5126987-5154487 GCF_022113875.1 Hydra vulgaris | reverse complement strand
TGTGGCGACAAAAAGATTTCAAAGAACATGCAGAATTACCCACAGGAATCATTGGAATCGGTTTTGATGGCCATATAGACAAAACCCTAAGGTTAGTGGAACAAGACGATGGTAAAGTTAGCAGGACCACTTCCATCAAAAAAGATCATTACATTATCTGTTCATATCCCAACAGTTTCTCCTTTGATCACATTTGTCCTCAAAGTGGTAAAGCAGTTGATGTTGAGAAAGAAATTATTTCAGTTTTAAACAACAGAAATTCTCTAGTGACTTTACAAAGTGTTGTTTGTGATGGAACCCATGTAAACACAGGCTAAAAATGGTATCAGTCGTTTACTTGTAACTCGCACTAGCAAACCTCTTCAATGGTGTATTTGTTTGCTTCTTTTGAATGAGCTATCTCTCAGAGCAATTTTCACTGCACTTGATGGCAGTAGTTCTAGTCCTACTGTATTCAAAGACATTCTTGATGATCAACTTTCTTTTGATGTTCATTTTCTACCAATAGTTGACTTAGCCAGTGTAAACAGAGTACTTATTGAAATGTCTGATGATGTCATTCATAATCTCCGTAAAGATCAGAAATACTTACTTAAAGCATGCAATGCTGTTATCAAAGGATTTCAAATTTGGATGTAGAAACAAAGAAGTATTTCACAAATACTCCTCCTGGATATCTCAATCATGCCAGGTGGCTCATATTTGCCAATCGTCTGCTTCAATTATACATGTCAACCGTAAAACCCACAACAAGTTTGATAAAAATTGTTGATTACATCATCAAAGTTTACTGTTTCTGTTTGTTTTTAATCAAGAAAAATTGAAAATGCATTGAAGGAGCATGGAATTTTTTCATGATTATGAAATGTATTTGTAGTATTAATCATCCTGATATAATAGCAATTGCCCAGAAAGTATTGCAAAGAAACTGCTATGTTCGCTCATCTTGAAAATTTTTTATTGCCAGCCATCAAAGATGAAGACAAGAAAAAAGCGATCGATGCGGTTAGGAAAACTGAGGCTGTATCAATAATTTGCACAAAATGTAAGTTAAACTTATTTTTATAACGCAAGTAGAAGTTATTTTTTAATAAATAATATATACAAGGATATAATTTTAACAAATGAGATTTGGAAAAATAATCTTTGCTTTCACAACAAAATCGCTAATAAAATAATAAACTTTCAATAAATAAACTAGATAAATTAACGTAATTTTGTATTTGTTACTAGCTGACTTTTTTTTTAAAAAAAATTTTTTTTCAGTTGCAAAATTTTTTAAATGATTATTTAAGAAATAATCATTTTTAAAAATTTAACATATTTTAATTCATTTATACAAATGTTGAGAAAAACAATTTGTTCATATCAATTTTTTTTTAAATGTAATATTAAATTTAATTATTTAATATTAAAGGGATCCCTAAGTGCTATAAAGATATGATCTCATATGAAAGAGCATTAAAAAAAAAATGTTTGATGTATATTATTTTTTCTAAAACGTAATAATGAACACACACTAACAAATTTAATTTTCAAAAAAACGCTTTTATTCGATTAAAAAAAATGCGTCTTGTCCAAAGTTTATTGACTCTATTGCCTTAAAAAACTAATGTTTGTACGTCAAAATAAACAAAGTAGACAAAATATCATTATTGCAAACTTATTAGTTGGTAATTAAATTTAAAAGTAAAGTCGTTTTTTTTTCAACTAACGCATAATTACTTATAAGAATAAGTTTTGTAGCATTTTGTGAAAATATATTTGTATATTAAAAAATTTTTTATAATTTTAATTTATATATTTGTGTTATAAGGGCAATTCCACGGCCAAAAATGAATAAAAGTCAAATTTTAAACTCTTTCTAGTTTTTAACAAATGAATATTGATTTAGACACATGAATGTTTATTTAAAATATTTCCTTATTAGAAAAATAAATTTATTTCAGTCATTTTTATGGTTTCAAAAGTGTACTCTCATTTTTGCTTGATAAAAAAAATAATTAGTGTAAAATGTTTTAGTTAAATTAACATTTGTGCTAATTTTGCTATATTTTTTTGGTTCAAATTGATAAGGTTGAATAGACATTTTATTAGAAATTAAACTAAGACAGGGCTCGAATTAACGCAAAAAAATCTAATCACGAAAAAAAAAAATTTTTTTTTGCTCTCTCTCCCCCCCCCCTCCCTCTCATAGCTTGCGTCAATAAATCAAAAAACATCGTCATAAACTTCATAAAAAATTATATACCATGTTTTTTATAATTTATTGTTTCTTGAATAAAGGACTAATAAAAGTTTAAATAGAATTAAGTTTTTCATTTAAATGGTTGATGTTATTATTCAATTTTTCTATTTCAAGTTTTCCAATAAAAGATGAAACAAAAAAATTTGGTTTAATAAATCGAATTATACTTTATGTTTAAAATAAGGCTTAAAAACGTTAAAGTAAAAAAAAATGCTGGTTTTTATTAGCATTTTTATACTGTTTGAAAAAAGTCAGTAATTTTTTTGCTCTAACGTTTTTAAGCCTTATTTTAAATATGAAGTTTTGATAAACAAAGATAAAAACCAACTTTTCAACTTTTCGCTTTAACGACCTTGTAAAAATTCTCCACATAGAGATTTAAAGTAATTTAAATTCAAAAATGTTTTACGTTGAAAGAAAATCTCCGCGCAAAAGAGCAAATCATCTATTCATCTATCTATTCACAATAATAAATTTTGTGTGATGTTCTTTATGATAAAAACATTACTTTTAAGAATTGCTAAAAAAATGCTAAGCTAGAAAAAAAGTAATAAAATAACAACAACAAAAAAACAAATTGCGAAAAGATTTTTTTTAAGAAAAAACTAATCACAAAAGTGTGAAAAGCAATCGCGATACGCTTAATACGAGCCCTGTAAGACTTTTTTGTAATTTCTAAACTATTTAAAATTAATACTTAATAACTTTTTTTTAACGACGTCTTTCAACCGAATGCTATTATACAGTTTTTGCAAAACTAATTAAAAAAACTTGATTAAAACTTAACTATTTAATCACGACTTTTTTTTACTTGAAAATCGAAGTAGATATTCTAAAGTTGTTGTGACGTACTAAAGTGATTTTTAATGACTAACAATCGAGTTTCAATGGTGAAAAAATAAAATCAAAATGGAGTTGTTTTTAGTGATTTCGGCAATTGCTTTTTGTTAGCGTGCATTTATTATTACCATTTAGTGAAAAAGAAAAAAAACTTACATATTTTTTTTTTATGCTCTTTCATATGAGATCATATGTTAGGAGCACTTAGGGATCCTTTTAAAAAAAAGAAAGAAAATAAACATTTCCTATAAGTGATAAAAACGATTTAAATAATATTTAACTAGTTTTGCAGTAATTAATATTATTGCAGCAATTTAAAAAAGTTAATGAATTTAAAAAATAAAAAGATAAAGAAATTTTATGATGTCAAATTCACATTAGGCTAATGCGTTAAGCATTTTTTATTTAAAACAAGGCCTGAGATTATTAAATCATTTCTTTCTAACCACTTTATCAAAGTCATCTTTGAAAATCACCACTCTTCTTCATTTACAATAACTTCTGTTGTACCAAAGGTTCTATCTTTGGTTCTGTTGGTCCTCTTACTGAATCCTCTTCTTTAGGTCTTCTTAGATTATAGTTCACTACTTATCTCTCATGGAAACCACAAATCTAATATGGATTGCAAAGCATCTGCTAAGGTTGCTTCTCTTTACTGCGCTCATTATCATCTTACTCCATTCTCTTCCTTTACAATTCATCCCTGTATGGAATCTTATGTCCATGTATGAAATCTTATTTGTCCCTGTATGGAATACTGTTGTCATATTTGGATTGGTTCTTCTAATGATGCTTCTTTTAGGCAAGGTCCAAAAATGCATTGTAAACATAGCTGGACCTGCTCTATCTTTCAAGCATGAGCCTCTCTCCAATCGTCATAAGGTTGCTTTTTATCTCTTTTCTACAAATACTATCATAGTTGCTGCTAAAAGGAGCTATCATCTCTAGTCTATCAACCAAAACTCATTTTTACTTGACTTGTCATTCCGCAAAGTCTCTTTAATTTACTGTATCCCTGTATGCTCTAAAAACTTTTACTCATTTTTGTTTTCCTACACTTTATTCCTATGGGAACTCTCTCTCTCTAATCTTCATGTTTTCATGAAGATGAGATTCATACAACTTACAACTTTTGAAGTCTTCTTTCAACTGTTTTCTTTGTCCTAAATCTATTCTCTGTTTTCTAGTAAATCCAAACTTAATAGTGGTTGCTTGCAGCCTTGTTGGGAGTGAATCAAAATAAAAAAAAAATTTTAAGATTAAAGAATTTTAAAAATCTAATTTAATACAATAATATAATAAAAATAAAACCTTTTAAATTATAAATGAAAGGAAATTCTTTCTTGTTGTAAAAAATTAAATTAAAACTATTATAAACTTTTTGTATAGTATAAAAAAAAATCAACTCTAATATTATTTGCAATTTTTTAACTTTATTTCAAAAAATATCATTTCCAAGTTATTTTAGAACTCTTTTAAAAGATTTTTTTTCAAAGAAAATTCCAGGACTCTGGCCACCATGTATAACCAACAAGAATTTTGTTGTATTTATTTTATTTAGCAAAATAAGTTATTTTATTTTGCTAAATAATTTATTTTATTTTGCTAAATAAATTATTTTATTTTGCTAAATAAATTATTTAGTTTTAATTTAGCAAAACCTTTAGAAAGCCTAATCCCACTTAAAAACACCATTTAAAATAAACTTCTTTTCAATTGAAGTCTGTGTAGAAAGCAAATACTTTGCCGTACATAATAAACAGGAGTCTGATTGAAATTACAAGTGTTTAGTATAGTAATGCATTTATTAAAAATCAAATTCAACCGCTAAAAAACTTTATACACCAAATATATACAATTCTCTAAATAGTCAAGAGTATAATAAATGCATCAAGACTATAGTTATGTAAAATATAATTACAAAAAGCAAACCAATAAAATTTCATAAAACGCAATAATAATGCTATTTACAATACAAAATAATTATGTCCTTCACAACAAAATCAACATATTTTTCTGTAGTTTTGTTTCTGTAGTTTATTTTCTTGTGTCTACATTGTACCAAGACAATATATTGAATGGACCTTTAACACTCTCAGCAACTATGCACTTTATTGTTAAATGATAATGTCATAATGACAATTAAGTGTATAGTTTATTGATTTAGACAATCCCATTTTCATGCAACCTGTAAGCACAACAGAACAAAATAAATTATCCCTTTGTAGAGCCAAGTTCAAAAAAAAAAAAAAAAATGAGTCTTGAAAAAATTGTTTAGCTGTCAAATAGCTTGTCCCACAAATGTTGTTTTTAGCATAGAATTCTTTTTAAATGGAATCACACTGTTGCTTCTTGTTTGCTTGTTATCTCCAGATTACATACTTGCTGTTCATAAAACAATCAGCATTCGGTAAATAGATCTACGATAAGTAATAAGCTATAAACTAGTATAATTATTTTTAACTTCAAGATTTCCAGCCTCCCAGTAAAATGCAGATAGTTTAATTAGTTAATCCGATAATCTTGATGTATCCTGGTGAGAGCATCAACATTATTTTTTGAAAGTATACAAGAAAAAGTTTTATTATTAGATTACTTTTTTTTACTGCATCTTCTATCAATTAAGATCTTATGTTAAGATTATTTCACAAGATATTGTCAACCAAAATAATAAGCAAAAATGAACAAGCGGTTCTCAAAAACTGTAAATACAAATTGATTTGTCTTCAATATTCCAAGAATTTAACTAACCAAAAACATAATAATATACAGTAACAATAGCTAGACTTGCTCTAAAGCCACATCACTTGCTATAAAACTACACAACTATTGCATTGATTGATTAACCAAGAAGATTGATCAAGTTTTTAGTATGGTGAGGATTTAATTGTAAGTATAACAAAATGGCTCCATACACCATGCATAAAGCCATAACAAAGAAAATATTCTTTTTAGTTAGAATTATATTTTCAGCATTCTGAAAAAATTATGACTGCTAATATACTTCTAGCTGCATTTATAATTATGATAAATCTGCAGTTAAGCGGCTTAAATAGTTTTATTTTTTCGCTTGTGAGACTTTCGAAAGGAATATTTATTCAGTACACACATCGACTATCTTATAACCTGCTGCTACAAAATGAGTGCTGCTACATCAACTATCTTACAGTCTGCTGCTGTAAGGAATTACCACTACATTAACTGAGGGTTTGGTTGGGGCAGGAAGTTTATCAAATAATGATAAAAAAAAAAAAAAAATTTAAAAAAAGAATATTAAAATGTTCCTTATATTTATATTAAAAATTCACTAAAATTGAGATGTTGAGAAAGCCGCTGATAAAAAAAATAAATAAAATATTATCTGAACAAAAAAGATAACAAATTATTAAAAAAAAAAGTTTTTATTATCAATATATTGTAAACCAAAAGTTCAAAACCACCAAAATTAAAAAAAATTTTAAAACATTTTTAATTTTGACAAAGTTCTGCCGTTATTTGAAAACAGATGCATCCTTCAGGAGGTTTTGAACTTTTGCCTGCATTTAAAATATTTTTAAAATACCTTCTGTCATTCTAGTTGGGGTTATATCAATTTTTAAATCTTGTCTTTTGTTGCTTGTAATATGATTAACTATGTTCATACTAAATTTAATAAACAATCAGTATTATTAATTCTATTTATGAAGTTTTACGTAAACTTTAAGCTAAATTACTTTCAGCTTTAATAAATAATTTCAGTTTTAAATTTTAGTGAGCATCTTGGCTTTGAAAAATATATGGCTCTTAAGAGCCATATATTTTTCATAACTTTAGACAAAAACACATAAGTAATAAAACTCGGCAACTCAAAAACATATTAGTCTTATGTTCATTTCTATTCAGCATAAAAATCAAAATTAAATCATTTTTAAATCTTATACAAACTGGGTACAAAAAAATGAAATAAACAAGATAAAAAATTTTATAATATTTATACATCATACACATGCTCAACGTTTTTGTTTTGAAAATCGCCGCTTTTCTAATAATAAGTCTGGAAATAAGTCAAAACTGTCAAAAGAAAAAGCAGTTAAGGATTACAATGATCGCAAAATTTTATTATGAAATTGAAATATAATAATAAAATTGTGTCAAATTGATCTTAAAATAAGAAAATTCTTATCATGAGGGTTAACGTTCTTTAAGATAATTCAAAATAAAGTTTTGAATATTTGATAGAACGTAGACCGAAAAAATTATTGCTATTATTAGTACATATTGTAACGACTTAATGTCTGCGTTTTATTATTAAAACCTCAAAAACTTACTTTGAATCACGCGCACATTGTTTTTTTGTTTTGTAGTTTTTTTTGTTGTTATTTTTTCTGAATTTCAGAAGCAAAAAATTTAGCAACAGACTTATGAAATTTAAAATAAAAATTTACCAATAAAAGTTATTTCTTAATATGTACCAACATTTTTTTTTTACATTTTTTAAAATCCTTCTTTACTTGAATTTTACTCGTTTTTTAAATGTAACTTTTCTTTAACTGACTACGCATATTATCTACACATATATATTGTTATTTATCAAGCTTGCCAGATATTTTAAGATATTCGGTGGAGATTGGGATGAGCCTTAGAAAAGCAGCATATTCAGCTGGCATTTCTAAGCTTGTACTTCATAGGTGTATTAAAAAAAAGTGTCAATACCCAGCTGCTAATCTTCAACCAAATTACCAACATACTATGATTTTCTCTGTTGCACAAAAACAAACACTGAGCACTTATCTAAAGACATGTTAGATAAAATATTAATAGAATAATATTGATATTTTCTTTAACAAATTACAAGAAGGTATACCAGAGTCTAAAGCAACATGTTAAAGTTAAATTACACCGAGCGGGCGTGTTCCGTAAGCCCATCAACAGCTAGCCGTGCTAGCTCGTGCAATATTGCACGGAAGATGATGCGCTGTAGTAATTATTAAAGCTGATCGAATTTTGCTTTGAAGCGATCGACACTGGTAGCACTGACTACTACGTTAGGTAATGCGTTCCATGGGTGAGCGACGCGGTTGTTGAAGGAATTATAGCGAACGAGGCAGTTGTAGTCCATTTCACGATGAAAGCGCTTGCGATGACCGTAGCTAGGTGGGATGTTAGGTGGATCTATATGCCAGCTAATTGAGTCGATACTGTTTTCGAGTTTATATTTTTGAATGAGGTCGCCACGTAAACGTCTATTTAATCTTGTCTCGTAATCAAAGCGCTTTATTTCGTGCGATACTTTGGTAACCCGATGCTGAACACGTTCTATGACATTTATGTCTTTTTCAAGATGCGGGCACCAGGCAGTAACTGCAAACTCGAGATGTGGGCGTATATAAGTGGTGTAAAGTTTTTTCCATATTTGGTATCTTTGCTTATAAACGTGTTTTTCAATGTGCCGAGGACTTTATTGGCCTTGGCAGCGGCTATTTGTGCTTTCCTCTCATATTTTAAGTTGTTGGAAATTTGAACGCCTAGATCTTTTTCGGATGTTGAAGACTCGATTACTGTTCTAGTGACGCTACCGTTAGCGTCGTACTCGTTCACTAAATAAATGTGTGGGGAAACATTGTACTTACTGAAATGCATGACTTTGCATTTCTTGATGTTGAGTTCCATTAACCAGGTTCGAGTCCAGGTAACAACGCTATCTATATCGGATTGCAGACGAGCTTTGTCTTCAGTGGTTTTGACGACACTCAGGATTTTAGTATCGTCTGCATACATTTTACATAAGTTTTTGCTACTGATGTGTTCGGGTAAGTCATTAATAAATATTATGAACAGCGTAGAACCTAGCACTGAACCTAATATGACACGCTGTGATCTACTTGAAAGGAAAGCTTTCAAGTAGATCACAGCGGATCTACTTGAAAGCTTTCCCATTTTTTAGAAATCGAAGGATCAAGGTGTAGTCCCAAAGGCGTGGCCGAGAGCCTCGCCTTTGGGACTTCACCTTGATCCATCGATTTCTGAAAAATGATGGCGAGCGGGGTAGCCGCCGTATCAGCGCATGCTTTAAGAACAAACGGATTGATACCGTCACCTCCAGTTGATTTATTGGCGTTGAGGGCAGATAGGTGTTTGTGAACGGAATAGCTGAAGATGACGGAGGAGATTAAAGCGGTTATACGTTTAACAAAGGAAACATCATTTAAAATTTTTAATCTTGATGAGACAGGTTTTATTACTGTGTAGAAAACTCCTCGTGTCATTGCATTAAAAGGAACAAAGCAAGTCGGACAAATAACATCTAGAGAAAGAGGTGAACTAGTAACAGTGTGTTGCATTGTCTCTGCAGCTGGTGTAGCAATACCCCCTGTTATTGTTTTTCCAAGAAAATTATTTAGAAACTCACTAATGATAGGAGCACCAGAAGGTTCTATTGGATTAGCCAATCAATCTGGATGGACGAATGCTGAAATATTTATAGATGAACAACATCAAGAACAATTGCTGAAATCGTTTTCCAAGTGAACTTTGGCATCTTAAATGTAAAATAACTTTTTTCTTTTTTTAACAAAAAAATTTTAATTCTTAAAATGTAATCTTAAATCGATGGAAAAAGGCATTGATAATTTGATTTTTTTTCCTATTATTTATCTCTCCTAGGGGGCCACTTCAGGCGAGGAGGCTGCACGTTTTTTTGCTTTTTTTATTTTTTTTTAATTGTGGTTACAATCCTCTCTTAAACCCTCGAAAGCACAAACCTTAACGAACAAAGCCCGCTGCGCGGAGAAACTAAGTTGAGCGTGGTATTTCCAGGGACGTGGTGGAGTTTGAAGTTTAAATAAACGCGGCAGTGGTGTAGTGGTAGAGCGCTTACAAGCCAAGCGCTCTACCACTACACCACTGCCGCGTTTTATTTAAACTAAGCTAAACTTTAAAATCAAAATTTGCTCAAATTAATAGATTAAACAATTTAACTAGATTTGAAGTCGTTTTTATATAGTTCCACATCTCCCCCAAATGTCCCGCATGTCTTCTCCCACACACTTGTCCAACTTCTCCCACAACTATCCCACTTTACCCCAATAACAAGGTTCTTCTAAAACTAAAAAATATATAATTTATTAAAACATTCTGTCAATCTTAGGGGATAGATTCGGTGATCCAAATACTGCTTTATTTCTTAAGACTAGTTTGGTTCAGTTCATACATCATATAAAAAAGATATTGCAATTACCCTGAAAAAAAAAGTTTGTGTCCCACTTCTCCCTACTATACCCTACCCCTAGAAGACTTAATGGTCTTGCCACAGGGCACTACAGATATCGACTCCTGGATCTCTTGCTTCTAAACACTGAGCCACGAGCGCTTAAAAAAAAAAAATTAAAAAAAACTATGAAAACTTGATTCTAATCTTAATGTCGTTTCTAAAGTAATAATTCGATAAATAAAAAGTTAACAAAAAAAATTTGCCACCTTTTTTAAATGGTTCTTCTTCTTCTACGAATGCAGTTTTTCGATACTGTTCTTCTATTAAGCCCAAGTCATCTTCTACCAGATGTAAAAATGGCAGTTCAGAAATATTGGGTCTTGATTCTTCACTCAAAACTATATCTGGATATAATTTTTATATCTCTCCATTATATCTTTAAAAATTATATCTGGATATAATTTTTATATGTCTCCATTGATGATCGTAGTCTAGATGTTACTTAACTATAAGCTTCATTTAGTACGCAAAAACATCTTTCTTTTACATTTTTTATTTTGATACCTGAGTCAGTGCTATGATTTCACTTTTGTAAAAAATAATCACGTTCTTTTATAAAATTAGCGCCAAAGTCAACCTCATATTTATCAAATTACTGCTAAAATCATAAATTTTGTGCTTAAGCCTTATTTAAATGATAGATGCACTTAGGTTGGATACAGTTAAGTGAACATCTTAATTCTTGTCCTAACGAAATTATTACATCCTGTCATGTTTGATGCACCATCTGTAGCAAATCCAATAGAATTAAAAAGAATCTGACCGCATTTTTTAATTTCTTCATCAGCAAGTGAAATAAATTTTCTCTAGTAGTTTCATGGACAAGAATTAATCCCATAAACACAATTTCATTTTTTTAAATCATTAAAAAAACGAAATAAAGTGCACAAATGTTTATTTGCTGAAATGTCAGAAGATTTATCTATTATTAAGGCATGTTTTTTGTTTTTTAAATCTTCAACAATATCATCTTTTCATTCATATCATTTCTGTGACGTTGAGGGAGTGTCTAATATAAGCCCATTTTGCTGAATTTAAGGAAAAATAAGCTTAGACTACACGTATTTTGTATTTAAAATCATACATTTTTTGTTTTAGTTTTATTGCTGAGTATTTTGCATTTAAAATCTCAGTAAATTTGCAATATTTATGCATTTTATTGTTATATTGAGAACTCTTTATATATTTTATGTATTATAAGAATTATAAATTTATTTTAATGTGCGGTTAGCTTCGTTAACAATCTCCAGCCTGCCCGCACATTAAACCCACGCCAAAAAAAATATTAGGGGAGGGGGTGCTTTTTAAAAATGAGCATTTTATATGACTTTTATCATCAAGATGTATGCACTGCAGCACCATGCACACATGCAAGTGAAAAAGCTTTATATTTTTAAGGTATAATACCGAGGATGAGTAAAAGCACTCACTCACTGACTTCTTGTATTATTCAAATGGCAGTCACTTACATCGTGATTTTTGTACCTATGTTGTTTCCGGATTGGTGAACAATCAGAGCCATTTAGAGGACCTTTTATTTAGAAACCTTTTTTTCAATATGTACTCCATTTTTTTTTACAAAAATTTAAGTATATACTAAAAAAAGTAGATATAAGTATTTTAATTAGAACTTTTGAAAGAATGTTATTCTTAGGATGGGGAGAGGGGGTGGATGCCTTTTTTTTAGGAAAGAGGGCCGTGACCTAACACTTCTTCTCCTCATTGGCGCACCTGCGATTAATGTATATTTGCTATAAATATAATTTTTCTAAAAATGCAAACCATTTTAGAAGAACTTTTCGTTTTATACTTTAGTTTATACTTAATTATACTTTTTATTTTTATATATAGTTTTAATTTGTTTTAACTTATATTTATATTTACTTTATAGCCTTTAAATGGAAATATTTGTTTTATACTTTTTTTGTTTTATCGATTTTCACTTTGTTTTTGGGGAAATTTTCGTTTTATATCTAGTTAATGTTTAATTATTTTAAGTAATGCTCTTTGACCGGAAATATTCGTTTTATACTTAGTAATATCTAATTACATTTAAACACCGCATTATGGAATGGTTAGTATTAAAAAATATATACTGTAGCAGTAGAATTATTTGTTTTTTATATAGTTTATATCTAATTATATTATATACCCTTAATTTGAAAATATCGTTTTATACTAAGTTAATTTTTAATCACAGTTTATACCGTTAAAGTGGGGTTATTTAGTTAATATCTAGTCCACATTTAATTTAGTTTTAAATCTAGTTTGTATAACTTATTCTTGGAGTAATATGCATTATACTTTGTTTATACAAGTTAACTATTGATATTGTTTTAGTAGAGTTATTCGTTTTAAAACTGTATAGTCTCCAATTGGAGTTCTTTGTATTATACTTAGCTTATATTTGAATATAATTTATACCGTTTTCGTCGAATAATTCATATTACGCTTAGTTTATACTTAGGTTGAATAAAATTGTAGTTTATACCGTTATAGTGCTAAAAATGTATACCATTTTAACGAAGTTATTTTTTTTTTTTTGTTTTTAAAAAAATTCTACCATTTTAATGGACTTATTTGTTTTATACTTAGTATACATTTAATTGTAATTAATACCTTATTACTGGAAATATTTGCTTAACGCTTAGTTTATATTAAATCAGAAATAATGCCGTTAACATGGAGTTATTTATTTTATACTAATGCAGATATAGTTATAACTTATACCGTTCAACTGATCGCTTTAGTAAATTTGTTTCATAAAAATATGCAGCGTTTTAGTAAAAATATTTTTTTATATTTAGTTCATATTCTCAAATAGCGATAAACATAATAAATCTGTGTACCCCTAAGCAACACGAACCAGTCAGCCTCAGACGAAAAATAGTTAACTTCCAATTAAAACTATAAGAATTCATAAAATAAATATACAAATTTTTTTAACAAAAATCAAAACAGCTATTAATAATAATTTTTTAATGCTCATTCCTAGAAACCCCCGTCGGGGTATCATTCTCAAAACAAGCAAGTAAAACCCACCTCTACGTCCGTGTCAAAGCCTTCATATGTTGCAACAATTGACAGGACATATTACTACTCAGACAAATACCCTAACTTGTTCCATTTTAAACAAAGTACGCTGATACACTTTTAAAGAAAGTTAATAAAACACGTTGCGCAAGAAGTAATATTAGGAGACAAAAACTTACAAATGACCTTATTCCTAAGTACTAAAGTACAAATTTAAGGTAAATCAGCACAAAATAGAATAAAAAAATATTGAAAATAAAATGTCTTACCATAATTTGATATTGGTATTGTGGTTTATCCTCCTCCGGCTAGTTGCCTTAATAAGGCAACTAGATATAACAACAATTTATAACGCTCCTTGGGGAGCCGAACTTGTCTTTGCGGACCTTGGTAATGTGGCCTCTATATTATAGAGGCCACATTACCAAGGCCCGCAAAGACAAGTTCGGCTCCCCAAGGAGCGTTATAACCCGTTCTACGGACCATGAGTAAAGTGATTTTGGGAAGAAAGAAGATATGTTAGAATGAAAGATAGAAGTAGTCGAGTTAGAAAGATAGCATAGAGATAGTGGACAGGATTGCACACGATGTCAGAAGGTGCAATACGTTAGTATACACATAATTGACTTAGGTTAATTAATGTATTAAGTCTTAATTTAAACCTTTTAACATCCTTAATTCGGAACATCCTTAATTCATTGACCTGTTGGTAAGAGGTAATTAATGCTCACATCCCACCCAGCCATGAGATCAACAGAACAGCATTTAAGAGTACACCTGAATATCCAAAGCTACAGTAAAAGAAACATGCAACGTTTGACAAATGTTTCAATGCAACTAGTAAGTTTCTGAGTCGATTGTTATAAGTCAAATCATGCAGATCATGATCTTGGTATGTAAGATGAGAGCTTGAAGAACTAATTAGGACGAACCGATCAGTCAGATAACCCGGAACATCTGCGACTCGTTGACTTATTGGTGAGAAGTTTTTATTGCAGAAACCCCACACAACAACCAGATCAGCAGAAAAGTATTTGAGTGCACAAAGAAATGAATATCCACGAAAACAATAAAAAAGACACATCATATTACAGATATACACATATTACATTATATTTTCTGCTACAACAAGAAAGATATTGTACTCAATTATACTTGACTCAATACATTGATTAATTGTTTTTATTATTACTTTTTTAATATTAGATTTTTTATAAGTAATATCTTCCCTCTAAATAATTTCATTCAAATAAGAAAATATTAAATATTTATATAAATTATTTAAATAAAACACTTTTATTAACAATAATTAATGACAATAAAAAAAGTCAGGGTCAAACATTTGACAAAGTTGCTAATAATCTTAAAAAGCCTTGGTTTTGATTAATCTCAAAAAGCTTTGGTTTTCATACAACCAATTCTATGTAGCATTTTCTAAAACCAAGTCATTTGCATAACACCTGCATAATATTTGCATATTCACATACATAAACAAGGTATGTCATTAAATGAAAATTTCATAAATGTTCTTAATTTATAGTTTTTGACAAGTATTTTTATGTGTCATATAATGTTCACTAAAAATTGAAGATTCAGTTTTCTAATAAAAACAAAGGTATATCTTATTGTGATCATTTATTTTCAGCCTTCCTTTTTTAAAAAGAGTTGTTAATCCAAACTAGCAACAATAAATCTTGAAACTTTTACAAAATATAAACAACCTCACAAAGTAAGTTTCTTATTTGTTATCTGTTTAGTCACATTTTTGAGTTTTCAAATAAATAAATAGAGTACATAACAAATTAATATGTATTAAGTATATTCCACAATAACTTTGTTCCATTTTTCGGTCGAATTCCTTCTTCTATGACTGATTTTGAAAGTTCCTACATAGCAGAATTTAAGAAATGTTCTGAATGTTGATTGTATTCAAAAAGCTAAAACGTAGCTTAATAATCTTTATACCATTTACTAAAAGATATATAATAATGAATGAATGTTTCAAATTAAATTGTTTTTATAAGTATTTTTGAATATAAATTTTTTTTTAGTTTTTTTTTAAGTTTATTTTTTTATCTTATCTCAAGAAAATTTTTTTGTTTGTTTCTCAAATAAATTTTTATATTTTTTATCATTGAAATTATCGTTTTAAATGGATATATTGGCTATTTTTGCTTTGTTTTTTATATTTCTGTTTTTTATATTTGAATGGGAATTATTTATACTTTTATCACCTTTTGTACGATCAAGACGGTTTGCATTTGCATTAAGTATCGATTGCACGAACAACAGGTTTAAAAAATTTATTTGCCTAATTCCGCAGTAAAAACAGCTTAATTCTATGAATCTGTTAAGAGTTTTTTTTTACAGAAAGGCTTTTATAAAAAATATCAAACAGATAAAGCTAATTTAACTAGGTCTCTTGGGCCCATTTTTTAATGTCCAAATTTGCTTGTAATAAACCTTATGAGAGAGTTAAAATATTATTATCATAGCCTAAGTTTCCAAAAACACCTGAAGAAATGTTACACAACTGTCTTATATGCTGTCTTACGATACTTTTATTACGCAACTGTTTTAAGATTTTTTATTATGTAGAAAATACTAAATAGTTCTAAAGTATAATAAATTAAAAATTAATCAGAAGACACGATGTTTAGGTAGTCAGTGAAATGCAAACTACGTACTTTTTAGCGAACCAAGACATTTTAATGACCATAACAGTCATGATATTTAAAACATTTGCTCATTAATTTATAAAATTAAAGGTAGGGAAGTGGGGGTATAACCGTATATAAAGGCAGAACCGTTTTTTAACATTTCTCTTTAAAAAATATTATCTACTATGTCAAAAAAAATACCACGCATTAGTAAAATAGTTTCCTTCATTTTGCTTATGTCAAAAAGAGTGCCTGTTATGTTTCTAAGAAGTTGTGCATTATAATGTATATTTTGATAAAAAATATTATACTTACATCATATTTTTAAAGACCTTTTTTTTTGAGGATAAAACAATATTTGATTTTAGTGTTAAAGATATGTGTCATAAGCATTATTTCATCAAGTGAAAACCGTTTTTGATATCAACATAATCTTATAAGCAAACTATAAAACTGTATTCTTTCAAAAAACTGTCTTCTGGGGCAGAACCGCATAGACGCACAGTAGGCACAACCGCATACTTTTAATATTTATCAAAGTTAAGTAATTACGAATAACAATTACAATCGTCACATTTAAATGCGTTCATGTAAAAACTTGAATAGTTTTGGTTTAAGATGAAAAGTTGTTAATGATGTCAGAAAAGTTTCGTTTTTTATTATTATAAAAATTTTGTTAGAAAAGTTTTGTTTTTTGTTAGAAAAGATGTTAGAAAAGTTTTGTTTTGAAAAAAAAGGTGTTAAAAAAGTTTTATTAGAAAAGCTTTGTTAAAAAAGTTTGTTTTTTATTAAAAAAGTTTTATTTTTTGATAGAAAAGATGTTAGAAAGGTTTTGTTTTGAGATGTTAGAAATTAGATTTCGTATTTTTTTATTTAATTTTTGTAAAAATAAAGCTAAGTTTTTGAATAAAAATAGAGCTAAGAGTATATCGAATGAGAAAACCGAGACTGTAGGTACAAAGAATGCCTACACAGTGTGTACTTACAGTAGTACACAGTATGCAAACGTGCTATAAAATCAGCAAATAATCTGAGCTATGAAAATTGTAAAGAAAATTTACCCAGAACAGTGTACCCCCAACGATTTTTGTGAGGGTGCGGTTGTGCCTCACAATCGGGGCAAAACCATTTTTTTCGCATTAAAAAATTTTAACCCTAACCCTGACCCTAAAGCCGACATTTAATATATTAGCTTTTAACTTTTCACATTTTCATTAAAACAAAACATAAACAGCTAATTTTTTCAATACGGAGAGACTTGAAATTTTTTGCAGATCAAAAGGATTCAATATTTTGTTGTGTCAACTCTGCATATACGAATATTAACGAATATAAACGCAATGTTAAAGAATGTTAACGAATATACACGCAAACAAATGTTAACGAATATACACTAGACGCCAGCAATTTCTGGAAATTTATCACTTCAAGTTGGAGTAATTACTTCAAGCTGGAGTAATTACTGGAGTAATTTCTGGAAATTAATCACTTTAAGCTGGAGTAATGGAGTAATACCTTATAAAAGAATTTTGGCGAAAAAAGTAACTTTTAAAGTTGAGTAGAAGCTATCTTTTTTAAAAAATAAGCATTAAAATTCCAACTTAAAGGTTTCTTATAAGTCGTCATTTTTATTGGATATATCGGGGTGTTCACTCTGCTGGATAAACTGAAAGAAATAGAAAGGACTGTTATGAAAAGCATGCCAAAGAAACTAAAAAAATATATATTTTGTGCATCATTGCAATGATTTTGCAATGATATATATAAATGTATAATATATAAATATGTATAATATATAAAAATGTATAATATAAATATTTATAATATATAAAAAACATAAATATGTATAATATATAAAAATGTATAATATATAAAAATCAATGCATTGATTCAATGATTATGAAAAATACATTTTCCAGTTATTCAATTGTGTTTTTTAAAAATAGTTTTATACATTTTTGTTTTGAGTTGACACCCTGTTTATTATGACATCCTTAAAAAAATGTAAACAAACCAAAAAGCAGAGTATCAAATTGTAGATTAAACCTTGCGAAAGCGTTTTACTGTTATTTTTAAGGAGTTATAAAATCTATAATATATATTAACTATATTATCAAACTTAATTTATTACAATAATACAAAAACGCCTCCTTGAAGAAGAACTAGACGGTGTAATTTATATGGTGGTAGCCCTTCTGATCTTCCCATTACAGATCTAGCAACTTATGGTGATGTAGCAAGATTTTTCTGCAAATTAAAAGATTTAGATGGTATTAAAGACAAAAATTTTATTATTCAAAGAACACTTTGTAGTTTAAAAGAAATATGGTTTAATTGCAATTCCAAATTAGTTTTGTTAACTGAAAAAAGTTTGATTGTTAAACTTTTAAGATTTTATAATAATGTTATTTCTTGGAATGGAAATAAAATTAAACCTTTGACCAAAAAATTGTTGGAAAAAAATAAAAACTTTTTGATCTGCTAGCATGTAACTGCAAGCTTGAAGTTCTTCCTTGTAATGACAGGAATATCAAATGTTCAGGTTGTTCAAATGTGCATCTTTACTGTAGTTGTGTTGGTAGTAAAAAAGTAAGTTATACAAATTTAAAGTAATTATTTTAAATCAAATTTTAAATAACTTATTTAATTTTTATTTGATAAACTTTTTTATATTTTATTATTTTTTTTTTATATTTTTAGATAATAACACGTTTTACACAAATTAATTGAAAATAATATTTAAAACCACAAATAATTATTTAGGTTCCTTTGGAAGAGCGCTCCTATATAAAAGACCAAAGGGAGAAAATTGATACTAAAGGAAAGTTTCAAATAGGAGGTATTGATAACTCTGTTTTATCACCTACCTCAAAAAAAAACAAAGCAAATAAAAGCTTCTGATGAAGAAATTTATATTAAAGAGTTTGACACAGTCAAACAGGATTTAGATCAGGTAATAAATTGTGACCTGTAAACTTAGATTGTATGATAAAAACTATATATATTCTTAAATTTCTTAATTGTTTTTAACATAATGCTCTAAAGTTAATTAGAGTATCTTAAATGTTAATGCAATTAAATGTAAAATTTTCATTGTTATGATTTTTAATTTCTGGAAGTTTTGTTGCATTTTTTTTCTATAGTTACAGAGTGAAACTTCAATTTCATCATTAAATCAGACTAGATCAAAGTACTATAACACTATCCACTATCCCAAATTTGCTTTAGAGGTAATTAAATATGGAATATCAGATAAAGCAGCTGCTGCCGTAGCTAATGCTCTACTTCAAGATATTGGTTATCTACATCTAAATGATGTAATTGATCCAAGTAAAATGAAGAGAGAGAAAGAACGAGTATGCTTTAATGCTAGTTTTGAGCAATCTAAAGTTTCAAATATAAAGGCAATTGGTTTGGATAGCAAACGTAATAAAAACTCATTGGTTTATGAACAGAGAGATATTGATAGTGAAATAAAACTTTGTAAATCTACCAGCACTGTAGACCACTTGACATTCACAATTGAATCAGGTAAAGGCCAATGTTATCTCTTTTGTCTTGGTATTTTTTTTTTTAGGTTTATTTTTTACTAATAAAAATGTTTTAATTTGACTAAGGCGAGTTGCAAGGTCAATATATAAAGCACATAGATGTACCTAAAAAAAAGGTAAAGGAAAAGATCTTGCTGAATTTACCTGTAATGTTCTCAAGGAGTTCTTCAAAAATGCTTGTCTGAAAAATAAAAACAGATAATATATAAATCTTTATTTGATTTAAATATTTTCATATTACTATATCATTTTAGGTAAAGATAATGGTTTAGTTGCTTGTCTTGAAAGAATATTGAAAAGAAGAATTCATTTAATTGGCTGTCTTCTACATGTTAACGAGTTACGATTGCGTCATTTAATTTCTAAACTTGATGGTTCTTCTAATTGCTCAAATAATTATTCGGTTAATCAAAATAAATATTATTATTTTTCTTGGTGATAATATTATTATTTAGATTACCCTTTTATTATTTAGCAACATTATTAAAACTTATAGAAATTCTATTTTTTACTTAAGAGTTTTATTGCTGCTTTACTTTATTCTGATAAGCATAATTATAAATTATTATTTTTAGTAAAAAGTTATAACTAATAATATTAATATACTTGATCAAATAATAATAATATTTTAAAGGACCAGTTGGAAAATCTTTGACAAATCCAATTCATTTAAATTTAACTGTTGACTTCATACAAGTTGAGACAGACGTTGAATATCCTTCTCAGTGTGTCATTAAAGAGCTCTCTGCTGACCAGAGAATGCTACTGGAATACAGTATTGGAATTTCTAGAGGGTTTTCAGACAATAAGTATCTGAGAAAAAAAGTGTAATTGTTTTGTAAATCATTTGTTCCTAAAATTCTTTTATTTTGTTTATTGGAATTTTATGTAAATAACATGTGATACCTAGAAATCCGGACAAAAGTTCGGTCGACATAAATTGTTTAAGGAGTGTTACAAAATTGTTGCAACTTATGCTACGTTGTAGTAAATTTAATTGTCTACAAATTGCAATATATTTTTTAGCAAACAATTATTTATAATGGCAAAGAAAATTATCTCCAAACAGAGAAGACGTCAGAAAACGCGTGTACGCGTTAATCGATTTGCGTCCGGATATAAAGAAAAGTGAGATTGTGAGACACTTTATGATCGAAGGCGCATCAATGTCGATCCTGTATAATATTCTGCAGCGCAAGACGCATAATATAGGCCCTGAAAGACAGCGTTGAACTGGACGGGTGGCAATTAAGATAAACGCAAAGAGAATCACAATGCTGAAAAAGCGAATCGATCATAGTGACGGAGTTAGCCAGCGTCAGCTAGCCCGCGAGTATGGTATCAGCCAAAAGCACATATCAAAAACAATTAACACCAAGACAATAATCAAATACAAAAAGAAGGAAAAAGTTCCCGATCGAACTCCACAACAGAAGTCAGCCGTTCGTCCGAAGTGTGCCCACCTGGCCAGAGTTTTCCTGAAAAATCAGGTGATCATCGACGACAAGTCCTAGTTTTCGTTGAACAATAACGAGCTATCTGGAAACGCTGGTTTCTACACATCTAACGTCGAAATGACTCCAAAGCTATTAAACTCAAGCGAAAGTCCAAGTTTGAGCCAAAGGTACTTGTTTGGATTGCTATGTTCGAGGACGGCCTTTCGGGCCAAGCGATCAATCAAGATGTCTACATCCAGAAGTGCTTGATGAAGCGCTTGATTCCGTTCATTGAAACAGTTCATAAGAATGACGAGATCGTTTTCTGGCCTGACCTCGCTACGTCTTATTACGCAAAAAAGACGCAGGAGTTCCTCCAAGCGAATAACATCGAATTCGTGCCTAAGGAGCATTACCCTGCCAATGAGCCAGAATCCGACTAATCGAAGACTTTTAGTCAGAACTCAAACGAAGAGTATATGATTGTGGCTGGAGAGCAAAAACCGTTGACCAGCTCACTGAAAGGATCAACTACTGCATAGAACGGATCAGTCAAGATCGCGTACATCGACTTGGCAAAGTTTCTTTCAGCCGAGTGGACAACGTTCGTAGACATGGCGTGATAAACTTATAATTTTTTTAAATCTGAAGCTTCATATGCTTAACTTTAATTATCTTTTGACAGAAATAAAATTGCACCTTTAGTCTCAAAGTTATAAGTTTTTTAGTTTTGACCGAATTTCTAGGTATCACATGTTATATATTTATTAATATATAATTTACTATTAAATTATACTATTAATTTTTATATATAAAAGATTATATTTTTAGGCCCTATTTGTCATGCAAGGTGGCTGACAACAGCAGTACGGATCTTGGCACTATACACAAGAACAATCAATCCCAGTGGAGAGCTTAAAATCTTTGTTGAATATATTCAAACAGTATATACTCCTATGTGGTTTAATACCAAAAAGTCTAAGAGTTTCACAGAAGGTTCTAAACTCGTTTTCCGATTTATTCAGCGGATTTTAAGGTTGGATACTGAAGTTCAAAATATTACATTGCCCGTAATTTATAGAAACTCTTTTTGTCTCCAACGTGAGAATTTTATTGCTGCTCTACTTTATTCTGAAGAACAGGTTTATAGAACAATTGCTGTTGTTAAGATTTTGGAAACAAGAAAAACACTAATTAAGGATCCTAAAAATGGATTAAAAGATGGCATTAGGGTTAATGCCATTCCAGTTATTGATTGTAGATGTAAAAACTGGTCAAAATTAGTAAATTTGTATGATATAGACTGTTTTGAACCCCCTTGTTTGGAAGATATATCAAATGAGGAGCTTTTGAATAAAATTCACTTGCTAAATAAAATGTCTACAAAATCAAAAGGAGCATAACAAAATCTTGTTTTTTTGGGTGTGTGTGTGTGGGTGGGGGGATGGGAATTGCTAACACCTGCCCCCCCCCTCCCATCTAGTCACCACCCGTAAAAATAGTTTTCTTCTTTTGCTTCTGTATATTAGAATAAATCCTGATAAAAAGTGCTGTAACAACATAACATTGTTGTTTATGTTTAAATCCGTTTTTCCGTTAATGGCTAATGATTATTGAAAACCGCTTATTGTTTAGTTATGATAATTATATTTCCAACACCCTAAAAACAACCTTAAAAATTTAAGTTAAAATTGTTTATACATACATGAAAGTTTTAGTGCGTTAACGTTTAAACAATACATTCATAAAAGTTTTTTTGCGTTAACGTTTCAAATATTTGTGAGACCTCTTAAAGTTTTTACTTTTTAATGATAATATATAATAAATATAAGTCCAAATAAGATAGAATCGGAAATGAAGCTTTTATATTTTGCCCATAGCGTTTTTATGGTCTAAAGAAGGTACTCCAGCTTGAAGTAATTGCAATTTCGAAAAAAAGTTAAAAATCACTGGTGTCTAATATACACGCAAAAATAATTTTCATAAAAAAAATAATTGCTTTGAATTCACTTGAATAAAACTTTTTACTTTTATTATTCAAACAAAGCAATTATTGAAAATTTTAGCAACTTAACATTTAAAGGTTTATGTTTACTATTTTTGCATCCATGAAAAAAAAAAGAAAGGAACAGACGTAAAACTAGGCATTTTAAACGCTGAGCGCTGTATCGCACTTCTACCTTCATTTCTTTAAATCCTGAAGCACACAAAAACAAAAACACTTTTCTTGCCGACAAAACTTAATTCAATTATAGTCTTGCATTCAAGTCAGTTTTTATTAATCAAATATTAATATTAAAATATTATAATTTAGTCAAGCCATTCTTTTATGTAAACGCATGTTTGAGGTGAAACCAAGCCCCCTGGATAACAATTTTTGACAACCTAAAAATATATTGTAATATTATATGGTTAATGATATAAATAAGAAAAACTCTTTTTACATATATTAAATTACCGGACAAACGCCACACGGTATTCTCATTAGGCCCGTCACAGGTAATAATGGTTTAACAGCTCGATATAACTTTTTTTGAATCACTCCAGATTCAATATTATCCATTGACGAATCTGATACAATAATCATTTCAGCCATCCCATCATAGAGCAAAGTACTAAGGATTGTTTCAATATCTTTGATAGTCAAGGATACCTAGATGATTAAAATTTTAAGCATATTTTCATTCATTTCAATATTGGAACTTTATTTAGCAAATTATTAACTACTAAATTAAGCTTCAAATTATTAAACTTTTTCTTTTATTTTCTTAAGTTTAAAAAAAAAAATTAAATATTATTTATAAGCATATCAATAAGCATACTAAAGTTGCTAAGTATTTTTTAAGCATGGTCGTCAGAAAAGGACTTATAAACGCGTAGTAATAAATAAAATAAAATAAAAAAAGTGCTATCTACATAAACTTTTCTTCTTCACAACCGAATTTATTATCTACAAACCTATTTCTAAGAACCCTAAATTTTTTTCTATCAGCCAAAAAAAGTCAAAATAAAAAAAGTCAAAATAATTTCTGACCTTACTAATTCCAAGATCCGAAATGTATTTCCAGACTTCATGCGAAGAAGCATATGAACGATTTCGTTGTAGCAATGGATCAATCTTCATTTCTTGTGCTTGTTGCAGCTAACAAATGAAGATATCCAACACATGAACTAAGGTAGAACACTACACTGGAATAAAGCTAGTTATATCTTTAGTAATAATCAAGTAACTTTTGCAATAAACAACTTTTGATCCAGTAGCAAACTTTTGGGCAACTTTTGAGCTTTTTTTTTTATTTCAATGATGTTTCACAATTAAATGTGTTATTTGTCAGGGTTCCCACTATTAAAACTAAGGCTAAAATTAAGAATTTTAAAGAGATTTTAAGGAGATTTTCCTAATATTTAAGGAGATTTGGTCGCGAACAACATTTTTTCAAAAGAAAAAGTAAGGATAATTAAGGAGAAAACAATTACATTTAAAACATAATCTTATTTTTTTCAATAAATTTTAAATATAAACAGAGAAATTATTATTTCTTAATATATATATATATATATATATATATATATATATATATATATATATATATATATATATATATATATATATATATATATATATATATATATATATATATATATATATATATATATATAAATATATATATAATAACAAAAATAGGTTTGAAAACTATCAAAAATCTATATATTATCTTCTTTATTAACAAGTATAATCCATTCACTTTAAAAAAATTTCTAGATGAATAAAAAAAAAAAAAAAGGAGAAATTAAGGAGAGCAGTCAAATTTTAAGGAGGTGTGGGAACCCTGTTTATTAAACACTTTTTAATAGTATTTTAATAAAAGTGTAGCTTTTACAATATACAAAATCTTTAAGCATATGTGTGTGAGTATGTTTGTGTGTGTATATATATATATATATATATATATATATATATATATATATATATATATATATACACATACACACATTTAATGTATATATACACACACACATATAATATATAAATATATATTTTTATATTCATTTATATATATTTATTTTTATATATAAATATATATATCTCTATCTATATTTATATATATCTATATATCTATATATCTTTCCCTATATTTATCTTTCTCTTTCTATTATATATATATATATATATATATATATATATATATATATATATATATATATATATATATATATATATATATATATATATATATATATTTTGTATTTGCATTTGTATTCCCAACAAGGGTGCAAGCAACCACTATTAAGTTGGGAGTTACTAGGAAAAAAAAGAACAGAGTTGTAGAGCAAGGAAACGGTTGACAGAAGACTTGAAAAGTTGAAGGTTGTTTGAGTCAGGAAAACATGAAGATGGGAGAGAGTTCCAAAGGATTGAAGTGCGGGGAAAAAAACTAGATAAATAAAAGTTTTTAGAGCATGCAGGGACAGATACAGTAAACGAATGAGACTTAGCTGAATGACGAGTAAAACGAGAATGAATTTTAGTTGATGGAGCTAGAGATGATAACTCCTTTGAGCAGTGACCATGATAGTATTTGTAGAAAAGAGAAAGAGATGCAACTTTACAACGATGGGAAAGAGGTTCAAGCTTAGCAGATAGTCCAGGTCCAACAACATTTACAATGCGTTTTTGGATCTTGTCAAGAAGAGAAAGTGAATCATTAAAAGAACCAGCCCAAATATGACAACAGCATTCCATATAGGGACGAATAAGAGATTTGTAGAGGTAGAGAATGGAATCAGAAGTAAGGAAATGGCGAGCACGATAAAGAGAAGCAACCTAAGCAGAAGCTAATTTAGCAATCGATTGTATATATGGTTTCCATGAAAGGTCAGTAGTAAGCGATAATCCAAGAAGACATAAAGAGGAGGACTCAGTATATATAAATATATAAATAAATATATATACATATATATATATATATATATATATATATATATATATATATATATATATATATATATATACAGAGAGAGAGAGAGAGAGAGAGAGAGAGAGAGAGAAAGAAAGAGAGAGAGCATTATCGGCAACGCCGACCTTATTTCCATGTTTTATGGTAACCCCTTTGTGTCAAAATTTTTTTGTCGACCTGATGCCAGTCAACAGTTGAGGTCGGCGATTTATTGTTGACTTCATTTTTCCTAATTCCGAGGATTGTGTATATATACAGAAATAGCACACTTAATGCTTTCTTTATTAGAGTTAACACAGTTTCTTTCTTTATTAGGGAAGTTAAAATAATAATAATAATAATGAATAACTTCATTTATTAGATATAAACAATAAAAAAAGTCATTTATAACTATAATTATTGAAAAGTTTACTAAATACAACGAAAAGTTGTGATCATCGGAATAGCACATCAAACAAAAAATATTTATGTATAAAAGTCTACATCAAAGTATTAAAACAATAATTTTTTGTTGGGTAGCCCTTATTCTTTAATACTTTAGCACATCTTGATAAAAATACTGTTAACAAGCCTTTGATATTGTCGGACAGTTGTAACATCCCAGACTTTTTAAATTTCCATTAAAAAAAATCATTTAAGCTAGTGGTTTGCTTTTCTCATACAGCCACTCCAAAATCATTCCGTAAGTTCTCAATCAATTCAGATTGGAACTATGGGTGGCTATTTTAAAACACTAAATTTATTTCACTCATGCCAAGATTTTACAGACCTTGCGGCAATCTGCGAAATTCAGGTTGGCATTCTGCAAGGCCGACCTATCTTTGCTTTAGAACGGCATACAACTGCCGACCTGAATATCCTAAAGTGTCGGCATGCAAATTGAAATACATGTAAATAATATATATAATACTTGTTAAATATTAGTTTAAAATTTATTTATTGTAGTTAAAAAAATTTATTGTAGTTAAAAAAATTTATTGTAGTTAAAAAATATTACTTTTTAAACGCCTGTTGTTTTCACGCTTTTTTAATTGCAATTTAAGCGCAGTTATTATTTTATTAAGTTTTAAAACCTAATTTTAATTAATTTTATTAGTTAAAACCATTTATTTACATGTTTACATTTTTCTTTAAGATTATTTAAGATCAGAAAGTCTATTAGGAAAGTTAAGTTTGGTATAGGTATGTTAAACACATGAGGAGATGAAACATTAATTACACAATTTTGATAGAAATTGATAGAAGTTTAGGCTTCAATTAAACCTATTAAAAAAAAAAAAACGCAACAGTAATACAGTAAGCCAACTCAAAACAAGTCATAATGCCTAACAGAACTGTCATTAAAAAATGGGGGTTTAAATCCTACGGATTTCAAATAGATGATTCAGGTAAAGTAACTTGAATTTGGTATAAAACTTGCAGAGAATATTCAGAACTTTTAAAAAATTGTCATAATAAAAATAAAGGCTGTGCTAAATTAGCAACAGAAACGTTTGTACGGGAAACAGCAGTTATAAAAAAAAAA
>NC_061160.1:5064487-5121987 GCF_022113875.1 Hydra vulgaris | reverse complement strand
AAAATTTAAAATAATGTTTTGGATATTTATTATTCAATTTATATCCAAAAAAACAAACTATTTTTTAATATTTACTAGCTACATAATAGTTTTAAAAACAAAAATGCAGTTACATACTTACAAACATCACATAATACATATATACATACTATGTGAATATGTAATATAAAATATAACATAGTATACATGTATTATGTAATGTTTGTAAATATGTAATTTTATATTATATGTTTTTGTATATTTAATTTGATGCCCAATAAGCATACCAATGAAATTCTACCTAAATCATACCTAGTTATTCAACCATTGTACATATGTATGCTTTTTCTGTTATATTGATGCACAGCATATTTTATGCTTGTTTGTGACATCTGTGTATGTTATGATAATATATTTGTTTGTGACATCTGTGTATGTTATGATAATATATTTGTTTGTGGCATCTGTGTATGTTATGATAATATATTTAGAGTAGATGTCAACTATTGTAGTTAGTATACTCTTTTAGTTAATTTGAGTAATTGTAGGAAAAATGGAAAAAATTACAAAAAAAAAAAAGAAAAAAGAAAAGAAAATTAAAAAGAAACTTCCTCTAGTTTTAATTCGAAGTTGAACCAGAAAGTGACAAAAGTATAGAGATTTCAGTGGTCCAACAGCAACATGAAAAATGCAATTGCAGCTTTTCAAAATAACTCAATGTCAACTTACCAACAAGAAATTTACTATTCCTTGGTCAACCCTTGGTAAATATCTTAAGGGAGAATCTTTTGACAAGTCAAATTTTTGTGGGCTTTTTATGAAAGCCTGGGATCACACCTTCACAGCTGACAATATTATTTCAGGGTTTCAATCATCTGACATTTATCCATATAATTCGTCTGTTGTTCCAAGCACAGATTATTTACTTAATTCTGCCTATTCCATAGAACAGCTACTTGACAAAAATGATCTGCTTGAATCAAGTCTGCACCCAATCAAAACTGACACTGGAATAACAAGATTCCAATATGCAATAGAAGAGGAAGTCGGTTTTGAAGTAGGATTAGGCACAAATAAACCTGAAAAAATGTCTGAATGTATAATAGATAGTAATTTGGTAAACCTTAACAATAATCCTGCTTCTTTGATATGGGATAAGCATCTAACTCATGAGCAGTTTAAAACTTTCAACTTCTGTATTCAAAATGGCTATTTTGAATACAAAAATTGAAATGTCAATATCTCTTCATATAATCAAAAAATCTGTACTGAAGTACCAGAACAACTCTATTCATCCATAATAATATTAGTAAGCTCATTTAAATAGATTATCAATAGTTCGTTATCAAAAATCCACAATATATAATTGTAAAGTTATTGTCCATATATTGAAAATTGCATTATTATATGCAAGTTGAAATCTTATAACAGCTATGTGCTCGAGTTATTTTTTATTTAAAATTTGTTCTATGCTTTTATAGTTGTTTTATGCTTTTATATTTTACATAAAAGTAATTTAAAAATTTCATTTTGTTAGACTGTCTTAATTTGAATAACAAATGAATACTGAATAAGTTTTTTTGTTTATTATCAACCAAAATAATATTTTTAAGTTAAGTATAGAATATTTTAGTTGTAAAAAAATAATCTTGGTTTATAGTACTTTGAAGTTGATCTAAGTTCATTATTAGGCTTTAATCGTCTGTCTGGATAACATTTTTCAATATATAAGCATTTTTAGGTCGATTTTAGGTAATATAAATGGCTCATAATAGGTGCTGTTTCCTAATCAAATGGCTATTATTTGGTCAACCCGGCCATTAATTGGTACACAATTAAAATCTCTGTTTAAATAGATTTTTTAAATAGATGTTTTAAAACTAAAAAAAGTTCTAATAAGATGTAGGCATTAGTCATTAATAAAACATTAAAAAAAAATTCACTTTTACATTAAGGCATCCTTCACGGCTATCTTTAAGAAATTTGTGGCCATTAATTGGTCACTTTGCCCTATATACAGTATTGGAAAAAACATTTGCAACCAACATCGAACAATGCTAAAAAGTGTTCCTAATTTTACATGTCTTAAAAACGAAACGAACTATACTACCACAGCAAACAGTTCAGGAGTCTGGAGTCATAGCATGCCATGACATGAGCAATCAGCTGACAGGTGACAGCACACAGGCAGAATTTCGTTGACAAGTGACATTTTGCAGGGGACAAAACAAGTGCAACTTTTTTGGTTTGTTTCATTTTCTTAAGTCTGGTCCGTGTCAACGTCACAGAAGTTTTTTAATAATTAAAGGAAGTATCCAGAAGTTTCCAGAAGAAGCATCTGGAAGCATTCAGAAGCATCCAGAAGTATCCAGAAACATTCAGAAGCATCTAGACGCATCCAGAAACTTCCAGAAGCATCGAAAAGAAGCATCTAGAATCTTCCAGAACAGGTTCACACAGGTTCATTTCACTATATAAGAGACATGTAAACCGACATGTAATTCAGTCAGTATATCGAAGTCAATCAGTCAGTATTATCAAGACAGTTTATCGAAATGAGTTTTTTCAAAGTGTTTTATCGAAGAACATCAATACAAGAAGTGAAATACAAGTGTTTCATTACATCAATACAGTCCACATTCAACCAAGACGTTATATTCCACAGAGCATTATTGTATCATCCCAAGTAATAGTAACACGGTAAGCCTTGAGAAGCGTGACTATTTATTTTTATTATTTTCATGACTTCAAGTGCAAAAATGGCTCTCGACAGTCTTGGATTGGAACTAAGGAAGAAAATTATTGGCGATTACATAAGTGGGATGTCACAAAAAAGTATTTGTGATAAATATCGCGTGAAAAAATGGACCGTATCAAGACTATGTTCCAAATATTGTTTTATGGGTAAGTTGGTAGCAGATAACAAAGGTGGAAGACCGTTTTCCACCACTTCTAGAGAGGATTCTATGATCGCCAGATCCGTCAAGAAGGATCCCTGGATATCATCAGTCGAGATACAAAAGCAATTAGAGCTGCCTATATCGGACCGAACAATCAGACGACGTGCTGTTGAAGCCGGATTGTTTTCTCGACGCCCTGCAAAGAAACCGCTGATTTCACTAAAGAACCAGAAGAAAAGACTCCTGTTTGCTACATCTCATATTGACTGGAATGTGCAGAAATGGTGAACTGTCCTGTTCAGTGATGAATCGAAGTTCAACATCGTTTAGAGCGATGGCATTTGCCGTGTACGTCAACCGGCCGGAAAATGCCTCGATTTACATTATTGCCATATGACCGTGAAGCATGGTGGAGGCAATGTAATGGTCTGGGGGTGTTTTTCAGCTAACGGTCCAATACATTAAATTGATGGAATAATGGACCATTTCATGAACAAAAACATCCTGAAAGATGTTATGTTACCTCATGCTGAATGGAATATGCTAATAAAATGGGTTTTTCAGCAAGACAACGATCTGAAACACACTGCAAAAGTAGTCAAGCAGTGGTTTCATGACAACCACCTATCAGTGACGGATTGGCCACCTCAATCTCCAGATCTCAACCCTGTGGGAGATCATCAACCACAGAATTAGTTGTGAAGGTGTTCGTAATAAGGATCAACTGTTTGAACAAATCCAAAAGGCCTGGGCAGCGATTTCACAAAGTTTCATTGATCACCTGATCAAATCTATGCTTCAAAGATGTAAGGCTGTGATCGACAACAAAGGATTCGCCACGAAATATTGATAGCGAAATACAGCTTGGTCAACACTAGTTTTGTCCAGAAAGAAATCAATTTTTTTTAATACTTTTGATAAATTTATTAATTTTCGTGTACAAATAATGAACTTTGTGATGAATAAAACTTGAAGAACGTTGTCTCTAAACAGTTACATAGTTATTTCTCTAAATTGAAAAAATGCGGCACTTTTATATAAAGAAACTAATTTAGCATTATTTGGTTGCACTTGTTTTGTCCGATACTGTATATATATTTACTATACTATTAAAACAAGTTCATTGTTTTTATAGATGCAATATACAATCATGTGACATTGAAATGGAAACACTTTTAAAACTTGATTACTTTTTAATTAAACAATGCGTAACGATGTTATTTATATAATTTAATCACACATTTAAAGTAGTTAGCGAAAAAAAAAATATTTTTGTAAAAAAAGCATGTTCACAAAAAAAAATCAAGAAATATTAAAGGACGTATTTTATCATTGGTACAACGTGGATATTCGTAAGATTAAGAAATTATTAAAAAAGAAATCAAAGTTTCAATAACCACTATTAGAAGAGTTAAAAATAACGTGATGAGAATTAAAAGAAAAGATGATATAAATGCAAAAAAGCTGAACTCGACATTCAGCTTTTTTGCATTTAAATTATCTTTTAATCGACCATTAAAGCTAACTTTACTCCAAAATTTTTCAGATAAAAAACTTATTAAAAAAAGACAACTCACCAACTATTTCTGAACTATCTAGAAAATTTAAGATATCAAGTAAGTCAATAAAACGCTAAATTGATAAAATATTTAATTTAAAAAAGTTTCAAAAGGATGCGTACATGCATTATCATGATTGAGAGGTTTACAAGATCAAAAAAAAAAATTTATGGATTTATTATGAAAAACTAGACAAAAATCATTACAACTGATGAAAAACTATTTCACCTTACTGATTATCAGGGTTGTGGAGTCAGAGTCGTAGTCGCAACATTTTTAGCAGAGTCGTTAAACAAAATCGTGACTCCAACTCCAATAAAGTAAAACTTCTTTCTCCAATAAAGTAAAACTTCTTGGTATTGCACATGCATGTGAATATTTAACCTTTAAAGAACTTTTCATATATTTAGCAAAAAAAAAATTTCTAATTTATTGTGTAATATTTTTAAAAGAATTTTTTTAAAATTTGGCTTTAGAGGCAGAGTCATACTCTGAAAAGTTCAATAATTGGAGTCGGAGTCGGTACTTTTTTTAATGACTCCATACCCCTGCTGATTGTGATCAAAAATCTAAACACATTTACATAAATAAATATCAAAAAGCACCCTATTATAACAAGACTACCCTATTATAAAAAGAAAAGTTTTCCAAAATTTGTCATGGTATGGGGAAGAATTTGTGCAAAAGAAATAACATCTCTAATATTAGTCAAATCAGGAGTTAAAATTAATTCAAGTATATAAGGAGTGTTTTAAATATCATATCTAAAAAATGACTTTTATTTCCATCAATATTTCGCACCTAGTCACTTTCCGAAAATGATCATTAAATTTTTAACTGACCAAAAAATCAAATTTATTCATCCTGAAATGTGGACACCAAACTCATGGGGATACATGTTAAATCAATTAAAAAACAAAAAGCAAAAAATATTACAGAACTTATTTGGAATACAAAAAATATATGGTGGAACGTCCCTCAAGAACTTATAAATAAAGCATTGATATCCTGGTCTAAACATTGTAAACTTATCTATGATAACAAGGGTCATCAAATTCAACATTTAAGAAAAACAAAAAATAAGAATAAAAAAATTATTGCTTTTTAAATATGTTTTTATTTCAATGTCACATTGATTTCGTTACATTAATTTATTTGACATTTATTATTACTAGCATCAAGATCAACCAATTAATTGTTGTCAGAATTTATTCAAATCATCATCCTCATAAGTGTTATTCTCAAAAAATAAACTACTGATCAATATCTATTTCTGTATCAATAACAGCCAATACAATAACAACCAGTTACACAATATCAACCAATACACAATAACAACCAGTTACACACAATGGGATAGTTTATGGATATAATATACAAAATATAATAATTACAGTCTGCTCCTTTTCTTTTCAAAAGAAATGTTTACTGTTTAAATAATACACAATTTAATTTTTTTGAAACTAATAATATAAAATCCTGGAATTTCATGATTTTAACCTGGGATTTCAAGATTATTAAAAACCATGGAATCCTGGGATTTCCAGATTACAGAATTTCTAACCCTAATATAAACAAAGAGAAAACATATTTAGTAAACTAAAAGTAAACTTAAACAAACTATTAAAAGAAAAAAAAATACACTTTTGATATTTTAAAGAACGTTATCTCAGAGCTATGTCGATTATCTATTGATCCAACACAAAATTATTGCTGGGATATTTCTCAATAACATTTGTAGATGTTAAACAAAGTTTCTTTATGTTCAATGTCTTAACATCAACGTCAAAACATTTAAGCAAAGATTTCATTCCCAAAACTAAAATATTTGTTATTTAGAACACCATAAATTTTTGTTGAAAAAATATATTTTGTTATATTAAATTAGTTTCTTGTTTTTTTGAATATAAGTGTTTTTACAGTAAAATAATGTAAATAATAGTCCAGTATTCACAGAAAAAAAAAAAATTCGAAGTATATACTTTAACTGCTTGAATTTGATTTTTCTCAAAGCGCTTTTCTTAAGCGCTCAAAATATATTTTTAAAGTATACTTTAGGCTGCTCTATTATTAACTTACCCCGACAGATGTTACTGATTTTATTAACTTTTTACTTTCAAGATTTTTTAAAACTTTGTTCACTTGTGTCATTGGAAGGTTACATTTAAAGCGAATATCACGAATCCATATTCCTAAAATAATTAAATAAAATATCATCATTAAACATTAACACTTTCAAATATAAGTAATATATACAAATAAGTACAGATTGACCTGATAGTAGACCTGATAAATTGAACTGATGATCACATCAAGCATTTATTTTGTTTTGTTAATTTACCTCAAGGTTGAGAAGGCTATTACAGACAAGGAGGCTACTTATTTGTGGTTATAACCCTCTCTCAACTCTATAACTCCGAAACACAAACCTTGATAAATAAGGCTGCTGCGCAGAGAAACAAGTTGAGCACGGTACTACCAGAGACGTGATGGGAATCGAACTCGGAACCTCTTGCTTATGAAAAAAGCGCTCTACCACTACACTACTACCACATTATTATTTAGTAAAGAAAATAGAGCAGCAAAAAACAGCATAAATCTGTTCAATAATACACTTAATAACTTGGTTTGTCATATGCAAAAAATTGCTAAATTTTTTGTAAGAATCTTACTTAACAACTTAACCTCACACAATTTAAGTCATACAAAAATTGAAACCAATTGACTCCCTAAGTTAAAGAGCCGCTTAGTTTTAAAGAAGATGCTTTTAACTTAAGTTTTATACACTTTTTTCAAGACAAATTCACTCACTACAGAGCTGCAATAAAATAACAAGTTGAAACAAAGAAGTTAAAGAGAAAGAAAAAAACCTGGAAAAGATCAGGAAAAGATGGAAGATAATTACAAAGCACCAATAATTGTTAAATAAAAAAAATTATTTAAGCATTAAAAAGCAGATAGTATTAGTAAAAAAGAGAAAGGGATGCGACCTTACTACAATGAGACAAAGGATCAAAATTAAAAACTGTTACAGGTCCAGCAACATTTACAATGCATTTTTAGACTTTGTCTAAAAGTAAGAAATTATAGAAATTGAAAAAAAAACTCATTATAAAATCTACTCCAATTAGACAACAGGTTTTTATGTAAGATCAAATAAGAAATTTATAAATGTAGTCGAATGAAATTATGAGAAAGAAATTGGCAGACACGATAAAGAAACGATAAACCTTAGTAGATGTTTACTTTGGAATGGAATGTATATATATTTTCAATGAGAGGTCAGTAGTGAATGATAATCTAAGAAGATGTAAAGTAGAGGACTAGGTAAGAGTGTTGCCACTCATTAATATTAACAAGAATATTAACAAAAAAAAAATCAACAGTAGAACAATAAGATTAAAAACCTGAATTAATTGTTAAAGAGTAAACTATTAGACTCCTGAAAAAAAAATTAAAAGTTACTTAGAGATTCTTAATAATTGTAAGAAGATTGATTGGTAGATAGTTAGATGTTAGTCAAATTTCCAGAGTTTATAAAGATTAGAACGACAGATGTCAGATGTCACTAGAACAACAGATGTCAATTTTTAGCAGGCAGGAAAACAAGATTGAGTTAAACACTTGTTAAATAGTTTAGAGAGTTTTGAAAAGAGTTCTGGAAAATGCTTTTGTAAGAATGTGAAAGGATTGTAGTCCAAACAAAACGACAACATGGACAAAATGGACAACAATCAGTAAAAGAGTTTAAAAAAGAAAAACAACAAATTTTGGAATGTCCAGATTATTTTTTTACTCTACTATTATCTTGTAGGAATTTATGAATGTGAATGCATGTTTGTTATTTTCATGACAGGAAAAAAGTGTCCATTAGATTCAAAAGAGAAATTAGAGGAAAAGTTCTTTGCAAATAAAATTGAGGTCCATGTAAGCGAGATGGAATGTTAGGCTTTCTTAATTGAGCCAAGCTATTCGTGTGATAAGCATTAGCATCAACGATAACAACCAACATTGTTTTATGCACTGTGAACATGAGCATGATATCATGAGATTAACAAAAACTTTTGCATAAAAGTATGAAAATTCACTGACTTCAAAATTCTAATAAACATTTTCTATAAACACTTTAATTTTCAAGCAAAAAAACTCTTTCCTTGTTAAACAAATATATATGAATAAATGCAGAATAAAAATAAATATTGCTACTGATTTGGAATCACTTTTGTGTTTTTTGCAATTTTTACGGAAAACCTATCAACTAAGATTTTCATATTTGATGGTTAAAAACTGAAACAATTATTAATAATTATCAATGATTGTCTATCTAATTTATATTGTACTGCATAATTTATTTAAATATTTTATCTAATTTGTATTGCATGTTTTATTTAAAAATTGTACTGCTAATTTATTTATAAAAAATTAATTTTAAATGCATTTATTATTAACAATTATCAATGGTTGACTAACTATTTGTAATGCCTAATTTATTTTTAAAAAAGTCAATTTTAAATGTATTTTAAATTTTATAACTTCTTAATGCAAAATGTAATTTGCTGTTCCTCTAGCTGATTTAGAAACAACAATTTTTTCAATTTTTTGAGAAACCCTTTGTTTACATTTTAAAATGATGATGTTAATTGATTTTTGTTTACATTTTAAAAAGACAATGGATCTTAAACCCATAATGCCCCAAACAATTATTTGATAAATATTTCGCAAACAGCTTTAGCAAGACAAATTTTAAAGTATAAAATAAACAAAGTTACCAAGTTAGCCAAAATAAACTAAGTTACCTAAATTTATTTTCTTGTTGATAATCAGACTAAAATCAGATAAGTTAATAAACCTTTTTTTATCTAGTGAATGTATTTATTAACAAACTTTATTTGTTTGTGTTATATTATTTTTGGCTGGGAAGATGAAAGTAACTTTAGTTAAGTGATTAACAAAAGTTACTTTTGAAAAGTTAAAGTGTAGCAAAAAAATCACTAGCGTAATTTCAATTTTATTAAAAACAATTAAAAAAATTTAGTTAGAACCCATTTATGTCATCAGCAACAAAATGTCAACAACAAAAGAACTCAGGTTTGAATTAAAAGGCAAAAAAATCTAGTTGTTTCTATTGAAGAATTCCTCAATTATACTAAAAAAAAAAAACTATTAGTTTAATTATTTTATTATGAAACCAGAGTTTAGTAGCTAACTTTCTTAGTTCTACAGACCTACTAGAGCTTCTTTTATTAGAGAATCTTCTGAGAAACCATGCCTCTATTCCTTACACACCTGCTAATCATAACATCATAAGGAGATCAGTTTAGTTTTATATAGCAAGCACTTTCTAATTTCTGGAAGATGCTTAATATTCGATCTTGTGTGATGATATAAGAGCAACTTTTTAAAACAGCTGACACTTTTACAACTTGACAGGAGACTATTGAGTTAAACTGAATTAAGAAGTTTTGTTTATGCTGAAACCCCTTTCTACAAAAGCTTGACCATGACTAACAGTTAAAATCATTTTAATAATATAAGAAAGTTCGTTATGTTTGGCCAGTTGATGAGAATAAAAGGTATCTAAACAAGTGGTTTTTTTTATCATTTTATGTCATTTATTAAAAATATTGAATACTGAAGCATGACATCACTTTGCGTATATAATCTTTAAACTAACATAATAATGGTTGCTTGATTTACTTTATCTATTTTATTTATAACATAATTATATATTGATTACTATTTGAAATTAAGAGTAGCTCACAATATGAAAAGATAATTATGTATGTAATGTCAAAATAAATTAAGGTTAACATTTTCATCAAAAATTTTTTTTGAATTATTTGAAGTATATTACAGTTGTTATGAAATTTAATAATTTTTCTATTCTATTCTATATTTTTATTCTTTATAAAATTAATAGTTTTGAAGCTTAGAGCATTTACCTTTTTTTCGCTATTTAGACTTATTTTCACATGTAATGAAGTTGCTTACTGCAAACATATCAACATTTTAATGATTTAGGTGTTAATTGTTTAAAACACTGACACGTAAATATTTAAAGGTCAGGTGTATGGTCTTCATGACCACCCAGCAACCGGTAACATGTATCCCAGTGCAACCTGTTTCATATCCTGCTGCCTTGTAGTAAGTGACCAAGGTCCTGGCCCTGGCTGAAAACGAGACTTATTGCAAACCCGGCTCCAGCCCCGGCAAAATTATAAGATTTAGCAGGGCTTCATAGCCAGAGCAAGAAAAAAATATTTTAATGTTTTATATAATATAATTTTATGTTAACATTTACTTTTTATTAAATACTAACAACAGTATTTTGAAGTAGAGTGAAGACTAATTGTAAGAGAGTTGAATAGGTCAAAGTGTTTTCTAGAGTTTCGAAAAATTGAAACCAATTGTATGTTCATTCTAGACAACATTCCTGTCATAGTCTTACAAAATTGTTCTCCTTAATTCTCTCTAAACTGTTTAATAAGGGCTTCACTGAATCTTGTTTTCCTGCCTGTTGGAAAATAGCATAATTGTTCCAATTTTTTAAAAATTCTGGTGAACATTCTGACTCCTCCAAATAACGTCTGATCAGTCTTCTTTCTACTATTTGCAATGTCTTTGAGTTTTTGATAAATAAATTTCTCATATCTTGAGTCGAATAACTTGCTGTCAGACAACTAATACAGTTTTCAATCTTCTCGCTTTACCACTGACTTGCTAACTGCTGTGACTGAAAGAGTTTATCATGCATTAGATGAAAGTGGAGAGGCTAGGGCTATTGATCTTGACATATCAAGAGCTTTCAACAAAGTTTGGCATGCTCGTCTTCTCAATAAGTTTGTTTCATATGGTGTTTCTGAGATAGTTTTTAAGATTTCCAAATCGTTTCTTTTCAACCGCTTTATTAAATTTATCGTCGAAGGCCAATACTCTTCTTTCTTACCAGTAACTTATGGGGTACCTCAAGATTCTATCATTGGTCCCGTTTTGTTTAATATCTACATTAATGATCTTCCCGACAACCTTACATCTCTTTTTGCTGACAACTCAACTTTATACTCCTGTCTTGACAAAAAGTCTTCTCCTTTCAATCGCTTAGAACAGGAAGCCAATCTTGAATCTGATCTCACTTCTGTAACAGATTGGGGCTCACAGTGGCTTGTAAATTTAAATTCCAACAAAACCAATGCCTGCCAACTCGGCTAAAAATCCATACATTAATGTATGATTAACCTTACATTGGAATATGGGATGTCTTGCAAGATTATATTATAAATATTGTAATTTAATTATACATCTTTGTCTACTAAATATAATATATACTATAATATTATTAGATATAGGTTTTTAAGAACCAGGTTGCTTTTTCTATAAATAATCACAATATTAAATATGCCAGCCTTTTGCTCAGTCATCATTTATGTAAACAAGTGTGTAAAGAATGTTGCAAATAATATCTTTTTTATTTTTATTTTAAAAGGATAAAAATAAGTAAGTAATCTACAAATCAAATTTATTAAATAACTTGTATATCAAGAATTTAAAGAAGCTTTCAAAACATTTTTTACTTTAAATTTTATGAAACAAAAAATATTTATACATAATATGATTTAAATAATTCCACTAAATTAATTATAAACCTATTATTTAGATGCAAACTTTGGGTTGGTTTTTTAGTCACTTTGTCGTCGTCAAGATCTTGATACAAAATCATGTGAAGAACTTAATCTTAATTATACTATTTGTAGTGAAAATTTTTATTCTTCCCAATACTATCTTGCCAATAATGGTAGTAAAAGAGCACTTGTAACTGCTGTAGCAACCATTTTTAACTATTCAAATTAACCTTCTATGTTAAATTAAGATAACAGCCTACAAACAGACTTCGTTTGCAAGATTAAAAAAAAAAAAAAAATCAGTTATTAAGTCAAATTAAATGAAATAAATAATGTTGAAAATAGTTGTACAAATAATGTAACTGTCAAAACTACAAAAATAAGTATTTATCATCTTAAGTTAAGACTTTAAAAAAAAAAAATAAAAACCCCAAAAACATGAAGATAAAGCATAAGATGTTAAAAAAATGTGATAATTCAATAGAACATATTAACTTGTCTCAACTTCACTTTTTTGAAAACACCCAACTTCAATTTTTTGAAAGTCAATTACATATGGATAATTGTGTTAAACAAGGAAAAGTTTGGACTGTTAAAGATAAAATTTTAGCTTTGAGAATCATGTATCGCAGTCCACATACTTTCAAAATGAAAAAGTTTTTTCATTATCTGCTATGTTTCTTGAAAAATCTTTTGGGACCCTAGAATCTGGTTTTTCCAATAAGGTTACAGGTGCACCGCAAAAACTAAGACACCCCAAAAACAGCGTGGTCAGTTATATGGCGATAAAAACTTAAATCTGTACTTTAAAACCATGAAAGAAATGTTTTTTGATACATGAATGTTTCAGTAACAATTAAAATAAAAGAAAACAATATAGGAAAATTTTTACAAATGTTTTCAGTTAAAAAAAGTGTATAAATTTTTTGGAATTTTTAAGAATAATTGCTATAAAATAATAGTTTTTTAGACTAAGTTTGCAACTCCAATCTAGTTAACTTATCTTTTATATATTCTATATGTAAATCAAACCATTTGCATTTTAAGTAGAAGGGAAACATGTAAAAATAACAATTAAAATGTACAATTCAACATGTGGTTTTTGGGGTGCATTAAAAAAGAATTAACCAGAATCAATCCTTTTCACTAAATTTGCACAAAATTTATAGAAATATCTCATTAAAATAATTGGTTTATTTCTTTCTAGCACCTGCTAATAAGATCATTTCTGGATTTCGTCCATTTACTTTGCAATATACTTTGCTGCAAACAGACTTCATAACATTAAGACAGGTTGGGCACTGCTTCAAGCTGAAAGCTTTACAATTACATTGAAGCATACATTTAATAAAAAGTTTTTTAACTTCCTTATTTTTTTTTGCAGCATCTTCTTTTTCTTTTAACTTTTTTTCTTTGATTCTTTTTATGGATTCAACTACAGTTAATACAAGGGACACTTTGACGAAGCTGAAGCTTCGGCTTAAGTTATACATAATTTAAAGCTCAATTTACTTCACCACGGTGATTTGAATAATCAAGCTGCTTTTAAAATTATATTTCAATGTTTTAGGTTTGTATGTTTTGGCCTACAAGCCCATTTTATGAAAATTATAAAACAAAACCAATATTATAAAAAATTTAAACAAATTTTGTACAAAAATTTAGAGAGTGAAATTTAGAGTCTTAACTATATATCTAGCAGGTATAGGAAAGATTACATCACTAAATCTTAGACATTTACTGATACTTAAGGTAATCTATGGTCAATTCTTTGAAAGAATTCATAAAAATGTAAACACGTAAATTGTAAAAATCTAAAAGTAGTCATTATTTTAATTAGAATATAAAATTTGGTATTTGTTTTAAATTTTGTTAAAAAGTTAAATCAGTTGAACTAAGAAGCTACAGTCTATTATTTAGTTAATAATAATTTATTCAATGAAAGCAGGCATATTATAATTTAAAAGTGCAAACTGTTCTCCATGTTTGGGTAATAGTCTGTTTCTTTTTGCTTCAAATATGTTTCCAGATGTGCTAAATAAGCGTTCACTTTTTACAGATGAAGAAGGCGCGCACAAAACTTTCTTTGAAAACTTTGACAAATTCAACTTGAAAGTATCTTTGTCGGAGCAAGTGTAATGGTATGCACTCCACCACTTATAAGGGCATTCATTCTTTGGCAGTATTATAGGGCTCAAGTAGAAGTTGACTTCATCAGTGCTGATACATAAAATATAGGTGATAATTTTAGGTTTAAATTTTTAAAATATTACCCTTTAAAGAAAAAGAAGTATTTTGAACATTCAACTATGTTTTATTCGGAAATTAATGTCTTCCTCAGTCAAATGCCAGCTTAGTAATGTCCAAGTATACTGTAACATACCAAAAAATATTTTAAAGTAATTAAAGATTCTAACCTATAGCTTAGAATCTTAAAAAAGTTTAATACTTAGAAACTTAAAAATATTATGCCGAAGCCAATGATTCGACAAAAAAAGCCCATGGCTTCGGCCGAACCGAAGCTTCGGTACATCCCTAGTTAATACATTGTTTGCTGTCATTGAACCATGTACTTGGGTAACACGTGTCATATCTTTTGATAAATTATTCTTTACCTTTTTGGTTACCATAAAACCTGGTATTTCTTCCAGTTAAATACTTTTTTCATGAAGTTCATCAATCAGTTCCATAGCTTGTTCGAACTTTGATTTCCAGTAACTTGCTAAACCACGTCTTTATCAGGCGAAGAAATTAAGGGAGATGGCTGTTTCTCTGCTTCAATACAGTTTTCTGCTCTTTCAAATTTATCTTTTTGCATAAATTCAACACTCAATGAGTTTTCAGTGACACTAACCCTTCTACCAGATTTTATAATAGTTTTGCCCATTTGTCCCATATATTAGCTAGAACTAACATGAAAGCTTCTTTATTTAAGGAGCAGATAGCTGAAAATATAGAGTTTTTCTGTTTACGATACTCGCTATGCATGTTCTTATTTACTTGGTCAAAAATTTGAGTAACTCCTGCTGTGTCTGGTGGAGTGACAAAGAGACAAATTTTTTTCAACTCAAGAAAAGATAAAACATCAAAGTCTAGTCTTGAGCTATGTCCATCTGACAATAAGATGATGGGTCGCTTAACATTTTTTTCATTTAAGTAGACATCGAATTCTTTTAATGCTGCCAAGAATGATTCATGGTTTGATATTCCATTTTCTGATGTCGTAACCAACAAATGCGGAATTTTATTTGCTGCTTCTGTCGGAACCATACAACTTGTAATACCAGTACATTTAAAAATCACCTGGCCCGTACATATATCCCCTTAAAAAAAAAATTGAAAATCATTTTAAGCAAGTATTATTATTTATTCATTTTATCTTAAACCACATATTATTGTATACCTAAAAATGAAAAAAATGGTTGAATTGTGACACATTCTCTGTTTCCTCTATACATTCTTTGATATACATCCCCTTTACCAGCGTAAAATAATCCAGAATTGGTACCATAATGATGGTACCAATTCTGGTACCATCATTATGGTAATAAATTAGGGTGTTTCATCACAATTAAATATTCGACTAGTATCAACAATGCCATTCCAAATCCCTGCTTCAATTTTCTCTTCATTAACTATAACCCCAACTTCTATTAGTTCTTCAGCAAGTGAATCTGATATATATTACATAGAAAAAAGTATATTTAAAAACGTAGATTGATACTTATTTATAAAAATTTTCAAACTGATATTTAAATGATTACATGCCATTTCCCTTTGAACAATTCAGTGCACAGTTTATAGACACTCTTCCTTGTTGTTTGATGGTAAGACTGCTATGTTTAGCATTAAAGCAAAGCCAAAATGATCGACTTAATCTATAAAAGAGTACTGTTATATAAAAACAATAGTCTGATTAAAAAAAGGGATATTTAAATATAAAGATGATTCTTATTACCCTATTTAGATTTCATGGGATCATTGTAAGTTTAATTATTTAGTTTCAACTTACTTTCCTTTTTCCAGTGCAGCTCGAGCATTTAATGATAATTTGTGAAACTTCCTTCCACCTTTCATCTTTGTATTAGTGTGATGTCAAATACGTAGCCCATTTAGAATTAACTTGGTTACTTCCTGTTTATTAATTGCTCGTAAAGACCTGTTCTTATTTTTTATAAAACGAACAATACATGCCTCTTCATTTTCTGTAAGTATAGTACAATAACTTCTTTCTTGTCCATTAACCACTTTTCCATCTAATCGCCTGTTGATTGTCTCTCTATCTTTGATAAGAGGAAACATACTAGTCTTTAATGCTGCTTGTCCCCTCCCATTCGTTTTTTTGCACCAATTTATAGCAGCTTCTAGTTGCTTATTTTTTTCATTAGTTTTCTGGCAACTGTGACATCAGCTTTTGTACTAAGATTTCTTACTTTGTTTATACGTAAATGTAACAGAGATGTTGGTTTCATTTTACTTACTATTAATAAATGCAATAAATATAATAAACGAAACTCTAAAATGGCAAACAAACAAAAAAACATAACTTGCTTCAATGGCAGTATTTCTGCAATAAATTAACATATATAATTAAACTTTTTTATAGATGATAAATAGAAACTATCTTCGAGTAAACTATATAAATATTTTATTAAATTATTTCAAATCTTTTCCATAATCATCAAAAATCCAACGTGGTTTTTGGGGTACATATGATGTGGTTTTCGTAGTACATTTGAAGTGTTCTATAAATTTATTATATATCTTCTTCAAAAAATCAGGTTAAAATTCTTAACAGTTAAGAAATTATAGCTAAATTAGTAAATGTGGTTTTTTGGGTGCATGGCGAAAAAAAGAGTCAGCTTCAACATTCAAGCAAAAGAAAACAAGCGAGACATATTAAACCATACCTATCAGGAAGAACCCCATTTAGGCTTATCTTTCAATAGTAATAACTTAAAAAATATTATTTTTCTCAAGAAAAAAGTTCTAGGCTCTCCTACTTTCATGTGGTTTTTGGGGTGCAACCACCTGTATGGCCTTACTAAAAATGTGAGTAGATACTATAAAAAAATTGTGAATCTATACTGAACAAAACTGTAGCCTTGTTTTTGATGAAATGTCTTTAAAGCAACATTTTGATTATGACAAAAACAATGACATGATCATCAGAATTCAATTTAATGGAAAACCAGTAAACCAAGTACTTGTTTTGATGGTCTGTGGGTTATCAACAAAACGGAAACAACCAAGTGCATAATTATACAGTAATACTACTATGTGTTCAATTAGCTAAGATAGTAAATAATGCTATGATTCATCTAAATAAAACAGGTTTAGTTGTAAGATGATCAAAGCTCAAGTAAAATTAGAGCTCTCAAATTTTTCAGGATTTTCATTATTAAATCAACAAATTTCACATCCAACTACAGGGGCAAAAGCTTATATAATATTTGATCCACCAAACCTTATGAAAAATGTTGAAACAATTTATTAAAACATGACATTTTATCTGATGGTAAAATAATATCATGGAAGCATCTGGAAGAACTTTATAATTTAAACAAGGTTAATGCTTTCGACCAAAGTTAACAGATCGTCATTTAGATCCAGGATTACTATTAGCCATGCAAGTAAAATTATTAAAAAAAATTTTTAGTAGTCAAGTTGCCACTGTTTTGACTAAATATGCTTCTGCAAAACTGGTGTTCTTAGCCAAAAAAGTATATCCAGTCATTGGGATTTAGATGCCACTATTTCTAATATTCTTCATGAGGATTTTTTTTTATGTTGGCTTTTTTTTAATCAAATTCTTTTAGCTCAATTTAATCAGGACTGCTTAAATTGACTGTTTTTTGCATTAATACAAAGCAAAGGAGGCTGGAACCAACAGCAATGCAGTTCAAATCAGCATATAAAAATGTCTTAGTACTCCTTTCAATAGAACAATCTAACACAATACTAATTGTCTCCCTGAATCAGATTTCTCTGCTGCTGTTACCATTGACTCAATTACCAACACAGTATTTGAGAATCAAAATTTCTGAAAATAAAAAATCGATTTTCAAACAGCTAACTGCATTATTTAAAAAGAAACTACAACCTTATGCATTATAAAATGTTTCAGCTGATTCAGTTTCACAGTCAATTAAACAGGTTTTGAAATCATTTGCAGATGATTTGATAAATAAAGTTCAAGTCTGTCAAAAATCTGTTCAAGTGTGACACCCTGTGAAAGTAACTTATTAAATACTGATTCTTTTTTACAAAACCTACTAAATGAAATAAAAACTGTTTTTATAACAAATGAAACTTTTATTAACTACAAAAAATATTGTACAACTAATTATTGAAGTAATAAAAAAGGATTGCAATTTTATGTTTCTTTATGATGAACATATTGATCATGCTTTTCATTTAGAAGAATGTTTAATCAGAAAATTTGTTTATATGAGAATATCTTATTAGATAAGGTTTAATAATCCAGATCTGGCACCATGAAACAAGACATGTAAAAAAAATTTAGTTTGCATTCCATGCTTGATTTTATTTTAAAGGTAATTCTAACTAAGGGGTATATATTTAAACTAGTATGGGGAATATATATTTAAACTAATATGAAACTAAAGTGATAACATGATTAAAACCATATATGAAAAACATGTTAAATTTACATCAAATTTTAACTGCATCAAAATGTTAATGTTAGGCGATATATAAATCTTATATAAGCAATGCTATGAAATTGTTTTAAAATTATTTTAACTTATAAAAGAAAAGTTTTTTATGGGAAGCCCTTTGGTAAGATTAATGCAAAAGTTTTTATATTTCACTAAGAGTTGCATACTGTTAGGATTATTTGGTCCCACAAGACGGTAGTGGTAGAGCGCTCGCTTCATAAACGAGTGGTTCCGAGTTCGATCCCCACCACATCCCTAGTAGTACCGTGCTCAACTCGTTTCTCCGCGCAGCGGCCTTGTTTGTCAAGGTTCGTGTTTCGGAGTTATAGAGTTGAGAGAGGGTTATAGCCACAAAATAAGTAGCCTCCTTATCTGTAGTGGCCTTCTCGGCCTTGAGGAGGTAAAGTAAAATAAAAAAATAAAATAAAAAAAAAAGACATCTTCAATCCATCTAGTTAAACAAAAACTTAATGGATATAGATTTGACCCAGTGACACTGTTATAGTCATCTCTCCTAACCGGAGTATCATGCAATATTTGGTATGATCCCTTATGAATATTTTTTAGAATCCATGATGTAGACTCAAAACCAAATTTCAAAGCTCCATATTACATGCAAACTACATCTCTAAATGTCATGTAAAGAATTTAATTCACACTCATTTCAGTATATGGAAATTTCTTTAAAAATTTCCAATTTGTATTAGGTCAATCTATAGATACTTAAATCATTTACGATAAATTAAAACTTTATATTTTATTATTGAAATATTTTAGTATATGTGCTGTAGTAGCTAGAACCCATTTAATTTCAAAATTTTTTTTTTCATTGGAAGTAACAACAAGTTCTAAAGTTTTTGACCTACTGCCAGGGATAGCATTGATGTAATAGTAAATATTTTGTAACAAGTTTAAAAAAGGGCTTTGGTTAAATATTGATTTAGCTAAATATTGGTTTTTTACCTTCATTAATTTCATTACCTCTTAACTGCCTGAACTCCCATGTTTGACAAGTTAAAAGTTTTACAACAACTGCTACATCTAGCAAATTTATTGTTGTCAGTCTTAACAAGTCATTCTTTATACTCAGGTGATTTAGCCTATCATTTGAAAAAAAAGTTTGATCCATTTTAATTATTATTTAAAAAAATGGACTCTTCTTACAACCATATTTCATATATTTATAGATTAAATGATGAAATGTTATAAATTTGTATACAACACATTTGAAAATAATTTATTAAATCAAAGTTCACCTTCTGCTTCAAAAGCATTAAGACGTGTTTTAACTGCATAAGACTTAAATTACTAAAAACTTGTTTATTTTATTATATTTTGTTTTTGAAATAATTCTTTATTTATATTTAATTGTGATTCCTTCTGTCGTTTTTTTCACTGTGTCGCTTTTTTCACTGTTTCTACTATTCTTGATTGATTTTCAAGTCAGGGTTTTTGTTTTAGTCGCCTCGTTTTTTTTGCTTTAGTCATTTGTTTAGGTTTGATTTGGTATTTATTTATCCATTTATTTATTCATTTTTTGTTCTTGAAATAAGGAATATATATATATTTTATTTTTATTTTTGCAATTATCTCAATGTAAACATCATTTATGTTTCTTTGTTTTAAAGTATTGAAACCTTTAATTATGTAATTTTAGGCCTTGTTATGAGATTTTGTTGCGCAACGGAAAAGCGCAACATAAATATATGTAACTTTATTAAATAAAAATATTTACATCGTTAAAAGTTTAATTGCTGCAGTTACGTATTTTAAAATACCTCATTGTAATTAAATTCAAAAACACATCAGAAATTATTGTAAGTATTTTAAATGTTTAAAAAATTTAAAATTATATCTTTAAATTAAACAATATTGTGATAAAAAAAGTTATAAATTAAATTTAAATGTTGATTAAAAAAAAGTTTCCTTATTTTAAAATCTTATACTTATTTAAACTTAATTTTTTTTCTTAAAAAAATTATTTTTATGGTTATTTTTTTAAATGAGGAGACACTTGTTTAGTGTTGATTTTCTTAAGAGATCGTCCATAAATTATGTAATGCGAAATTTAACTAATAGACAAAAGAAAAAGTGTTAAAGGTTTCCCCCCCGCAGAGTCTTAAATTAAACCATGTATAAATAACCCTTGAAATCCAGCCGAAAGACGCCACTCAAAAGAGCAAAATGTTCTCCTTATATTTTTAAAATAAACTTTGCGTTGCATAATTTATGGACGATCCCTAAAGTGATTTAAGTGTACAAATAAAATTGGGTTATCCCCTTTTTTAAAAAATCTTTGCGCTAACTGGCTTTCGATAAAATAAAAATTGTATTTAAACAAAGATTACCGCTTTTCGGCTCCGTTTTTTTTTAATTTCAATTAAAATATTTTATTTTTATGTACTGTGAAACCTAATGTATTTTTAATATTTCTTACTGAATCCAAAAAGAAAAATAGTTTTTCGGTTTTAACTTTACCAGAACTTGTTTTTAACAAATATCAGTATAATTTTGAAATTTTATAAATCTTATATTTATAGCAAAAGTAATTTTTTTTTTTAATAAAATAAATATAAGCTAGGCTTTTAAAGAGTTTATTTTTTGATCGCATTATTTTTAATCGGTTTAAAGTTTGGTTCGTTTAATAAAAAAATTCTTTTACACAAAATTTAACAGCAAAGGGAAAACCCAAACATAACATTTAAACTCAAGTTTGAAAAAACTTTTTTGTATTGACGTCATTTATAAATTTATAAAAGCGCATTATTCAGACCAGTATTTGGAACTGGAACTATTTGAAACTTAACTGAAATTAAAATGAAGTTATATGTAATGCGAACATTTTAAAGTAACTTGAATTAAATTTATTAAATTTTTTTTTTTACTTTAACATAAATTTTAGAAATTTTATCAGCAAAAAAAATTGTAAAACAGAGCATTTTTAAATTTTTAAAAGATTAAATTTAATCAAATAAATTACTAAAACTATGAATAATAATAAAATTAATTTAAATTTAAGAAAATTAATTAAAAACATTTTTTTTTAAAAACGGAAAATAGAAAAAAGATATCTATCTGTTTTTTTTATCTAATTAAAAAAAATATTTGACAAATGTTTTTTACAACAATTAATTACAGTTTAATGGGTTCCGCTTAATCTGTTTTAAAATACTGTTTAAAATAAACTTAATGAAAAAAGTTTTTGCGTAACGTAAATTGCGAAACGCATACGTAAAATCGTAAATACGTACGCAAAATTCAAATAGGGAAACACTTCTTAACAAGGCCTGCAATTTATAATAAAACTTGTAAATAAAAATATTTACATTGCATTGCATAAAAATATTTAAAAACTTAAAACTTAAAAACTCTCAAGCTTTTAAAATTATTAGAATTATTATTATTAAAAATTATTACTTTTAAAATACAGCATGCTAAGCAGATTGATGAAAAAAATTTTTTAATTAAAACTTGAATTAACTGAAAAAACAAAAAAAATTTCCAATTTAGAAAATTGAGTTAAGTCTATGGAAAAGAATTCTGCAGATTTCCCACCACTTAAAAATTCTGGATGGATACAGCTAGCAAAGTGAATAATAAGCGATCACCAGAGCAATTATCGGTAGTAAATGCAGCTGTCAATGAACAAAACAAAAGAAATAAAAGAGCCAAAAATGTAATTGTTTATGGAATAGTCGAGTCAGACAAATCTTTGCAATCTGAAAAAATTGAAGATGATAATTAAAAAATTACGTAATTATTTAATAATCTTGGAGCAAAGGTTAAAACAAAAAATGTGAGAAGATTGCAGTCAAAAACAAAGGAAACACCGGGTTCGACCTATAATTTTAAAAAATTGTGCATATGGAATAGCTCTACCCCTTGCACATATATTTACAGCTTTCATTGTGCTTAGTGAACTACCTGTACAGTGGAAATCAGCCAATATTAGTCATCAATTTAAAAAAAAAGGAAACTGTCGCCATTGAATTACCCTCTAATTTCATTCACTTCTGTACCTTGTAAAATTCTAGAAGGAGATGTGCAAGATTTAATTATGAATTTTCAAAATGCAAATAATCTTTTTTCGAAAAATCAGCACAGCTTTGTTAAAAAAAGATCTTGTTCAACCAACCTTATTGAGACATTAATTTTGTGTTATTTATCTCAGATGTAACTTACTTAGATGTAACTTACCTGTAGATGTAACTTATTTAGACTCTGCAAAGCCATTTGATTCAATGCCCCATAAAAGACTACTGATAAAACTTAAATGTTATGGGATTTCTGGTACATTGTTAAAATAATTTTGAAGCATTTCTAAAAAATAGAAGACAAAGAATTATCATGGGAGAAATTGTCTCGTTTTGGAAGGATATATTTAGTGGTGTGCCGCAGGGCTTGGTTATTGGTCCTTTACTATTTATTATTTATATTAACGATTTGCTAAGAACTGTGTTAATATTTCAAAAATGTATGCTGATGTATACAAAAATATTATCAAGGGTTAATTGTGAAGCAAGTGTTAACCTATTGCAAAATGACCTAGATAAATCTGTCAACTGGTCCAACAAATGGCTATTAAAGTTTAATTTGAAAAGTGTTTAATAATGCACTTTGGTAAAAATAACCCAAAAAGAACTTATTTTATGCAAAATATTCCTTTAAGTACCATTGCTGCTGAAAAAGATCTTGGTGTAGTATTTACCTTTGACTTGAAATGGAAAAATCAAATAACTCTATGGGCAAGTAAAGCAAATAAAGTTTTAGGTATGTTGAGGAATACTTTTTTAAGTTCAAATAATGAATTACTAAAAATTATATACACAACTTTTGTAAGACCGTTTATTCAATTTGCTGTATCTGTGTGGTCTCCATGTCTTAAAAATGAAGTTAATCTTTCAGAATCAAAAAAGGTATAGCACCGTGCAATAATATTACAAGAATAATATCGCCACTAAAATAACTATGTTATGACAAAAGATCAGATAAAATGGGTCTCACTAATTTAGTTTTAAGACAGATTTGAATCAAAAGTATAAGTTATTCAATGGAATTCAAAAAGTCAATTTAATTAATGAAATTTGCCAAGATATTATTAATCAGCAAGAGTTCATCAAATGAAATATAATTGCAAAATAACTAGATTTTGTCTTGACATAATTTTTTAACAAACAGAGCATCTTTTTACTGGAATCAACTGATGTCATTAATGCTGTTTCTGTGAATTTTTTAACAGCTAAACTTGACATATGGATTTTAAATAATGTAACTATGCTGAATAATGATATACCTAAGTTTACTTGGTACACATACTCTAAAATATTATTTCGACTACGATATAAGGATATATATATATATATATATATATATATATATATATATATATATATATATATATATATATATATATATATATATATATATATATATATATATATGTATATATATATATATATATATATATATATATATATATTGAATAATGCAATACTAGGAAAATGATAATAAATAATACCTTTGTTATCAGAACTTTCAATAACCTGATAAATCAATTTTTCTTCAGCTTCAAATCCTTTAGTTTTGCTGTTTAAGAAATTTTTTAAAACATACTATAGTAGCATAACATATCACAAAAAGAGCTAATAAACTAAACAGAAATTCTCATTGTTCCAACCAAAAAATGTCCTTTTTTTATCTGTTAATGAAGCAAACTTTTTTTAAACACCTGGAGCTAAAAAAAACTTCTCCGCTAGATTTTAATAGTATTGTGAAAGTGTTTGCTTTAAAAAAAATAAAGAAAATTGAGTTGGTCGTTTTTCGCAAAAGAAAAAACGACCAACTCAATTTTCTTAATAAAAAAAAAGGATTGTTATAAAAGATGAACTTTTTTCTTTTTTGTAAAGTCAAAAAAAAATCTTAAACAAAATTTTGAGAATAGTAAAACTGAATTTTTTAAAATAATATTATTATAAATATAATTTTTATCTATAAATCAATTAATAAATAAAATTCAGTAAACTAAATCAAATCAATAAACTTGTTATTAATTGTCAAATATCTATTCACATTGTGGTTTATTGAAACTAATTATAAATAAATACATTACTTCAATAGAGGAAATCAAAGATCAAAGATACAAATCTATAATAAGGTGACCCATGTAGAAGGGCAATAAAAAATAACAATTTTAATTAGCTTATTAATTACCCAATTAAGATCAATATGTAATGCTCCATTTAGATTTCTCCTTTTTTTATTAATTATTACTAATTAAGGAAAAACATAATTATTTTAATAAATGTTTTTGATAAATGATAAAAATCATCACTATTATGCGGTTTTTCTATAATATTAGACTTTTAGGGGCTTGTACTACACTACTAAATGTGTGTACTACTATTATTTAGATGCTGTTTTAATTGATTTTGAAAAGCACCTTCATAACAGAAGTTATATCTTTAATATTAATTGTTGAGTAAAAGTCAATGACATGCTGCACCATTTACTGCAGTATGCAGTATCACAATTGCAGGGCTCGAATTAGTGCAAAAAATTCTAATTTTTTGAAATCCCCCCTCTGCACCACAGCAGTAGCTTAAAATTGTATTGTTTGTACATTAGTCTGTAGTCGTTATTATTTTAAAATAATATTTCTCATATTTAAATATTTTCTTATAATATTCTTGTCTAAAGGGGTTTAAAATAGCATAAGTTACTGTTATAATTTACAGTTTTAATTATAATTTCAAGTTTAAGTTGCAGTTATAGTGAAATCAGCAAGTAGTATATTTAATACGATAACAATATTACTATTAGTAATTGTTTTTACTTGTTATGATATTATATAAGTAAAAACGCAAATATTATTAATTATAAAAAAGTATTTAATACCCCGTGTTCTTGCTGCAGGTCTTGTTTTAAAGCATTCGCGTAGAGCAATTTATATACACCTTAAACGATTCTATGTAAACAGTAAGGGATTTTAGTTTAGCGACTTATCATTTTTTAACTTTTAAATTATTCTATAAGCAGTAAGATAATAAAAGTAATTAATTTTTAGAAAAAAATCACTTTTACTTTTGAATAGCGTTTATGTAAAAATATTTGTTATAAAAGTTTGAAAATTATTTTAGATATAAGCGCTCTTTACAAATGCAAAAAACTCAAATAAAATTAAAAATTTATTTTTATTTTGTTTTTATTTTATTGTAACGATTGATTTTTTTGCTTGAAAAATGCTAATACTTTAAGCTTGAAGCAAAGATCATACTAATATAATTTAATTCTGATAAAAAATATGATTTAATTTAAAACTAATTTAATAAAAATATATAATTTTATTCTGATAAAATATATATATATATATAATTTAATTTAGATTTAAAATAAATATAATTTAATTTTGATTTTAAAAATATATTTAAGATTATTAAAGTTAATGTTTGGGTTTAACTGTCAAATTTATTTAAAAATATTACTAAATATTGTTCAACATTTAAATTTTATTTGTTTTTAAAAAAAAATTAGCTCATTTTTTTAGCAATTGTTTTTTTGGTTTTTCCTTCCTAAACATTTTTTTACTCAAAAATAAATTTTAAATAAACAACATCAAAAAGTTGCAAAAAACGCAAGTTAAACTTATTTTTTTATAATGCAAGTTAAATCGCAACGATTATTTTTTAATAAACGATATATACAGCCATATAATTTTAATAAATGATGTTTGGAAAAATCTTTGCTTTCAGAGCAAAATCGTTAATAAAATAAAAAACTTTTTAAAAGTAAAGTAAATAAATTAACGCAATTTTTTTATTTGTTACTACTAATTTTTTTTTAATAAAAAATCATTTGTAGTTGCAAAGCCACAACTAGAAATTTAAGAAATAATCATTTAAAAATTCAAAAATTTAACATATTATAATTCATTTATACTAATGTCAAGAAAATAAAGAAATTTGGTAATATCAAACATTTTTACAAATGTAATATTAAATTTAATATTAATAAAAATAAAAGGAAATAAAAGAAGTTAAATAACATTCAACTCATTTTGTGGTAATAAATATTATTGCAGTAATTTAAAAATGTTAGTGTCTTTAAAAAATAAAAAAATAGAATTTTATGATGACAAATTCACATTAGGTTTTTGGGTTAAACATTTTTTATTTAAAACAAGGCCTGATGCTGACGATAAAACACTTTTTATTTTGAAAGAGTATTAAATTGTTATTGTAAAAACCTATAAAACAACAGTGAAACAATACTGTGAAGTTGTTTTATCAATATAAGTTGTCTTATCAATATAAAGAGCTTGTTTTAACATAAAACATTCTTACATTGTTTTGTTGCCCAGACAGATTATACAGATTATAACATTAATAACATAAATGTTATTTATTAACATATATGGCTGTATATATCGTTTATTAAAAAATAATCGTTGCGATTTAACTTGCATTATAAAAAAATAAGTTTAACTTACGTTTTTTGCAACTTTTTGATGTTGTTTATTTAAAAAAATTTTTCGAGTAAAAAAATGTTTAGGAAGGAAAAACCAAAAAAACAATTGCTATAAAAATGAGCTAATTTTTTTTTAAGAACAAATAAAATTTAAATGTTGAACAATATTTAGTAATATTTTTAAATAAATTTGACAGTTAAACCCAAACATTAACTTTAATAACCTTAAATATATTTTTAAAATCAAAATTAAATTATATTTATTTTAAATCTAAATTAAATTATATATATATTTTTTAATGTTTTTTATTTTTTTATTTTTTGCACAGAAGTAGAATTTTTTTTTTTATTTAAATTTTTTATTATTTAATTTTTGGTTTAATGTTTGCAATAGAATGTTTGACCCGATGGCGATCACAAATATTACCGAATATGTATTATAACTTATTTTTTTGAGATCTCAACTGTTTTTACATTAACTATATCACTTATATTCTTTATATTTTTGTATCTGAAAAACAAAGAACAACAAAACTCGCCATATAGTTGCCATATAATTGTTATTTAGTTCCTTATAGCCATATTGGCGCTATTTACTGGTTATATCTATTGTGAATATTCTTCTAAATTCAAGAAGACACAATCTCGAATTTGGTCATATAAATTCTTTTTGCCAATTTTGACTTTCACAACTCTTACACGCCCATTTTTACCTTCAAAGACTTCCATAATTCTACCAAGCAACCAATGTCCTCTAGGTGTATCTGGAGAAATTACTAACACAATGTCTTCAGTTTTTATTTTGCGTTTTTCTTGATTCCATTTATATCTTTTAGATAAAGATGGAAGCCTTCATCCACCCTTTCCAAAAATGACATAGTAGTTCTTGCACTTGACGCCAGCGTTTTTTAGGATGATAGCCTTTAGATTGAACTGAGTCAGGTGCGAATTGTCCTCTAACTTGCCCAATCAAAAATGATTTGGAGTTAATGAAATATCACCTTATACATTGGCACTCTGGTACGTTAGTGGGCGAGAATTCAATAAAACCCTCAGCACCTATAAATGCCGTACAGAGTTCTTCATCTGTAATATCAACTTTTTCCACTGCATGTTTGACACACTTGACCATTATTTCAAACACACCACCAAGATGAGGTCCTAGCGGAGCATTAAAATGCCACTTGATTCCTTTATCAGCTGTAGAGTTAGTAATTTTATCTTTATCTAAGTTGTTGACAATATTGTTTAGTTCTCGACATCCTCCAACAAAATTTGTTCCATTGTCTGTAAACTTCCACTTGTAATCCTCTTCTATTCATCATTCGATAAAAGGCATTGAGGAATGAATTTGTATCTAGATTATAAGCCATCTCAAGATGTACTGCTCGTGATAGTAAACAGGTAAACAAACACAAGTATCTCTTTTGTCATATCTTCCCTCTGGTAAAGGGGCCATCAGCTGTTGAGCAGGTTTACATCTTCTTAACTTACATTTGTTGCATTTTGCTTCTGCATCTCGCATTTCTTCTAGTCCTTGTATTACCCAATATTGTTCTGATAGTTTTGTTAATAATTGATTTGTTCCCATCACATGATTGGCTTCGTCATGGTAATGTTTAACAATCAATTTTTTGTCCAAATTGTATGTCCTCTCGGCAAAATGATTGGATGCTTAACATCGTAGGGTAAGTAATGGATTTTTTGCAATCGACTACAAGATTGCAATAATCCATCTTCGTCAATTTGTGGATTTAAAGAAATGATTTTGCTTGATATCGATAACGGTTTTCCTTTTTCAATGTTGCTATATTCTTCTTTAAAGCTTTCTTTTTGAGCTTTAGCTATGATTTATTTTTCACTTTCATGATATTCATCAGTTGTTATATCACCATTTTTACGTTTTAAATTGACAATTTATGTTTCAAATTGACAATTTCCTACAAACCAATGTATCCAGTCATTTATACTGACAAGTTTTTTCCAACATGAAAACTTGTTTATATCAAGCAATTAATTTGTTACTTCAGTGGATCATGCAAAATTAAGGAAACTTGGTCCGTGCCACCATGCATTATTACTTTCTAATTCTTTAATTGTTGTTAGTAAATCAGCTACATTATTTTTTGTTGGTATGTATCTCCATTGTTTTAGTTCAGTCTTTGATTGAATGAACCCAATGTGGTTGGCAACAAATGGTTTCAACTTTCAACTTTTTTGTCCACCATAAAACATTAAGACTATCACACTATATAGTTACATCCTTAGTTTCCAGCTTCAATGCTTTGACAATCTTCTCTGCAAGTTGTAAACCAAGGACAGCTCCAAGCAACTCAAGTCTTGGTATACTAATAGATTGCAATGACAATCTATTAGTATACCAAGACTTTATATGACACAGGACAAGTGACCACACAGGTCACTTGTCCTGTGTCATATAAACATTGTTGGTAAGCAACAGCATAGTAAGCTTTACAAGACGCACCCGTAAACATCTGGGAATGTTTTCTTGACTTGGGAATGAATCTTCTTGACTCAATGCGTGGGTATTGCTTGTGTCTCTATTTTTATGACTGAGCAACTCATTCTATTATCTCCTAATGAGGGTACAGCTCTAAAACTCAGTTTTATGGTTCTGAGGCCGGCTGGTAGTCAGGTTTCTCGAACTCTGTGGTAGCTCTCAGAGAGGCTGATTCCATCAACAGCCGAAAAATATCAGAGTACTAACAGTGCCATGTTGCGCATGGATGGTGTCCCTGTTTGTACTTTTGGTGTGCATTGCAGAGGCCACATTTGGAGCCCTTTGTTACGGCTTAGGGTTTATTAGTAGTAATGAGGCTATTGCTTAGTTGTTAAATATTGTACTGAGTACTATCTATACTTGAGTCAAGTTCTTTATAAATTTAAAATGACTAAAGTACCTAAAACTAAAAAACACAAAAAACCATCGTCATCACCAAGTTCTCTAAACCTATCATTTACTAATATTCGTGGTCTTCGAAGTAACTTTTCTTCTGTTGAGTCTTATCTCTTGCAAAGTTCACCAGACCTACTTGCTCTTTGTGAGACTAATTTGAGTTCGGCTGGCCCATCTTGTGATATTAGTGTTGATGGTTATCTTCCTTTAATTCGTAAAGACTCCAATAATCACATGCTTGGCTTGGGCATCTACATTCGTAAGAACTCACCCATTTGTCGTGAAACTAGGTTTGAATCTACAGACTATTCATTTATGTGCTTTTGTTTAGCACAACTTCACTCTATCGCCTTTCTCTTTGTTCTATATCGCTCTCCTTCATCCCAAGATTGCACTATTCTTGATGTTATTTCTGATCAAATTGACCAAGCCCTCTCTCTTTATCCATCGGCCAATATCGTCGTTGTTGGTGACTTTAATGCCCATCACATCGATTGGCTTGGCTCTAGTGTCAGTGACTCTGCTGGCGTTAAGGCCCTCAACTTTTGCCTTTCTCAATCTCTAACTCAAATAGTCAACTTTCCAACTCGTTTTCCAGACAACCCTAATCATTTACCTTCTCTACTCGACTTATGTCTTGTTTTGGATCCTAGTCAGTGCTCAATTTCTCCACATTCACCCTTAGGTACTTCTGATCACGGTTTGATCTCTCTAAAACTATTATCAAATTCTTCTACTTCATCAGAATCCCCCTATCATCGTACCACATACAACTACCTTAAAGCTGACTGGGACTCTTTCCGTGATTTTCTTCGTGATGGCCCTTGGGTAGAAATCTTTCGTCTTCCTGCTGACAAATGTCAGCAGGAAGACGAAAGATTTGGAAAATGGATTCAGGCTGGCATGGAATCTTTTATTCCCTCTCGACGATTCCAGGTCAAGCCTCACTCTTCTCCTTGGTTTTCCTCACATTGCGCTGCAGCAATTTCTAATCGAAACCGTTACTTCCATATCTATCAGCAAAACAATTCGCCAGAAAACAGACATCTGTTCACTATCGCCAGAAACCATTGTAAAAAGGTTTTGTCTGACGCCAAAGCTCGCTATTCCCAGGTCATTAAATCTCGTATCTCATCACAAAAATTAGGCTCTCGAGACTTCTGGAGAATCTTTAACAGTATCAATAATAAGGGCAAATCTTTCTGGAGAATCTTTAACAGTATCAATAATAAGGGCAAATCCTTCTCTCTTGTATGGTTCAGACTTTGTCACCTCACCTAAAGACAAAGCTGAATTATTTGCTAAGAACTTTTCATCAATATCATCTCTTGATTCCACTAGTTGCGTTTTACCTGACATAGCCGTCAAACAGGTTGATCCCTTGCTTGACATTCGCATCACTTCAGCTTCTGTATCTAAAGTAATTTCCTGCTTAGACTCTTCAACAGCTTGTGGTCCTGACAACATTCCTGTTGTATTCTTGCAGAGGTGTTCTCCGGAGCTTTCATCCATACTTTCTAAACTATTTAACAAGTGCTTATCAGAGTCTTGTTTTCCATCATGCTGGAAAGCAGCATCTGTTATCCCTATTTTCAAAAATTCCGGAGAGCGATCTGATTCATCTAACTACCGTCCCATTAGTCTTCTTCCTGTCATAAGCAAGGTTTTTGAATCTTTAATCAACAAACACTTAATCTCTCATCTTGAATCAAATAACTTACTTTCTGATCATCAATATGGATTTCGGTCTTCTCGTTCTACAGCTGATGTGCTAACAGTAATAACCGATAGGTTTTACCGTGCATTAGATAGAGGTGGAGAGGTTAAGGCTATCGCACTTGACATTTCTAAAGCTTTTGATAAAGTTTGGCATGCTGGTCTTCTCCATAAGCTTTCTTCTTATGGTGTAGCTGGTAACGTCTTTAAGATTATTGAGTCCTTTTTTTCCAATCGTAGTATAAAAGTTGTCCTCGATGGACAACACTCTTCTTCACATCCTGTAACTTCAGGGGTTCCTCAAGGTTCAATCCTTGGCCCTATACTCTTTTTAATTTACATTAACGATCTTCCAGATATTCTCACATCTAAGGTGGCATTATTCGCTGACGACACTACCATTTACTCTTGTCATGATAAGAAGCCTACACTCTCTGATTGCTTGGAGGGGGTATCTGAGCTTGAAAAGGATCTCACTTCTGCTACAGCATGGGGCTCACAGTGGCTGGTGAACTTTAATTCAGATAAAACTCAATTTTATTCGGCCAATCGTTATCGTAATAATTTAGATCTTGCTATATTTATGAATGGTAATGTACTAGATGAGTCATCTACCATTCATCTTCTTGGATTAACTCTTACTTCTGATCTTTCTTTTAAACCGTATATCAAATCCATTGCAAAATTAGCATCTGCTAAGGTTGCATCTCTTTATCGAGCTCGACACTTTCTTACTCCAGATTCTATTCTCTATCTCTATAAATCTCAAATCCGTCCCTGTATGGAATACTGTTGCCACATCTGGGGCGGATCTTCTAATGATGCTCTTTCTCTTTTAGACAAGGTGCAAAAACGAATTGTAAACATAGTTGGACCTGCTCTGGCAGCCAATCTCCAACCTTTGTCACATCGTCGTAATGTTGCTTCTCTTTCTCTTTTCTACAAATACTATAATGGGCACTGCTCTAAAGAGCTAGCGTCTCTTGTGCCATCTACTAAAATTCATTCTCGTGTTACTCGCCATTCAATTAAGTCTCATCCTTTTTCTGTGACTGTTCCTAAGTGCTTCAAAAACTCTTATTCTTCTAGTTTTTTTCCTCGAACATCAGTTCTTTGGAATTCGCTTCCTTCATCTTGCTTTCCTGATTCATATAATTTGCAATCTTTTAAGTCATCAGTCAATCGTTATCTTGCTCTACAGATTTAGTCTTTTCTCTTCCAGTAACTTCCAACTCTTATAGTGGTTGCTTGCAGCCTTGTTGGAAGTGAAGATGTTAAAAAAAAAAATGTTTATTTTTAGGAGATCGTTTAGTTCTTGAAACCATTGATCAACATTGTTTGCAATCCTATCTGGAATTGCATCATCCCACTCCATTCCATCAATCCACAATTCTTGCATAACTATTTTGATTTGAATGATATATGGTGCTAAAAAACCCAATGGATCAAACAACGTTGCCATTTTTTAAAGCAAAATTTGTTTTGTATATACCATATTTTCTTCGGTTGCAACTGAATGAAAACTAAATAAATCAGGTTTTGCTTTCCAGACAACTTCAAGTGTTTTCATTGCAGGCAATTCTCCAGAATCTAAATTTATGTTCTGCACGATCATTTGCTGGTGTTATCTTAAGAACTTCGATCGAGTTTGAAAGCCACTTCTGTGCAAACATTCCTACTGAACCCCATAGTAGCGTGAGGTCCTTGTTAAATTGAATTCCTACTTTTTCTTCAACTACAGAAGTTATTGTGTCGTCCATGTAAGTTGCTTCAAGAACAGCTTCAGAAACCAAAAGAAATTTTTGTGCATAATTTCTTGTGTGTTCTTGCGTTACAAATTGAGCAATAAAAGGCACTGAGTTGATTCCAAATACCAGTTGATTAAACTGAAACACCTCAGGTTCGGCAGTTGGATCTAGGTTTCTCCATAAAATTTGTTGGTACCTTTGATCATCTTTATGTAATCCAATTTTTAAATACATTTCTGCTATATCACAAGCTAAAGCCACTGGGTATTTTCGAAATCTCAACAAAACAGTCACAAGGTCTTGTTGAAGTTTTGGACCTTGATAAATGACATGATTAATTAATTTACTATTATATTTTGCAGATCCATCAAACACATTTATCAGGACGAAGAATTGGAAAATGTGGTAAGTACTAACTATCTCCAAGATTCCTTTTATTGATTTTCTCCAAGTATCCCTTCTCTTGATACTGCTTAATAATGTTACTGTACTCTTCTCCAAGACTTTTATTTTTCATTAGGCATTGTATAATTATTGTCCAAATGTCTATTACCTTTCCGTGGTAATTTTAGCTCATATCTTCTGTTCTCTGTTCTTAGCGAAGTAGTTACTATATTAAGGGTGGTAGAGTCTTCTGGATTCTTTTCTGAATTGCATCTCTTCGTCGCCTTCAATTTCCCATAATTTTTTATGGCTGTTTGCATCTTCTATTTCGTTTGTATTAGATGTTATTTTCGTAAAATGGGTTTGAAGGGATCCACCAGTACCACCACCACATGTTCATCCAAGCGGCGCAAGTCGAGCCACTGGTTCATTAAATCCTCCTTTTACTTCCTTAACTGCACAGTGAGCTTAGCGTAATTCACACCAATTAGAATGTCAATTTTTGGTTTTGGTCCAATATTTGAGAATTCGATTTTTCTTAGATGTTTCCAACTTTTTGACAAATTTGCCTAATTTAACTGCTTTTAAGTTTCCAGTTACATTATTAACTGTAAAAGCTTCCACTGCAATTTTTGTTTCTCCATTCAATGATTCCAACTGGAATTCCACCAGCATTCCACCATTGTTTCGAAAGAATCAATTTTTCCATTTATCATGTTTACAGTTACCTTTTCGGTTTTACCTTGCAGTGACAACTCAGCCGCTACATCAGAGTTTAAATATGTCTTGGTACTTCCATTGTCAAGCAATGCGTTTACCACAACTTTTTTATTTCCATTACGAAGCACCGCTCTAAGAGATATGTAGTTCATGACGTGATTTGAATGAAATTGGATGTTCGACGTGTGAGAATCTTCTAATATTGTGTCATTTTCTTTGAAGTCTTCAGAAATTGTTTTATTTTGATGTCTTTTTTTGTGAAGCAAACAATTATGGGTATCTGTACAGCCGTCAATCCTGCAAATTCTTTTGTTCTCGCATTCTTTTGACGAATGGTTAGAATTCAAACATATGAAGCAGAGTTTATTTTTCTTAGCTGTTTCCCATCTTTCTTTAATATTTTGATTTTGAAATGTTGAACACTCCCATATTTTATGATTGTTTTTGCAAACAGAACATTTCTGTATCCAATTTACTTTCTTTTTTTGATCACTGTTACCAAAGTAAGAATTTCCTTTGTGTACTTTGCTACCAATAGTTTTTTTTAAACCAGGTAGAGTTTCTGTTGCTGCAATTTGAAAATCTGCTTCTTCAACAATAAACTTTTTTAGAGTTTCAACATTTTCATTTAATTTGTTTTCATACACCCATCATTTGTATCTAATTAACATTATTTAAGGAACTTTATTTTGCAGTCCCATTAACAAGTTCTTCTGTTCAATTTGCTTCTTTTAAGTTTGTTACTGCCACATCAAACAAATCCGCAAACTTTTCAACGTCTTTGGGATTATTTTCCTTCATAGGTTTAAAGTTGTTTAATTCATCCAAATACATAAGGACTTTTCTCCTTGTTCCACAATGTTTTCTTTCAAACCTTTTTTTTTGCAGCTTCATAAGCGAATGACGAATGTCCAAGTCCTTCAATTGTTTTTTATGCATCTCCACATAAATATTGACATAACTGAAGTAATCTATACTCAGGTGTCGCTGGGGCTTGATCAATACATGCGTAGAATGAAGCTTTCCAATTTTCATAGTTCTTTTTATCGCCATTAAACATTTCTATAGAGACGCATTTTAGTTGTTTCCATAAATCATGTCCAATTTTTCAGTCTTTTGATCCAAATCAATTATTTTATTTTCCATTTTACGCATGATATTTGTTGATTTGATTGGTTCAATTTCGCTACCGCCATTTTCTTCTTTATTATCTTCATACTGGTCATTACTTTTTTGAGTACTTAACCATTGACAACATTGCTTTTTTGTTTCCATTTTAAGTTCTTTTTCCATCCTTTGATGTTTTAAACTTGATTTTATACTTCCATTGCCCAATATCCATTCATTTACATGTTCCATAACTTCCTCAAATTCGTCATTTAGTTTTTCAATTTCTTTGAGTTTTCCTACATTTTCTTTTGATTCAAGAAGTTCGTATTTCTTTGATAATTTAACCATTGTCTTGAGAGCTTTGTTTTGAGTCTTTGTTAATTGATTACTCAATTCGCATAACTTATTTTTACAAGTGGGTTCATTGTCTCCAAGTTGATGAATAATTTGATGTTTAGTTTGCGTAAACGAAGACTTTAGAACTATTTTCTTCATGTTCAATGCAGATACTTTATTTTGAACGGTTAACTAATCTTCCATTTGGTTATTTGATTTTTTCTTTTTACCTTTCTTCCATGTTAAAGAAACTACCCTCTGCTACCAATTATGATCCGATGGCGATCACAAATAATACCGAACATATATTATAACTTATATATTTTTAAGATCTTAATCGTTTTTACATTAACTATATCACTTATATTCTTTATATTTTTGTATCTGAAAAACAACAACAAAACTCTATTTATACTAAAATTTCGTTCAATAACAAAGAGATTGTTCAAATAGTTGCCATATAATTGTTATTTAGTTTGTTATAGCCATATTGGCGCTATTTACTGGTTGTATCTAACGTGGTATTGGAATGTTGTTTTTCTTTTATGCTAAATCAATTTTCTTCCAATTAATGTTTCTACTTTTAAAACCATTTTCAAGAAACAAAAATAATGACACCTTTAAAAAAATTTTCAATTATTTAAAATGTTAACAAATAAAATTAAACTTTCTTCCTCACTTCTAAATCTGTTACTGTAGTAGTAGTTACTATAGCTAGACCTTTGATTGTTTGACTTTCAATAATTCCTCGCTATATCGCTGAAATTAAATTTATAATTTTTGATTTTATTGCAAATTTTATTTAATAATTGTATACAAATTTTGTTGTTTATATCAGGGACAAACCCAGACCTGTTTTAGTACCGCTGGAGTGGTATGGGCGCCCAAAAAAATGCACCCGAAAATTATTTTTAATTTTTTTAGACAAAAAAATTTCAGTTTTTTTGAGCAGAAGTATGTAAATAATTTTCATTTTATTTTAGCTACCTCATTTTTTCTTTCGGTCAATAAAATAAATTAAAAAGAAATAGCTTTATTATGTAATTACGCGGCATAACTGTTCTTCAGTTACTAACTGACAGTAGTTTTAAAAAAATGAATGTCTTTACGAAACTTAATTTTAAAAACTTGTTTTGTTTCGTAAAGATTTTATGGAATGTATAAAAAATTTACTTTTTTAAAAGATCGAACGATTTTAAAATATCCATTCAGAATAAAGTTAACTTTTGTTTTTTGGCAATCAAGAGTAAACTGCTTTTGATAATGAATGAATGAAAGTAAAAAATTTTGGTCTCAATAAGTATTGCGCAAATTTAATTTTTAAATGAATGAACTTTTGAGTTTTAGCTTGCTATTTTAGTTTACATGAGGAAATGGAAACTTTTTCAGAAAGTTTTTTTTTTTTTTCATATTCTTTTTGACTTCTGAAATAATAAAAATAACGATTACAATACCTTGATAAAAGTTTTATTAATATCTGTTTAGAATAACCCATAGTTAATATAACTTGTTTATTAAATGCAATTTTTTAAATTATACTTAATAATTAAAAAATATATATTTTTTAAAATATGTGTTTTTCAAAATGTGTGTTTTTTAATCAAAAAAATATAACATTTTTAAAATCATGTTTATCATAATTATATCTTTAATTACCTTTAATTTAAAAGGCACCTTAAATTCACTTTAAAAATTATTAATCTTTAGTAAAAGTTATATGAACAGACTTGCAATTATTTAAATCAAAATTTTAAAATTAAAATAATTGTCAATTTATTTATTAAATGCTTATATTTTTTGTTCAAATAATTATTCGAATACAAGAAATAAAACTATTTTGTTAATTTTACAAATATTACACGATAATATATGTAAATATATTATACAATGCAAGTATTAACTAAAAATTATTTAAAGTATTCAAAAATTTAATTACTAATTATTTAAACATTAAAAACTACTAAATTAAATTTACTAAAATATAGTTAATAAATGTTTAAAATACTTATTAAAAGCATGGCATTTGCAACAAAAGTGTTTATTAAAGTCTTAAGTAAAATAGTTTTCTTATCGTAACTAAAGTAACATTGTCCACCAGTAAATTCATATATTCAAAAAATATCTTTAAATTAACTCCTTATCTTAGGATAAAAATAAACAAGATAAACACAAATGATCAAAATAATGATTGAAAAAATGATGATTAAAAATCATTGTCACAGCACTAGCTTTAACTAGGGGAGGAAGAGGAGAAAGAGGAGGGGGGGACCCAATAAAAACACCCCACCCCCCTTCCTAACATTACGGGAAAAAACGTGGTACCCCAAATAAACTTTGGGTTCCTCGCTGACAATAGGTGCAATAGTGAGATTAGTCACAAAATCAAATTGTTTCAAATCCTGTTATTTTCCTTATATAAAAGTAATACATTTTTAACTATAATAATTGACAAACCTTGCAGCTTGACTGTCTTTGTATTTGTATAGAAGTTTAGTACCACTTTTAAGAAGCTCAATTTGACCCTAAATATGTAAAAACAATAAAAACATTTTTTTTGAAAAAAATTGAATTAACTAATTTTTGCAGTTTTTATACAATTTAAAGACTTTTAAATTGACATTTTAAATTCCCTAAAATTTCATTACTCAATTTCAGTTGCAAACTATTTTAACTTAACTTTGAACCAGCAAAAATCCACCATTTAAATAAATAGTTTTAATTCTATTCTGTCTGTAATAGAATACTGAAAATATGTACATTTGCATATTTGGGGCTAGTAATCCAATAAAAAAACTTAAAAAAAAATTACGAATTTAATTAGAAAAATGCTGATGCAGCTTAATTATTATTTTTTTATAATGTTGTTCTGAATAGTTTAGATAAAGTTATTACGAAGAATTGGAGAGTTATTTTTTTTTAAAACAGAAAAAAAACTGGTTGCACTTATTACTTATAAAGCAGAAAGTAAAAAAAAAGATGGTAACTTGAAAGAAGAATGATGATGGTAAACTGAAAGGATGGTAACTTGAAAGTAACTGAAAAAGTTTCAAACAATTAATTATCAAATTGTTTTATTAGTTGCTTTGACTTGCTGTTTCTATTTTCTTGGTTAATTTATAAAATCTGATTCTAAATTTTGAAAATTTATTATATTTTCACTGGGGCAGGTTAAAATTTAAAACAGCTTTTTTTTTCTAGAAACCTTTTTAAATGCCAGGATAATCTCATAAAAGAATCTTTTTAAATGACATGACAGCATTCTTACTGAACAATTAAACTTAAAATTTATGCTAAAATTAGTGCTAAGCAACATAATAAATTTTTTAATCACAATTAACCATATCATTATCTGTGATTAATAACAATTATTCGCAGAAATGCAAAAAAAATTCAATAACAAAATCAAAAGTAGTTTAATAACACAATGTAACAAAAAAAAAAAATTTTCTGTTTATCAAAATTTTTTGATGTTTCTTAATTAATTTGAGTATGCTGAGTCTGAATATGACATTGGATTTTTTATTGCATCAATCGTTTGGTCGTAAAACCAAAAAATCAATTAAACATATAATTAATATAAATCGTTTTGCATTAGATTCTACTTTAGTCAATATAAAACATTTACTAATTCAAAAGTGTTATGTTATGTTACAAAACTTCATGTTACATCATGTTTCTTACATATATTACATAATGTTACATTATATTGTATTGTAACAGTCTCTCACAATCTCAAAAAACACTAAAAGTGAACAGTAGAACGAGGTTTTCTTTTATGAAGTTTCTCGTCATCGCGTATCAAACACCAGATGTAGTCACCCATCATAGCTGCATCCCATCTGCCCTGGTATCTTTTCTCCATTGCAAGAATATCCTGATGGAAACGTTCCCCGTGCTCTTCACTCACATCACCCAAATTTGGTCTGAAAAATTCCAAGTGTGAATGCAGGTAATGCAGCTTTATTGACATTCTGCATTTCATATCTGCGTACCGTACAATTAAGTTTTCCACTATCTCTTTGTAGTTATCACTCTTATTGTTGCCTAAAAAGCTATGAACAACATGTCTAAATGCAGTCCATGCTTCTTTTTCAACAGCAGACATTTTGTTCTCAAGCTCCTTACATGCCAACATAACTTTAATCTGTGGACCAACGAATATACCTGCTGAAATTTTTGCATCTGACACCTTTGGAAACATCTGCCGAATATGCTGGAATGCTGCACTATCTGGGTTTAATGCTTTGACAAATTGTTTGATAAGACCAAGTTTAATGTGAAGGGGTGGTAGTAAAATCTTTTCAACAGATATCAGAGATTGATTAATAACATTGTGCGAAGTTTTATTAATAACTATTACTAATTCTTATTACTAATTATTAGTAACTATTAATTAATGTTATTACAGGCCTTGTTTTAGAGCCTTACGTGTAGAACAATTTACATACGCCTTAAGCAATTTTATCTAAGTAGTAAGTGATTTCGATTAAGCGATTTTTATCATTTTTTAACTATTCTATAAGCGGTAAGATAAAAAAAGTATTTAATTTTTAAATAAGTCACATTAACATTTATATAACGTTTATGTAAAAATTTGTTGCAAAACTTTGAATGATTATTATGTTTGATATAAGCGCTATTTCCTAAAAAAAAAAACTCAAATAAAATTATAAGTTTATTTTTATTTTGTTTTTACTTTATTGTAATAATTGATTTTTTAGGCTTGAAGCAAAGATCATAAAAAAATAATAAATTTAATTCTGATAAAAAATATATCATTTAATTTAAAACTAATTTAGTAAAAATATAATTTTATTCTGATAAAAAAAAAAATATAATTTAATTTAGATTTAAAAAATATATACTTTAATTTTGATTTAAAAAAAGTTAATGCTTGGGTTTAACTGTCAAATTTATTTAAAAATATTACTAAATATTGTTCAATATTCAAATTTTATTTGTTCTTAAAAAAAACTAGTTTATTTTTATTGCAATTGTTTTTTCGGTTTTCCTTCCTCAACATTTTTTTACTCAAAATTAAATTTTTAATAAACAGCTGCATCAAAAATTTGTTAGAAGTTTAATTTTTTTATTTATAACACTAGTTAAATCTATTTTTTAATTAATTATCTTTTAATAAATGCTATATACAGTGATATAATTTTAATAACAAAATAATACACTAATAAACTTTTAATAAATAAAATAAATAAGTTTCTGTCAGGACAGGTTATCCTGCTACTGGTAACATGTAACCCAGTAATACATGCTTTATGCCCTGCTGCCTTATAGGATTTGTTTTTTTAGGCAAAGGCTAGGAGAAGTCAACTCCAACTTAAAACACCCCTTGTCTTGGGGCTCTTGGTTGAGTAAAGGCTAGAGATAGTGTCTCAGTAAAAATACTCATCTTGGGCAGATGTTAAATGCATCCAGCTACTTTCTTGGCGAAAGCCTCCTAGGCAAATACTTAAGGGGTAAACAAATTCTATTTGTTAACCAGCTTCTCACCCTTTCTTCATCTATTAGGCTGGAGCAGATGTATTTTTAATATATTGTTTCCAGTTAAGGATGTTTGAACGCTGGATCTACTTGATTCAATGTATGGGTTTTGCTTATATCTCTATTTTTATAACTAGGCAACTTATTCTATTATCTCCTAATGAGGGTACAGCTCTAAAACTCAGTTTTATGTTTCTGAGACCGGCTGGTAGTCAGGTTTCCTGAACTCTGTGGTAGCTCTCAGAGTGGCTGATTCCATCAACAGCTAAAAAATATCAGAGTACTAACAGTGCCATGTTACGCATGGATGGTGTCCCTGTTCGTACTTTTAGTGTGCATTATTGAAGCCACATTTGGAGCCCTTTGTTACGGCTTAGGTTTTATTAATAGTAATGAGGCAATTGCTTGGGCTGTTAAATAGTGTACTGAGTACTATCAATGCTTTGAGTCAAGTTCTTTAAAAAATATCAAATAAATGAAGTACCAAAAACTATAAAATATAAAAAACTTCACTTTGAACATAAAAATTTAAAGATGATAAATATTTATTTGGTAGATATTCAGTATATTTAACTTAGTAAATAAAGGTTGTCAGGGTGTAGAGCAGCTTTCATTGGATATAATTCTGATTGAATGTTTTTGCATATTAAGAAGTTTTTTTGATTTATTTTTATTAGTTCTCTAAACTCAGTTTTATGGTTCTGAGGTTCTTTGTTACGGCTTAGGGTTTATTAGTGGAAATGAGGCAATTGCTTGTGCTATAAAACAGTGTACTGAGTACTATCTGTTTCGAGTCAAATTCTTTTACAAATTTAAAAATGAATAAAGTAACAAAAACTATAAAACACAAAAAACATAGTCATCACCAAGTTCGCTAAACCTATCATTCACTAATATTTGTAATCATCAAAGTAACTTTTCTTCTGTCGAGTCTTATCTCTTGCAAAGTTCACCAGACCTACTAGCTCTTTGTGAGACTAATTTAAGTTCAGCTGTTTTATCTAGCTCTTTGTGAGACTAATTTAAGTTCAGCTGTGTTGATGATTATCTTCCTTTAATTCGTAAAGACTTCAATAGTCACTTGCTTGGCATGGGCATTTACTCATAATTATTTATATTTATTTTAAGAATTCACCCATTTGTCACGAAACTAGGTTTGAATCCATAAACTATTCTTTTATGTGCTTTTGTTTAGCATCACTTCACTCTATCATCTTGCTCTTTATTCTATATCACTCTCCTTCATCTCAATACTGCACTCTTTTTGATGTTATTTCTGACCAAGCCCTCTCTCTTTATCTATCAGCCAATATCCTTGTTGTTGGTGACCTTAATAGTCAACTTTCTAACTCGCTTTCCAAACAACCCGAATCATATACCTTCTCTACTCGACTTTTGTCTTGTTTCTGATCCTATTCAGTACTCAGTTTCTCCACATTCACCCTTAGGTGCTTCTGATCACAGTTTGATCTCTCTAAAATTATTATCTCACTCTTCTTCATCATCAGAATCATCATACCTCTTACAACTACCTTAAAGCTGACTGGGACTCTTTCCATGATTTTCTTTGTGATAGCCTTTGAAGTCTTCTGTCTTCAAAATGTGCTTCTTAGATACCTTTCTGGATTTAGGCTGGCATGGAATCTTTTATTCCCTCTCAATGATTCCAGGTCAAACCTCACTCTTCTCCATGGTCACTCATTCTCCACTTCTCTCTTCACATTGTGTTTCTGCAATTTTCAATTGAAGCCATTACTTCAATATCAATAAGCAAAACAATTCTCCAGAAAACAGATGTCTGTTTACTATTGCTAGAAACCATTGTAAAAAGTTTATGTCTAACACCAAAGCTCGCTATTCTTAGGTCATAAAATCTCAAACTTCATCACAAAAATTTGGCTCTCGTGAAATCTGGAGAATCTTAAACAGTATCAATAATAAGGGCAAATCTGTTTTTCCAACTCTCTTCTATGGTTCAGACTTTGTCACCTCACCTAAAGACAAAGCTTAATTGTTTGTTAAGAACTTCTCATCAATATCATTTCTTGATATTGATGAAAATATCAGGTAGAACGTAACTTGATTCCACTAGTTGCGTTCTACCTGATATAGCCGTCAAACAGGTTGATCCATTGCTTGACATTCATATCACTCCAGCTTCTGTATCTAAAGTGATTTCCTGCTTAGACTCTTCTACAGCTTGTGGCCCAGACAACATGCCTGTTATAGTTTTGCAGAAGTGTTCTCCGGAGCTGTCACCTATACTTTTAAAACTATTCAACAAGTGCTTATCAGAGTCTTGTTTCCCAGCATGCTGGAAAGCGGCATTTGTTATCCTTGTTTTCAAAAATTCTGGAGAACAATCTGACTTGTCTTACTACCATCCCATTAGTCTTCTTCCAATCATAAGCAAGGTTTTTGAATCTTTAATCAAGAAACACTTAATCTCTTATCTTGAATCTAATAACTTACTTTCTGATCATCAATATAGATTTTGATCTTTTTGTTCTACTGCTGATTTGCTACCAGTATTAACCGATAGGTTTAATCATGCATTAGATAGAGGTGGAGAGGCAATTTCTCTTGATGTTTCTAAAGCTTTTGATAAAGTTTGGCATGCTCATCTTCTCCATAAGCTTTCTTCTTATGGTGTATCTGGTAACATATTCAAGATTATTGAGTCCTTCCTTTTCATTTGTAGTTTAAAAGTTGTCCTTGATGGATAGCACTCTTATTCATATCCTGTAACTTCAGGAGTTCCTCAAGGTTCAATCCTTGACCATATACTCTTTTTAATTTATATTAACAATTTTCCAGATATTATCTTATCTAAGGTGGCATTGTTAGCTGATGACACTACCATTTATTCTTTTCATGATAAGAAGCCAACACTTTTTGATTGCTTGGAAGAGGCATTTGAGCTAGAAAAGGATCTCACTTCTGCTACATCATGGGGCTCACAGTGGCTGGTGAACTTTAATTCAGATAAAACTCAATTTTTTTCAGCCAATCGTTATCGCAATAGTTTTCCTATATTTATGAATGGTAATGTACTTGATAAGTCAACTACCCTTCATCTTCAAGTAACAACTCTTACTTCCAATCTTTCTTGAAAACCGTATATCAAATTTATCACAAAATTAGCATCAGCTAAGGTTGCATCTCTTTATCTAGCTTGACACTTTCTTACTCCGGATTTTATCCTTTATCTCTAAAAATCTCAAATCTGTCTTTGGAATACTGTTGCCATATCTGGTGCAGATCTTCTAATGATGCTCTTTTTCTTTTAGACAAGGTGAAAAACAATTTGTAAACATAGTTAGACCTGCTCTTGCAGCCAACCTCACACCATTATCAGATCATCATAACATTGCTTCTCTTTCTCTTTTCTACAAATACTATAATGGACACTGTTCTAAAGAGCTAGCGTCTCTTGTGCCATCTACTAAAATTCATTCTCGTGTTACTCTTCATTCAATTAAATCTCATCCTATTTCTGTGACTGTTTCTAAGTGTTCCAAAAACTCTTATTCGTCTAGTTTTTTTTTAAAACATCAGCTCTTTGGAATTAGCTTTTTTCATTTTGCTTTCCTGATTTATATGATTTGCAATTTTTTAAGCCATGTATTAATTGTTATCTTGCTCTATAAACTTCATCTTTTCTCTTCCAGTAACTTCCAACTCTTGTATTAGTTGCTTGCAGGCTTATTGGAAGCAAAAATGAAAAAAAAAAAAGTTAATGTATTTTTTTTATGATGAATTTGAATTTGTTTATTTATAAATTGAAAATTTATAAGCCATTTAAAAAAAAAAACATCATAAAAGAATAAAGTTTGAATTGTAAACTTTGATGAAGTGGTGCAGCATCAGGCATCACTATGATGACATAATTTGGGACACACAGTGTACTCTAGTGAGCTTTGAAAGTGCATCAAATCAACTTTTAAAAAACTTGCATTGACTACATTTAAAAAACTTGCATTGACTACATGTGCTGGTAGCCTATTCCAGTTGTTAACAACTCGATTAGTAAAATAATTATCTCGTTCTTGGCAAGATTTCACAATTTGCCATGATTGTCGCTGATTATATCCGCACAAATTATAATCTGATAGCGATTGGGCATATACTTGAGGAACTACAAAGTCTATTTTTTCTATTTCGTTAGTGATTTTATACTGTTTAATGAGGTCGCCCCTTTTTCGGCGCTTTTCTAGAGTGGTAAGATTGAGTATGGCCAGTCTTTCCTCATAGCTTTTGTGTTTTATCTCGCTTATTACCTTTGTTACTCGCTGTTGAATGCATTAAAGTGATTTTATGTCACTTTTTAGGTGAGGAGACCAGGCTTGGATGGCATACTTGAGATGAGGTCTAATGTATGCTGTGTTTTTGATTTTTTAACCAGCCAGTTATCCAATCCAGAAGTGATGCCGTATGCATCAAGTTTTAAAAGTAGATGCTGGTATCAAAAGCTTTAGCAAAGTCTGTGTAAATCACTTCTATGGCATGATTATGTTATGTTATGATTATGTTGTTATGTCCTGTGCCTCTAGTAGGTTGGTTGTACAGCCGCGTCTTGGAAGAAAGCCATGTTGAAATTTTGTAAAGAGCCCTTTTTCAAGGCAATGTTTCAGGATTTTTTTGTGTTTAAAACTTTCCAATATTTTACAGGGTACTGATGTGAGAGAAACTAGTTTGTAGTTCAAGCATTTTCTACGGATTCCATTTTTAAAAATAGGAGTAACGTTTGATAACTTCTAAAAGGGACTTTGCCTTCAGCCAGGGATTTTTTGAAAATCATAGCTAGTGGCTTAGCTATTGCAGTAGCACAGTGTCGAAGAACACGCAGATGTATGTTATCGCAGTCTTTTGACTTTGTTTCAATGAGCTCTTCTAGCTTTTTCTGAACAGATATAGTTGTTAGTTCTGCTACATCCAGGACACATTTTGTTTCTGTTTGGTTCTGAAATGTTGGCATCTGATGTAATGGTTCAACAACAAGTATTGACTGAAAATATATGTTAAGTAAATGAGAAACTTTATGACTATCATTTGTAAAATTTTCATCATTGTCTTCTAGTGACTTAACCATTTCATTTGCTATTTGCTTCTGCTTGACTTGGTTATGAAGCCGTTTTGGATCAATTTTAAAAGAGTTTGCAATTTCATTTTCATACTTAGCAACTGCTGATCTTACAATCTTAACTAACTCTTTGCAAGCTTCCTTATGCTCTTCTCGAATCTCTATGTGAGCCAATCTACCAGTTGCTACCATATTACTCGTTATTTTTTTTTAAATAAGAAATCATTTGTAGTTGCAAAGCCACAATTAGAAATTCAAGTAATAATAATTTTTAAATTTAAAAAATTTAACATATTTTAATTCATTTATGCCAATGTCGAGAAAAGAAAGAAATTTGTTGATATCAAATATTTTTAAAAATGCAATATTAAATTTCATTAAAAATATTAAAAAAATAAATAAATAAACATTTTTTATAGTAATAATAAAAAAGCTGTTAAATAACTTGACTTGTTTGGCAGTAATTAGTATTATTGCAGTAATTGAAAAAAGTAAATAAAAATATAAATAAAACATAATTAAAAAATAAAGAAAATTTTATGACGTCAAATATCATGTTAAGCTAATGCATTAAGCATTTTTTATTTAAAAAAAAGCCTGTTAATATTATTGACTTAATGCCTTAACCAGCTCAATCATTAGATTTATATTTAATTATATTGTGTATGGATAGACAAAAGATTACTTAAAGTCTAAACCCATAAGACTAAGAATTATTTAAGATCCATAAATCCACAAACAAATTAAAGCACAAACTAAATAACATTTGTAACAATCTTGTTAAACTGATGCAAAAATGATGTTTAACTTGCAAAAAGAAAATTAAGAAATTTTAAACATAAACAGCTTTGATGATTGTTTATGTTGCATCAACTTTGATATGAAGAAGTTTTTTTTTCGATAATTTATGTTATTATATACAAATATTTTATATACAATTGTATGTTTAAATATGTTATATATTCGATATATATTATTGTATGTTTATAATGTATCAGTGATTAATTTAACAACAATTTTATCTGTAAATAAAAAAATTTGAAATCTTCTTTAAACCTAATTTTTTTATTTTAATATTCTAATTTAATTTTTATTACTTTATACTCTTTTTTATTCTACTTTGCTTTTATTTAAAACTATTTTATTTCTAAAATAAATTAAAACTGTTATCAAAATCAAACACACTTAAATGTGTACACAGCAACACATAGATTGTCCAGGTCATATTTTAAAAATCCGGAAAATCATTAGGGTAAAATATGCGGAAAAAATCCGGAATATATTTCCCTTATATTTTTCTTAATTTTGCTTTCGCCTGATTTTGTTTTTAATTTTTTTTTTTAACTTTTTTTAATTTTTGTAAGAGTGATGAGTGAAAAAGCCTATAAAATAAATACATTACAAAAATATCTTCCTAAACTTGTATGAATGGAAAACATTTTTGATATCCGGAAAAAATAAAAGTTAAGAAAAATATCCGGAATTCCAGAAATATCCGGAAAAAGATGATCCCTAGCAACAGGCATTAATAAATGTTTATTTACAACAACTGCAGATTTTTTAAATGTTGGTTTTGCATTTTACAAACCTTTTAAAAATAAATTAAACATTGCTAATTGTAGTATATGCAAACAGAGACTATAAAAATAAATAAAATTTTCAGGACTTACCTAACTTAATATGAATACAAGACAATATGTATTAAATTAAAAAAAAATTCTTCATACTTTTGCAGTGAAGCAAGGAGTTCAAAATAGATAAGTTTCATAAGTAAAATTTAAATTAGGATTGTAAAAGTTTAATATAAATACTTTGCGATAAACATCATAGGGTAAAATTAACTTAAAAAACTGTTTTTTAAACAGCCTGCATGATACACAAATCCAACTAAGATGTCAACCCTATCATGTTTTTATATTTTGTTGGCTAATTATTATTTATTACGTATTATAGTTATTTATAAAAAGTTTTAAAATACTAATGATGCTGATTTTTTTTTTTAATTTTTTTAATATAATTTTAATACTTTTAGCTAAGTCCACTTCTTCCAAAATTTATTTTTTCAACAGAATATATATTGAAAAAGGTATAAATCTACTTTTTTTTTTTTTTTAAAGTTATTTAGATGCTCTAAGAAGACCTTACGATATTATTACAGAGCACTAAGAAAAAGCATTTAACCAGGAAGTTCTCACTTCCTTTCTTACCAATGATGCATATATGACATATATGACCAGAGCTGGCTTCGAACCAAGGATCTCCAGTTCTGAAGCCAAAACTCTTAGTTGCTATGGCCTAAACTCTTAGTTGCTATGGTCACAACATCACAGCTGCTTTAAACTTTTGTTAACTTTAAACAATTTTAGTATAAAATTGTCATTATCTTTATTTATATTACAATAAATATTGATATTTGTTTGGTAACCCTAGATACAATTAACTTCTAAAGTTAAAAGACTACTCATTTTTTAAGTTTTTTTAAGCTCTATACAACTATTAATTATATATAAATAAATATAATTAACTATGCTAATTATATATAAATATATTGACAAAAAAAAAAAAAAAAAAAAAAAAACCTCTGGAATGGCTAACTGGTCATTTACTAATTTAAACTTATTTTCTTGGAGCGTCGAGTACTCTGATTTTAAGCATAAACATCTATATTTAAACTGCTAAAACTATTGTACTATCATAAGGAATCAGTATTTAAAAACTAACAGTTTCAGAAAAAGTTAGTTTTACAAATATCTATTTAAAAAATGTATATTTATTGTTTTAGTTAGTAATGTTAGTATTAGAAATTTTATAACTGGTTCCTGTATGAAAATCGATAATAAAATTTAAACAAATATTTTCTAGGACCCTGCACTAAAACAGATAAAATTATTCAATCATAAATAACTTGAATAGATAATAAAATTTAGCATACTGTAGATAAAAGGCGATTAATTGCTTTAACATATTGTTGAGTCGAAACATCGTGAAGTGCAGCTTTTACATCGCTATCAACTATTCCCTTTAGATTTGATTTGCAAAGATCAACAATTTTTGCTTCAATATCTATGAAGTCAACAGCTTCTGACTTGACTTGAATCAGATTTGAAATAGATGCCATATTGTAATTGGCTTTCTTTATTTTTTTTACATTTGATTATAAAAATCTATAATTGTAATATTATTGAACAATGTGAACTACGACTATATCTGGAAACACGTGTTGTTGTTAAACGTAAAAATACGCCATTACAAGTGTTCCATATGCCGTTAACGTCCGAACTAATTAAAGCTTCCATATAGGAAAGCCGTGCCAAGAAACTTCCGACTAGGGTCTTCTATAAAGTACGTATGCAGGTATGAGGGAGAGGTTAAAAATTGACCTTGGCAAAAAGACGCCATAAATTACCAAAAAACTTCAGAAAGTCCGTTAAAATTAAACAAAACTTGTATATTTGAACTTCAAACTTTAAAGTCGTTAATAGAACTTTTAAAACTACTCAAACTTACTCAAACCAACTCAAACTAACTCAAACTAACTTAAACTTACTCAAACTAGTTCAAACTAACTCAAACTTACTGAAACTTAAACTTTCTAGAGAAGTTGAAACGTAACGCTAAGCCCATATAAGAAAATTAAATGAAATTACTGGTTTTAATAACATACCAAAAGTTATTAAAACCAATAATAACTTTTTATATAATCCTAAAGAAGTAGCAAATCAACTAAAAACTTTTTTTGCAACTCTTGGCTCAAAGTTAATAAAAAGTATTCTAATTATTACTAAAAAAATAAACTATTTTACTTTGTGCGAAAATATATACTAAGTAACTTTGAAGTTTTCTTAAATGAGTTTGAATAATAAAATGCTAAAAAGTAATAAAAGGAGAGGCCCAAATAAATAAATGGTAACGTAGTAACTAGTTTTTACGAGATCATAAAAAGTATACTCTTTCAGGTTTTTTGAAAGGGTTCTTTACTACAATATATATGATCATCTTTCTATAAATAAAACACCAGTCAATATGACTTAAAAAATAACACGCAGTGCTTCATCTGATTAAAAATATTTTAAATTTGTTTGAGAAATCACAATTTACTCTTATGTATTCATTCATCTATCAAATGCCTTTGATACGATAGGTCATTGAGACTCCATCATTTTGGAGTCTCAATAAAAAGTATTCTAATAAAAATGATGGAGTCTCAATGATCTATCGTATCTTTGATACGATAGATCATTGAGACTCCATCATTTTTAAGCTTTTTTAAAAAAAGCTTAAAAATGATGGAGTCATGGGTAATTTTCTAAAATTACTAGAATGCTATTTAAGCAATTGTAAACAGTTTGTGCCATTTGATGAATCCTCCTCTACAAATTTGTTCGATTTAATATACCAAATGATGCATATGAAAAAACATAACGTCAAATACCGATTATTATACATTGAACTTACGGCAATTACCCGATATAAAACACAAAATTTGACGTTATGTTTTTTAAAAATATTAACGGGTTTTAGTGTGTAGAAAAAAAAAAATTTTATAAATGAAGACAATAAAATTAAAAACAAAGAACAGATAATTGACTTTTTGAGATTAACTGAAGTCTCAATAGTATCTTTTGTTGTGTACAATATAATTGTTTTATTAGCTAAAGAAAAACAAGACTTAATTTCAATATTAAAGTAAAAATACGCCATAATATATGAAAATACGCCAATAGTCAAAAAAATGTTTCAAAAGTTTACTGACATTAAACATAAACAGTTATTTAATTTGTAAAAATATTTAAATCCAGAAAAATTTGAGATATTATTAACTCAGGACTATCCAAGAATATAAATATTACAGTAGATGAAAAATATAAATATACAGAAGATGAGTTATAATTTTTTTTTAGTGAAGCTAAAAATGAATTTATATTTTTTCACATTTCATGGATATTCAAATTATAAAAATTGACGATTGTACCCTTCCACTTCAAAATTCGTGTCGTCGGCACTGTTATCTCAGACCATTAAAAAACAATCAATTTTAAATTTAATTTTTTTTTTTTTTGTAAACGGACAAATACATATAAGTAAAGAAGTTACATAAAGTAAAACTATTGCATGTTTGAGAATTTACGTAGAATGCTCGTAGAATACGTAGGATAAAGGAAAGTTGCCAAATAAGTAAAGAAATCCTTTTGCCGCTTTGAGGGTTGATTATTCAACTATGGACAGGCGCTTGTATTTATGGTTTATACTTTTTTCTTCTTCTTATCAAAAATTAGAAATATAAACATTTATATAAAGAGGGTAATATTTCATACAAACATTCTGAAAAGGTTTTTATTTTTATTTGGTTTAAATAAGGTCATAAAAATATGCAGCTTCTTCCTCAAATACTAGACCGAAATGTTGGTTTAACGATGTGGCATTTGATGGACTGCTCATTTAACCAACAGCTCGATGCACATTAGATTCAAACCTAAAAAAAAAATTATTTACAAATGTACGACATGGAACCAAGTGTTGGAGTAATTTTGAATAAATAATATTTTAAAAGTATTAAGCAAAAAAAGTAAAAAGAAGAAAATCAAAAGCTTGCAAGAATAAATAATATTAAAACGTATTTAATCGGTTTACTAAAACAAGTTACAGTAAATTGAATTTTATGTAAAAGCTGGGAAAAAACACACTCAAAAACTCTAAAATAACCATTTTTTTAATAGTTAATAAAAGAAAGTCATTAGTTTGATGCATTCATGGCCTGGTTTCATTGTTTAATATATTAGACGAAAAAAGTTGTATATAAAATTAAAAATATTCTAAGGAGCACCGATTTGATTGTATTTAACAGATCCACATTACCCCGTTTAGTGGGGTAATGTGGGTCTAAGTTAAATGTTTTTACTTATATAATTTTATTTAATATAATTGTAGTCTGTTAGATAAAATATTATATGTATCATATTTAAATTATTTATTGTGTAAATATGTATCATATTTAAATTGAACCTATCATTTTAAAAGGACACAAGTCCAAAACTTTTACGAATTAGTTTATAAATTTAAAAATAAAAATTTCTGTATGATTTATGTTGTGTTTTTTTTATAATAAATAAAACTTACATAGTTATATAGGTTCTTTATTTATTTACTCCAATGTTTAATTTCTTTAGCAGCGCATATATTTTTTTAATAAAAATTATTTTTTTTGTTGATTTTGAAAAGTTTTAATAAATGGACTTTTGTCTTTTTTGAAATGACAGGTTTAATTATTTGATCAAACGAAATAATAAACATAGCAGTACTTCAACAGTTAATTTAAAAGTTAAAGAACTTTACATGTTTAAACATCAAAAGAACTTTACATGTTTAAACATAAAAAGAACTTAACATGTTCAAGCATCAAGGTACTCGGTGTAGTTAAGGAACTTTTAAAATATTATAGCGTCAGTATGATACTTTGTTGACTACAACATATTTCCGTTAAATGGTCTGGTCTGTGAATTATGAAAAGACGAAAAGTATTAAAATAATAAATTTTGTGGTATCATAAAATATAACTGTTTGTAGCGAAAAAACCCAGACCGAAGATTCTTATTTTTTTTTAAATCATCTTAAAATCACAATAGCTCGTTCAAAGTTGAATAAGATTTTATATTAATACGTTTTTTAGGTGAAATTAACATTATGGTTTAATGATATGATCTTTTCTGATCGTTTATTGGCAAGTTTCCATAATTATAAGCTCTTTCTTGGTCGGAATTTTAGTATTTTTTGTGAAAATTGATAGAAATATTGTGTTTTGACAACTATATATAGTTAATATACGTCAGAACCAATTAGAACTAAGATCAGTTGTAAATTAAGGAATTTTTTCAAAAGATTTTAACTAAATTCATGTTAATGTTAAATCTAAAGACTCCAAAATAGTGTTACTTAGATTTACTATTACGGGTAGTAAAAAGGTTTAGAAAATTATATGTAAAAAAAAAAAGTTTCTTTAAATATTATTAAAACCTCAAGCAAAAAAAAATTAAAAAAAAAGATGTTGTTTGGACATAGTATGCTGACATAACTATGCTAATTCCAAATAAAAGTATTCAAATATTTTGTAAGTCGCCTTAACTACACCGAGTAGTAATAAAAAATAGCTTTAATTTAGCTAACAGAAATAAAATAAATAATTTTTTATTTTATTTCTTTTAGCTGTTTTCCAAAGAATGTAAAGCTTTCTTGTGGTTCAATTTTCATTGTATTTTTTTTTACCACTTTTCTAAATATATAAAATAAATCACTTTAAAATTCTTCATTTTGAATATATGATATTAAAATTTTAAAGACGAAGTACTTTAGTCAAAGCATGATTAAACTATGCTTAAGGAAGAATTTAAAGCGGAAACTTAACCAAAATTAACAAAGATTGTTTGCGAATTTCTTATATATATATATATATATATATATATATATATATATATATATATATATATATATATATATATATATATATATATATATATATATATATATATATATGTATATATATATATATATATATATATATATATATATATATATATATATATATACATATATATATATATATATATATATATATATATATATATATATATATATATATATATATATATATATATATATATATATATATATATATATATATATATATATATATATATATATATATATATATAGATTTATCATCTTACAAAAATGATGTGTTTATATAATAAAAATTCAATGCTTAAAAACTGCTGTGCTGCGTTATCTGCTAGTTTCAATTGAGAACACGTATCATTAGATTTTTTAATTTTTTCAAAATTTTTAGCTTTAGGTACACCAAGACAATCTAACGGTCTTGTCACAGAGCACCGCGAGAGAGTATTTAATTAGGAAGTTCACGCCTCCTTTCATACCAATGACGCGAAACATTCCCAGAGCTTGATTCAAACCCTAAATCTCTTGCTTCTAAAGCAAGCCACTTTCATTTTTCAAGATCATCTAAACGAATCAAAAGCAAAATAACATCAGAAAAATGATCGAGAAGTTTAGTCAGACTTCTTATTTAGGCTAATTTTCATTTTAAAAGTAGTTATTATTGCAAAAGTAATAGATTCTAAACGGTACAACACATATCGACATATAAACCCAAGTTACCCCACCCGACAATATTTCTTTAATTAAAAAAAACTATTCATCATTCCGTCTTAAAGCTAACTGAACCTAGTTATCTAGTATTTCTTCTTCCAGATAAATTATTTTCCATATGTAAGAGCCCATTTTTGATACCTTTTTTCAAAATTTAAAGTTTTTGATAAAAATCTGTGTTTAAATGAATGCACCAAAATATACACTGAAGAAAACAAAAATCGAAATGCAAAAAAATAATTTTCAAAACGTAAAATTACAACAACAGGTAACTAACAACTCAATTTTTAAAAAAACAATATTTTAAATTCAATAATGCTTAACAATTTTTTATGTTACAAATAAGCCTTTAAAAATGCATAGAAATTACCAGTCGCCAAACTTGTGATGTTTTAGGGATAGCCAAATTTAAATTTGATGCAGTGCAGTGGATTCCCTAAAATAAATATACTATTATCGGTGCATCAAAAGAACAAAATAACCCTAAATACCCAACAGGGGTAAGATGCCTTCAGAACGTTTAAAGAAATATCTTGTCAATTGGGGTATTAGAGAAGATTAAGTTATGTAAACTGTTTCAGACAATGGATCTAACATGTCCATCAGACTATTATAGGAAGAACAATTAACCATAAAAAACTGACAGTTCTCAATCTGAATAATCTGAACATGAAATAAATAACAAAGATACCCGTACTTTATTTTGACCCATCTTATTTATTCATGTCAATACATATTCAATATCAATATATATTCCATATCGTTAAATTCCCTGTATGGCTCACACACTCCAGCTTATATAAAAGCAATATACTAACATTGTAGTGTAACTATCTTACAAAAGAGACAAATTGTGTCAACAATTATAAAATCAAGTGTAGCAATTAAAAAACTCATTGACAAGTGTGGGAAATCTGTGATCACTGGCCGCACCACAAGATGAACAGCTTATATCAGATAATCAAGCGACCCTTTAACATTTAGATAGATGACTAGCCTGTACTAACATTTCGGAAGGTTATCGGGTAGCCATTTGTAGTGGCTGTCACTAATGGTCCACTAATGGTCCATTCTGTACCGATAAGCAAAACTCCAATAAATTGCTGAAAATTTCCCATATATAGGTCTACTGTAAATCCACTAAAACATAAACTGCAAATCCACTAAAACAAAAACTGGGAAAAGCAATATACTTGCTTTTCCCAGTTTTTTGTTAATTGGATTAGCATATTTAGCATATAAAAAGAAATCTTACTGTAGTAAGGTTTGATGTTGGCTGAAAATTTGTTGATCGCCTCAGCATCACAGGAGTATGTGGAAAGGATTTTTTTACTTTGTGGAATATTGGGCGCCATAATCGAATGAAAAAATCATTTGAGATGAGGGTCTTTAAAACCTAAAGAAGAATATGAGATTGAAGTTCAAGCATATATTTTCTTTTAGTTTAAAAAAAAACAAAAACAAAAACAACCTTATTTCAAATCAATTGAATTGTTGAATGAATGTTTTACAATTAATCTGCATAAGTCGTGACTTAAAAAACATTATCAACTTAAGTTTATGTATAATTGTTCAATATATTATAGAATTTTGTATACTTTTATATATATATATTTTCCAGTTATTATTATTTTTTTACATCGATTTTATTCCGAAATTACTTTTATTGAAGGTTTTGAACACTTCAACCAAGTTTAATGAAATTTATTAAATTTGTTGGTTTTTACGTATTTATTTAATTTTTACTTCGGAGAGACTGGGGAGTTTGGAAATGGCTCGTGCTTCAAACTTTCGTCTAGACTGTAAAAGTAAAAAACCGGTCCCAAATATTCAATATTTGGGACCGGTTTTTTACTTTTACAATATTATATTGAAATATTTGTAAAACTTAAATATATAAATTACCGTAAATCGGGGCTATTTGGAAAGAAATAAAAACATAAATTTAGATAATTTGTTTTATAGTCAATTATTACCACAACAGGCATTTATTTTGGGTAGAATTAAGTTCAGAATATACTTTAATTCGAGATTTGACAAATTATACTTTATAATTAAGCAGTGAAGTCGTTTTTTAACGCCTTTCCAAGAAACCCCACAAAGGTGCAATTTGGAAATAAATCGTTTTGCATCAAAATTCGATATCTTTATATAAATTAAAAAATAATGGTATTTAATTTTATCATTGTGAATTTTTTAACAAATATCTCCAAATTTAACTCTTATTACTATATATTCGAATATATAGTAATAATAGTAAAATATGGAAATATTTGTTAAAAAATTCACTATGATAAAATTAAATACCATTATTTTTATTTTTGTTTTTCTTAGGTTATTTTTTTGTAATATAACAAAACAAAAAAACAACCTAAGAAAAACAAAGTTTTAATATTTAAGTTTCGATATTTAATTTTATCATTGTTATAGATGGAGTTATATGGAATATTCCATATAAAACCAAAAGTTTATTAAGATAAAGAAGTTTTCGTAAGAGATTTTAGTCTATAAGAAAGTCTATAAGAAGTTAATAAGAAGAATGTTTTCTAATAAATAAGAAGTTTAGTCTAAAATTGAAATATTTAATTCTTTTTTAAAAAACTCTTCATTTTTATCGAACAAATAAA